>JARHVA010000872.1:2815000-3205000 GCA_037957365.1 Torreya grandis | reverse complement strand
CCCTAATAACCTATCCTAATCCATTTGGGTCCCATTAAACATTTTAAAAGATCTAAGCATTTGAAAATACCCCTTCAAGCTTGATTTTACTCCTTCTACAAGTTTGAGCTCTTTCTGGGATAGAAATGGATTTATATTGTGTTTATATACATTCTATGAGTTCCATAATGTGTATATACACCTCCCTAACCTGACTCAACCATCTTGATATTTCACCAAAGAGTAAGAGTGAAGATGTACTACCATTTAGCACTAGGCCTTCCCAAATCCTAATAGGTCTAATAGGCACCCTGCTAGGTTTGATTTCTAGGACTAATATACTGTAGGTAGGTTGGTATATTATGAATATTAAAAACTCATTTCAGCTTCAAAATCTACTACATAATCCTCCAAGAACCCTACTTCATCCTCTTTTCTTATTTTCCAACTAGGCCTAGTGAAAACATGCCTATTTGGACTGTGTATGAGTAATTGATCACCCTGAGGAGTTTGATCTTGATATAATGCTTCTACAGCATCAATTTACCATCCATACACCTTATTATATGTTTCCATGAGGTTTCCAAATCTCCATGAAAAAACTCTTTCTCAATTTACCCTCATTAGCTCACTTTGCCAAAGTCTAATTTTCCTAGACTAGTTGACTTCTATGACAAAATAGAGAGGTGTGTCTCTCATCCCCATGGAAAATTTAGTATTTTTTTAGTTTTTTTAGGTCCTAATTATGGGTTTGACCAAATGGATTTTCTTTATTCCATGTATTGGGTGCCTAACCTTCTCCAAATTCCCAAAAATGGCCTCAAAAACCTATTTTCTTGCAATTTTTATTCAAATCCACCTAAGAGTCACTCTTATAGGATAAAACCACACTTCTATGTCTCTTAAACAAGTTTTTAATCCTCTATACATGTTCATGGATCTTTTATTTCATCCAAAAACACCTTTTTCTTTGGATTTTCCATACTTGCCTATTGAGTAACATGGTTTATCGGAGCAACTGTATGGATTGATGGTTTTTGACCAAGTGGGAAAGGTGGATGACAAACTTGGTAGGATTTTGTGATTATATAAACACTCCAATACCTGCTATGAACCATTATACATTGTTAATGACCTTTGTCTATTCCCTAGACAAGTTTGTTCCTTTACCTCACCTTCATGTTTCAAGAATGCAACATAGTGGTTATAGGTGAGCATAGGAGTACAAGAATTTATTAAGATGACCACATACTATTCATCAGGTGTAAACTCTTGTTAACCCTCCCTATATACCTTAAACTTCAATACTAAGCCTCTCTAGGTCCTAACTGAGACACTCTCCTATAGGTGACTATTTTCCTCACTTGAACCTTGTTCATGATGAGTGAAGAAATGAAGGACACTATTTAGACTTGTCATGCAATAAATTTCAATTCTACCAATAACTCAACTCTATCAAACACCTCAAATAGACTTTGCCTGTAGACTTGGTGAATTGTTAGTGGTGTTTATCATTGAAAAGAAGCACATGTAGGGGTAGTCTCTTTCTTAGGTATGGAAAACTCTATACAATATCTCCCTAAGATTTAAAGTCACTTTACTATCTTATAGATCATCTATATCATGCTTGTCATTCTCATGAACATTTTAACCTCAAAACTAAGTATCTCCAAACTTTACTGAGGAACCCTACTTTTTTATTCTTGTAGGTACTTATGTGCTCAGGTGGGCTTTGGTCCTAGTGCATAAATATCCTCTATGAAGCCTTGAGTTCAATTATCAATTCTTGAGATATGTGTGTTTATGTTTGAACAAATTCTACTTCGAGAAACCTAACATTCTCATCTCTATCAACACAATCAGTTGTGTTGGGCTTGATAAAAACCTATAGGTGTCTTTTATCCTTGGACCTTGGTTAGAGTGAAAGGTTCATTGAATCCATTTTAAAGTCACACACCATGTTCTAGAACCAAAACTCTTCTTTTTAAACCTTCAAAAACAATTTGAACCTTCAAACTAAGGTCATTACCCTATACTGAGATGTTCTTCCTCTAAACCCTACCTATAGGTCAACATATACATAGTGTATTGACTGGGAGTGTCCATGCGAGGTAAATAAAAGTCCATCTATTCCTTTGAAGATCATTTTATGTTATAAGTGTCCCTTGAATCATTTTAAACCAATACCAAATTTGGTATCACTTAATATGTTCAATCTAGAGCATAAGGTCACTTTTGGGTTTAGACCTGTAGATATCTATACCTGAATTTAGTGGTTTTATAGGCAACTTTAGGCCTCTTACTGACCAATCTCCATTAGTGATTTGTCCCCAATATTTTTGAAGGTCATTGACCTATGTAGGGGTTAAAAAAAAATCTATTAGGCTACCTTAAAACCATTTTCTACCATGTCATAAGTTAGTCATCAAAACCCTCCTAACCTCTATTTTGCCCTTTTAGGGACAAAAGGTTTGAAACAGTCCTTAGGATTTTCAACATGTTATACACCTCTTTGGCTCTCTATACTCTTTATATGGGTCTATCAAAACTTATTTATCATGACACAACCTTGAGTAGGTGTTCAGTTGTTTCTTTCTTTCCATGAAAGCACTTTAGCATCTTGCTCAGCCACCTGTAGGTGAATGCTTTGGTACACCAACAGTGAGCTTGGTATGAGCAAGATGAAACTTCCTATGAATGTGAATTTTTTATGATTCTATTAGGCATTTCAATTCACATGTAGCAATGCTAAGAGGTTTTAAAACTTTTTTTTTTCCTTTCATATTTTAGTATGACATTAGCAAGGCCCTGTACGTGTGCATTAAGATGTATTATGCAGGCAAGACATGGAATTGGGCAAGAATATTTTAGGGAATAGCTACCAAAACCACTCAAATGCATTTTTTAAACCTTAAAATACATGATATCTATCAAGAAACACCTATAACTATCTCTAACATATATTCCCCAACATAAAAAACACTTGCATATACATTGAATACGGTAGATAGTGGTATCTCATGACTAAGGTAGCATGGTGGATGAGCTTGTGACTACAATTACACATTTTCCAAGCATATAAATTAACTCGATATAACTCTTTATGGCTTGAACAACTAGAATACCATGATTACAACTCCATGGATAAGTTGAATAAGCTCATACAAGTGACTGCAAGTGAAGTTGGGTAAAGAGTTGAAAATGGAGGAAGACAAGCTTGCAAATAACCCAAGAGATGACATGGTAAAACTAAAACATGGAAGGAAGTTGTCACATGACCCAGAAACTTGTGTAACACCATTTCTTATTTATATGAGACCCCTACAGGGGAGCACACTCAGCAAAAAATATAAGCACTTCAGCTAAAATTGTACATGGTGACACCCTCTTGCAAAGTGAGTTATATTTCTCATTCAAACACAATGAAAGATGAAAATAAGAGTGGATAAAATTTGATAAGGAATTCAACATCATTTGGATCCCACCCTAGCAATTGGTTTATATTTAATTGCTTTGAATGAAGCAAAACCTATAAGGTGCACGAAATAGCTAGCATATTTTCACAATCAACTTGTTAGGAATGATTCATAAAGCATATTTGATCAATATTTTCACTCTTTATATTAAATTTAATTTATTTAGGTATAGTATCATCTCCCAAAAGGATTTGTCCTGAAACCCTATAAGTTGTCTATACCAAGCAAAAACCTACAAGTCACTTTTGCTTGCCAAGAAAGGTGAAAAGGAGTAGAATGGTTTTGGCATTGAAATGAAAAGTAACATTTAAAAATTTTCAAAGTTGCACATTTCCCAAAGAGGTCATACAAGTGTCATTTTCTTCTATTAACACTAGAAAACTACCTTTTCTTTTACATAACTTGTCATCTTTCAGTTTCATCAGTTAATTGAGACTTATAGGGACACATGGGGCATGAAATCATATTTTTAAACCTTCACATTTCCTAAAAAACTCATACAAGTAATTAAACACACCCTTTTGAGCCCTAAAATGACTCAAAAAGATATGTTGGCTAATGAAATTAATGACCAAGGATAATATATCATTGAATAATATTAAATTTCCTATGAAACACCTCATGAAAAGATATTATGCTCCACAAAACATATATAAAACCAAATGTTTACCTAGGATTGCCCTAATTTGACCTAAAGGTCAAATTTGGTCAACAAATTGGTGACTCATAGGGGTAGAATGCCTACTATACTAACTAGACCAATAGCCTAGTCCAAGGGAGTCAATGAATTCTTGAAGACAACTAGCAAGGACTTGCCTAAAACTCACACAAAACAAACACACCACACCACACAAAAATAAAACAAAGTAAGACACAAGACAAAGCACACACATGTGCATAAGCACTTAATGAACACAAAGAAAATAATAAAATATGTACAAGGAGAGAGAAGAACCTTAGTAACAATGTTTGAGATATATCCCATTTATTGGGATATGAAGCTCCTCTCCATCCAATTTTGAGAGTTGTAAGGTATTGGGTTGCCTTCATTGGGTGATAACATAAGGGCCACTCCACAAAGCATCAAACTTTGTGTGTCTTCCAAGCTTAGCCCTATCTTCATCCCACTTTAGAACAATGTCTCCCTCTTTGAAACTCCTTTCCATGGATTTCTTGTCAAATTATCTCTTTGTTTGATCTTGGTGAGCTCTCATAGTTTACATATCTTAATCTCTTGTCTCCTCAAGCTCCATCAACTCACACAACCTGACCTCCATGCTTTCATTTTCCATCATTTCCAATTAATAAGTGAGATCCAAGGCTGGTAACTCAAGTGAAATAGGCAGTCTAGCTTCTCTCCCATAAACAAGTGTGTATGGTGAGTTTCCAATGGCTCTTTTTAGGGTGATCCTATCATCCCAAATACTTGTCTTCAACTTGGAATGCCAATTCCTTTGGTTCTCTTCCATTATTCTCTTTATTATTCTAAATAAGTTATTATTGGTAGACTCAGCTAGTTCATTCCCTTATGGATAATAGTTGGAGGGATTACTAAGATAGATGTCATAATTCAAAGCCCATTCACTTGTCTTTGTCCCAAGGAAATCCAATGCATTATCTAAAATTATTAATGAAGGAGGCCCAAACCTTATCACTATGCCTTCATAAAATTCTAGATCTAAACCTTCATTTGCTTCCTTCAGAGTTACATCCTCCACCCATCTTGTAAATTAATCTTTAGTAGTCAACACCCACTTCTGACCAGCGCTAGAAGGTGGGTTGATTAGGCCTATGAAATCCAAACCCCATTGCATAAAGGGTTGATCAACCTGAACTGGATGAAGAGGAAAGGTAGCAAGATTTTGTTTACCATTAAAGAGAGCACATTTTTGACACTTCCTTACCCAATCATGGGTGTCTTTTAACAAACTAGGCCAAAAGTATGCAACCCTCATAATCCTAACAACTATGGTTTTTAGAACAAAGAGACCACCAGCCGGTCCATCGTGAAACTCAAGAAAAATTGTCTCAATCTGATCTAATTCAACACACCTCAATAGCACACTTGAGAAGCCCTTCCTAAACATTACTCCATCAACAAGTACATAAGGAATGGATTGCAATCTAAAGTACCTTCTTCTAACTCTATCAAGGGCTTGTAGACACCCAACATTTTGAAGAAAATGGATCACATCTTGCGTCTAACTCCTCATTTTTGAAGGTTCATCTATCACAGGGTCATCATGGATTGCTAAAACAACCTACTTTCATTCCTTCAAGTCTAAATCAAGATGTTCACATAGCCCTCTTTCTTTCACTAGCTTGGTTGTCTTGATTTCCACATCATACTCCATCACTTTTGTGATCTAACCAGCCCTTTTTTCAATCAAATCTCTAATCAAAAGGAAGTTTTTGACACTAGGATGAGGTACCAATATGTGAATCTTGTTGTTAGATAACATATGCCTAAAACTATTTAGACTTATAACAACTGAAAGTACTTGCTTCTCAACATAGTTGTATCTTACCTCATATCCTTCCAAACCTTGACTACATAAGGCAATAGGTTGTTCCAAATTTTCTTCATTTGATTAAGTAAGCATGGTAGAGACTCCCTTCTCATTTCCAAAGATATATAAGTTTAAATCCTTTGAGAAATTAGGACTTTTAAGAGTTGGAGCTTGGGCAATGGCTTGCTTAATCTCTTCAAAACTTTCCTTCCTTCTTCTAGTCCAAGTGAACACTTCATCCCTCCTTAGCATAGAGGTTAGAGGCTTGACTAAATTATAAAAAATAAGGATGAACCTCCTTATTAAATTAATTTTCCCAAATAAAATTTTTAAGCCTTTCTTGTGTTTGGGTAAAGCCAATGCTAAGATTGCACTCACCCTTTCAGGATCTATGGATAGGCCCTTCTTTGAGATAATGTGTCCTAAAATTTTGCCTTCATAGGCACCAAACACATACTTATTTGTGTTAAGAGAGATTATAAACTCTCTACATCTTTCAAACATCTATGTAAGGTGATTCAAGTGATCCCTTGCATCCTTAGAAAAAATTGTGACATCATCAAGATACACCAACACAATGTCATTTATTAGTCCTTGAAAAGCCACATCCATTACACGTTAAAATGTAGCTCCAGCATTAGACAAGATAACAGGTATTTTCCAATAAGCATATGTACCCCATTTAGTAATAAAGGTTGTCTTATATTGGTCACTTTCCTTCACCAAAATATGATTGTACCCATAATATCCATCAAGGAGAGAAAACCTTTCACTACCTACCACAACTTACAAAATTTGTTCCATGGAAGGAAGAGGATAATGGTCCTTCAAATAAACTCTATTCAAGTCCCTAAATTCAACACACAACCTCATTTCACCATTATTATTCCTAACAGTAACTAAGTTTGCCAGCTAAGATGAATGCTTAATAGGAAAGATGATTTTAGATTCAATCAACTTAGCGAGTTCTTTCTTCATGAGAGGCTCAATCTTAAGATTGATTGGACTTTGTCTTTGTTTGATGGGTTTAGAATTTTCATCTAGATCTATGGTATGTTGAGTTAAGTTTGGATCAAATCCTTTCAAATCACTATATTCCCATCCAAACACATCAAAAAACTCTTTACATAACTCAATGAAATCATGTTTCTCTTCATTAGTACATACCTTCCCAAGTGCAAGTAACTTATCCTTGAAGATTTGTACTTTCTCATATTTTTCTTGCTTATTATACATGCTTACTTTTTCTTTCTTGAACTGGTCATCATCATTGAAAATACTCTTAAGTGTGACTAGGCCTTTGGAGAGCTTGTTTGAATTCAATTACACAATTTGCCCTCCATATTGTTGCTATAGTTTGGATTGATTATAGGAAGAAAACTCAACCTCCTCTTGTATAAAAAGTGTTATTTGTTGGTCACTATTAAACACTTTCCAATTAGTGACATTATCTGGTATGGAGGGCCTTACCATCACCTTGAGATGTGGTTGGTTCTTATCTTCTTTTATCCCCTTTGGAACATCAAATTGAGCTCCAATTCTCGCCAACCTATCAACATGTTTGTTTTCTTCTCTTGGGATAGATATGATGTTGAAAGCTTGGAAATCTTATACAAGATCCCACACTCTATGCTTATAGGACTTAAGCAAAGAGTTCTTAGTCACATTTTGGCCTCTTACTTGATTTATAATCAACTCACTATCACCATACACTTATAAATCCTTCACGCCTCTTTTCCTAGCCCACTCAAGGCCATGAATGAGGACTTCATATTCTACCACATTACAACTACAAGAAAATTTAAATATGAAAGTGGAATAATACCTTTCCTTGGAAGGAGAAACCAACATTGCTCCCCCACCTGCCCCAACCTTAGTTCTAGAGCCATCAAAGAATAGCTACCATAAACCATCCATCTCTTCACTTGGACTGACTAGGCTTGGCATGGAAGAGTCTTCTTCATGCATATAATACACTCCAAGACTATATTTCTCTATGAATTTTTAAGGATCATTCCCATAATGTTCTCCCCATTCATCTAAGTACAAATCAGAAACTCCTTCAAGAGAAGATTTTGGAGATTGCTTTATGTGAATTTCCTCCTCATTAATAATGGCATAATTGACATTTTCCACTTTATACATATAAGGCTCCAAGTTATTGGGATGGATTGGCTCTAATTCAATCTTCACTGGGGAGCCATACTTTATCCTAAAAACCATATAGGACTAATTGGCTGCCAAGTATCCACCTATCTCAGCTATAAACTCTCTTGACAAGCAAAGAGCAAAGTATGGAGGTAAATATACCACAACCACATCATGATAAATATAAAAGGTGGGACAAGCATGTAAAATCAGATTCAAATCCTTGAGCGCTCTCAAGGTCTTTGTTGGTGATCCATCTAATTGTAAAACTCCTTTAGCCATTGGCTCATATTTGAGGCCTAGTTTATCTGCTATACACTTGGGCATAAGTGAAGCTCCAGCCCCACAATCTATGATGAAATTATGAACTATGAAATCACAAATAATCAAGGATAGGTAAAATGGAGGAGTCTTATCAATTCTCTTCACTTGCTCATCAATGGGTTGAGTTCTATTCATTAAGACAACATTCTCAGTCCTTGCTTATCTAATTTACTTACCCAGTGCTTAAAATTCCTTTTTAATCAATTTTTTTTGTGCAAGTATTGTTAATTAATCCCATAGTGAAATATTCATATGTAACTTCTTCATTTGGTCAACAACATTGATAGAAGGATTGCTCACCTTAAGAGATTCCTTGGAAGCAATAGTACCTTGTGTTGTACCCTGTGAAGGTGGATGTGTAGGAGCAAGCCTTACATTCTTAAAATTATAATTTTCCTACACCTTAGGAGCTAAATTAGATACCCCTACTATTGGATATGATATAAGATTCAAAATAGGTCCTTGATTATCCCCTTGTGTCTCTTCAACAACCCTCTTCTTAGACCTAGTGTTAGAAGCCACACTAGTATTCACATTGCTTGAATTTCCCAAATGATTGATGGCACAAAACTCTCCCTCCAAATTATTTATGAGAGTAGAATCAATTTGTGTTTTTCCACTCTCCATTATAATTTTCATTGGCATCTCAAAAGTGGTAACTTGAGATGTTTGATTTCATTGCATTGTCATGTCTTGACTAGGCATTTCATTAGCATATGTAACTTGGCCTACCTTGACTTTGGTCATATGGGGGATAACATGGTTGTTCATGAACAAAGTTGTTTTGAGTGGGAAAAAGAGCTTTAGAAGAAGAGGAAACATTAGGATTGTAACTTTTGTAAGGTTTAGCTTGAGTGATTTTACCTTGTCTTTGAGCATTACCTTAAAAAGGAGGTTTATTTCCTTGTCCAAACTGATTATAAGGCTAATAAGGTCTATAAATTTGAGTTTGTTTCCTTTTGAGGGTAACCAATTAGTTAATGAAACTTTGGAGCAATATCTTCACTTCATGAATCTCATTTGTGGGAGCAATTGTAGACCTTTCTTGATTAGGCAAAGGAGCCAAGGTAGATAATACAACTTAACTAGGTGGTTGTAAATCAGGAAACAATGGCATTGGTGGCCTAGGAGTAATCTTCCTTGCTTGAAAAAGATAATTATTAGAATTTATGGCTATCTCATAGGCATCAGGGAGTGTATTCCCACCCATGGATTGGATCATCATGGCTACATCACTATTCAATGCTTTTAGATAGTATAAGAAGGCATAGTTTGGAGCAGGTCTCAAAAGGGTCGGTATCCTATCCCATGTTTTTTGGAATCCAATGTTAAATTCTTGCATAAACGCTTATGGTGCCCTCTTGATAGTGGTCAATTACTCAGCTAGTGATATATGATCACTTTTCTCTCCAAACCTCTTAGTCAATAAATATCCTAGTTCATCCCATGAACCAATAGAATTTCCAGGTAGCGTCCCATACCAATCTAAGGCCTTCCCTTTGAAATACATTATCAATAATGTAATAGCCATATTATCTTGGGTGATATTATGGATATTGTAGAAGTTTTCTATATTTATAATGTGTTTAATGGCAGTAATCGGACCTTCTCCACTAAATATGGAACACTCTTGAGGGTTGCTCATGAAATTTGATCATATTGGGAAAGATTCAAAGGAGATGACCTGATGAAGGATACAAAAGGTTGGTTTATGTCCATCATTGAATGTGAACTATGAGTATTAGGGGTTGAAATAAATAAGTACTTAGACTTCCTAAACACCAACTCTCTTGAATAAGGATGAGTATTCACAAACCTAAACCTTTTAACAGAATACAAAGCCAATTTCACAAACTTAAAGGATATACCTTTAGTAACAGACCTAGTGGCCACCTTTGGCATGGAAATTAGGGGTTGATCAAAAACTAAAGAGTTGAAAACTTTAGTGGAGTTTCCAGGTACTGAATGTAGATGTTCTTGTATCTGCAACTATACTAGGACTAACACCAATCTTGGACAATCTTCTAGGACTTAGAGTCCCACTGGGCGTGCCAAAAACTATTCACTTGGATTTGCACCCCTTGAGGATATTCCTATATCTTCTCATATAAGTGGTATAATGGATATGTCTCTCTTTCTATGTGTAGCAATTTCTTGAGATGAATGTCTAGAAGGGTTAGTTCCCTTGATGCATTCGTTGAAGCAATTTATTGCCTATCAATTTTGGATGAAAAGGGTTGAGAAATTAACTAAGAAATATAAAAAAATGTGATGCACCAATATTTTATTTCATCCTATGAATTAAACTTATACTACTTAGAGCTAAACAAGGCTTCTTTCACACAAAACTCACAATTCAAGTTGCATTGTCACATCAGTGTTTCATAAGCTAGGTTCAAGAAGGTATTTGATACTTAGGAGAGAAATGAATGATTCCTTGAGATAATTCAGTCATATATCACTTATAAAACACTCCTAAACTTGAAAATAACACTAATAAATACTTATAACAATCACTCTTTATCACACTTGGTGAACAATCAAGGATAACATGCTAGAAAAGATCATCTTCTACTAGACAAGACCAAAAAGATTGAAATAACACAAAATTGTATAACATGTAATTAGGAAAAATAAATTTTTTATTTATTTAAGAGTCGTTCAAGAATAAATTTGGCTATGGTTTCACCATCAACCAACAGAGGTTGCTCAAAAGAGCCAAAAGAGTCCATATTTATAGCCTTTGAGAGAGAAACAAGACAAAGGAAGTCCAAAGGTCACTTGTATACTTATCAATATGAGAAAATAGGTTATATTTACATGTTAAATAGATGTGAAATGAACCTTGCAATGTTAGGAGGTCCAAATGTCCATACAAATCATGAAACTAAAGAAAAGTGGCATAAAACTCCTAGTCTTGGTTCAAAAAATTGCCTTCATCATTTAGAGTTGTTTAAACATACCACCATAAACTAAGGATATGTATAATGATTTTTATAAGATTTAATGTATTCATGGATGCAATTCCATGCATTTATTGCATTTCTACTCATCTTGAAACTCTTGTAAGGTAGCCATCACTATCGGCAGTCTAAAAAACTCCATTTATAATCACCCCTCACACTTGGCCTCAAAAATTCCTTTAATTTTCCATGAAAATACATGGGAGGGAGTGAATGACATTTTTAAATTCTATTCATGGATTTTGAATGCTCAAGTACACCTTAAAAAGGGTCACACTTGGAGTTTTCACCCTTGTGTCCACTATGCTAGTTTTGACTAGCTGCAAAAAATTTAATTATTTTAACACTTATAATATTTTATCATAAATTAAATGAATATGAGGGTTTATATCAAGTATATATATTTCCTCTAAACTTTATCTCATCCTCTGAAACCTTATAGAACTTGCAAAACACAAACATTGGTCATAAATACCCTATTTTACATGTTATCCCTACAATTATGTAAAATTCATCTTGGTGGTACATATCCTAAGAGAGTAATATTCATGATCCAACATCTTTAATGTCAAAACTATTTCATTTTTATAGCTTCCAAAGCTTGTTTTCACCATCGGGTCCTAGTTGAGGATTTAGTAGGGTTTTGAGCAATTTATGTTCTTAAGATTTATTCATAAATATTTGACATTGAACCTAAATTTAAATTCATAAAACTTTATTCCAAGGTACTCTAATAACCTCTCCTAATCCCTTTTTCTCCTATGAAAAACCTTGGAAAAGATCTAAACATTTGAAAGTACCTCTTTGAGCTTGATTCTACTCCTTTTGCATGTTTGAGCTCTTTTTCAGATACAAATGGATTTGTAGTGTGTTTCTATACATTATATGAGTTTCATAATGTGTATATACACCTACATAACCTACCTCAACCATTTTTATATTTCACCAAAGGGTAAGAGTGAAGATGTACTACCATTTGGTACTAGGCCTTCCCAAAGCCTAATAGGTCTTATAGGCACCATGCTAGCTTTGATTACTAACACTAATATAATGTAGGTAGTTTGGTATATTATGCATATTCACACCTCATTTGAGCTTACCAAGCTACTACATAATCCTCCAAACACCCTACTTTATCCTCTTTTCTCATTTGCCAACTAGACCTAGTGAAAGCCTAACTATTTGGACTATGTGCATGAGCATTTGGTCACCTTGAGGAGTCTGAGATTGATATATTGCTTCCATGGCATAAATTTACATTATATACACCTTATAATATTTTTCCATGAGGTTCCAAAAGGTCCATGACAAAACTTTTGCTAGATTTGCCCTCATTAGCTCACTTTGCCAAAGTTTGATTTTCGTAGACTCGCTAACCTTTGAGAAAAAATAGAGAGGTATATCCCTCATCTCCATGGAAAATTAAATATTTTTTAAATTTTCTTATTTAATAATTAGGATATGTACCAAATTTATTTTCTTGATTCCATGTATTGGGTGCCTAACCTTCTCTAAATGCCCAAAAAAGGCCTCAAAAACCCTATTTTCATGCATTTTTTCTTCAAATCCACCTAAGATTCACTCTTAAAAAATATAAAACCATGATTATATGTCTATTAAACCTATTTTTCATCCAATATACATGATCATGGAGCTTTTATTTCATCCAAAAACACTTTTTCCTTTGGATTTTCCATACTTGCCTATTGAATAACATTGTTTCTTTGAGCAATTATATGGATGAATGGCTTTTGACCAAGTAGGAAAGGTGGAAGATCAACTTGTTAGGATGTTGGGATTATATAAACACTCCAATACCTATCATTAAACATTCTACATTGATAATTACCTTCCTCTATTCCCTAGACAAGTTTGCTCCTTTACCTCACCTTCATGTTTCAAGAATGCAACATAGTGGTTTTAGGTGAGCATAGGGGTACAAGAGTTATTTTAGGTTTTTTGCATCATAATTATGATTCATTAATTTATCATGACCTTTATTTATATTAATACATGCTAATCATCAGGTGTAAACTCTTGTCAACCTTGCCTATATACCTTGGACTTCAAGACTGAGCCTCTCTAGGTGCTGACTGAGACACTCTCTTGTAGGTGATTATTTTCCTCACTTGAACCTTGTTAATTATGAGTGAATAAATAAAGTAAACTATTCATACTTTTCATGAAAGCATTTTTAAATTCTACCAACAACTCAACTCTGCCAAACACCTCAACTAGACTCTGCATGTAGACTTGGTGAATTGTTGACTTGCTTATCATTTAAAAGAAGCCCATGTAAGGGTAGTCTCTTTCTTAAGTATGGAAAACTGCATACAACATCTCCCTAAGATTTAAAATCACTTTTCTATCTTATATATCATCTATATCATGATTTATATTCTCATGAACATTTGAACCTCTATATTGAGTATCTCCAAACTTGATTGAAGAACCCTGCTTTTTTATTCTTATAGGTGCTTATGTGCTCAGGTGGGCTTTGGTCCTAGTGCACAAATACCCTCTATGAATCCTTGAGTTCAATTATCAATGCTTGATATATTTTTGTTTATGTTTAGACAAATTCCACTTTAATAAACCTAACCTTCTCATCTCTGTCAACACAGTCAGTTGTGTTGGGCTTGATAAAACCCTATAGGCGTCTTTTCTTCTTGGACCTTGGTTATAGTGAAAGGTTCATTGAATCAATTTTGAAGTCACACATCATGTTATTGAACCAAAAATCTTCTTTTTAAACCTTTAAAAACCATTTAAACCTTCAAACCAAGGTCATTTCCATATACTAAGATGTTATTCCTCTAAACCATGCCTATAGGTCAACATATACACAGTGTACGGACTAGGAGTGTCCATGCAAGGTAAATAAAATTCCATATATTCCTTTGAATATCCTTTTATGTTATTAGTTTACCTTGAATCATTTTAAACCAATACCAAATTTTTTATCACATAAGATTTTCAATCTACAGCATAAGGTCACTTTTGGGTTTAGGCCTGTAAATATTTATACCTAAATTTAGTGGTTTTGTAGGCAACTTTAGGCCTCTTACTGACCAATCTCCATTAGTGATATATCCCATATATTTTGCAAGGTCATTAACCTGTGTAGGTTATAGAAAAACAAGCTATTAGGCTACCTTAAAACCATTTTCCACCTTGTCATATGTTAGTCATCAAAACCCTCCTAACCTCTATTTTACCCTTTTAGGGACAAAAGGTCTGAAACAGTCCTTAAGCTTTTCAACATGTTATACAACTCTTTTGTTCTCTATAAACTTTCTATGGGTATATAAAAACTTATTTATGATGACACAACCTTGAGTAGGTGTTCAATTGTTTCTTTATTTCCATGAAAGCACTTTAGCATCCTGCTCAGCCACCTGTAGGTGAATTCTTTAGTACACCAACAGTGAGCTAGGTATGAACAAGATGAAAATTCCTATGAATGTGAATTTTTTATGCATAAATTAGGCATGTCAATGAACATACATAAATTCTAAGAGGTTTTAAAAATTATTTTTTCCTTTCATACTTTAGTTGACATTAGCAAGGCCATGTGCTTGTGCATTAGGATGTATTATACAGGCAGGACATGGAATTGGGCAAGAATATGTTAGAGAATAGATTAAAAAACCACTCAAATGCATTTTCAAACCTTAAAATACATTATATACATCAATAAACACTTGTAAATGTCTCCAACATCTATTTCCCAACATGAAAAACACCTGCATATATATTGAATACAATAGACAAGGGCATCTCATGACTAAGGTAGCATGGTGGATGAGCTTGTGACTAAAATTGCACCTTATAAAATCATCTAGATGAACTCTCTATAAATATTTATGGTGTGGACAACTGGAATACCCTGATTACAACTCCATGGGCAATTTGAATAAGCTCATATAAGTGACTACAAGTGAAGTTGGGTAAAGAGTTGACAATGGAGGAATATAAACTTGAAAACAACCCAAGAGATGACATGGTGAAACCAAAACATGGAACGATGTAGTCACATGACCCAAGAACTTGTGGAACACCATTTCCTAGCTATATGAGACCCCTAAAGGAGAACACACTTAGCAACAAAAATATGTACTTCAATTGAAACTACACATGATGACACCCTCATTTAAAGTGAGTTATATTGCTCATTAAAATGCCATTAAAGATGAAAAATAAGAGTGAATACCA
The DNA here is from genome assembly GCA_037957365.1 of Torreya grandis. Lineage (NCBI taxonomy): Eukaryota > Viridiplantae > Streptophyta > Pinopsida > Cupressales > Taxaceae > Torreya > Torreya grandis. The sequence goes on along the minus strand of JARHVA010000872.1, from coordinate 3,189,385 downwards.
TTTTATAGGTAATTCAAAATCCTTTAAATCCCACCTTAGTAATTGGTTTGTATGTAATTGCTTAGAATGAAGCAAAACCTATAGGGTGCATGAAATAGCTAGCATATTTGCACTGTCAACTTGTTAGAAATGGTTCATAAAGAATAGTTTTTAAATATTTGAAATATTATAATTAAATTTAATATATCTTATTATACTATCATATCCCAAAATTATTTGTCCTAAAACCCCATGAGTTGTTTGTACCAAGCAAAAACCTACAAGTCACTTTTGCTTGCTAAAACAGGTGAAAAGGAGTAGAACGCTTTTGGAATTAAAATTAAACTCTTAGATCATTTAAAACATGTATCTAAGCAAGGGTATTCTTAATAATCACATTTAAACTTTTTCCAAGTGTCACACTTCCCAAGGAGGTCATACAAGTGCCATTTTCTTCTCTTTTCACTAGAAAACTACCTTTTCTTCTGCGTAACATTTTATCTTTCAATTTTGTATTTAATTAAGACTTATATGGACACAGGGATTAAAATCATCTTTTTTAACCTTCACATTTTCCAAAAAACCTATAGAAAGCATTAAATGCACCCTTTTAACCCCTAAACTAACTCAAAAAAACATGTTGGCTAATGAAATTCACAACCAAGGCTAATATATCATTTAATAACATTAAATTAGCTATGAAACACCTCATGATAAGATATTATGCTCTATAAAACATCTATAAAACAAAAAATTTATCTATGGGTACCCTAATTTGACCTTAAGGTCAAACTTGGTCAACAAATTGGTGACTCATAGGGTTAGTATGCTTGTTATACTAACTAGACTAGTAGCCTTATCCTATCATGGGCCAATGTATTAAATGAATTGTTGAATACAACTAGCAAAGACTTGCCTTAAACTCACACAAAAAAAACACATCACACCACACACAAAAAATACAAAGCAAGACATAAGACAAAGCACACACATGTGCATAAGCACTTAGGGAACACAAGGAAAACAAAAAATAATGTAAAAGGAGAGAGGAGAACCTTAGTAACAATGTTTGAGATATATCCCATTGACTAGGATATGAAACTCCTCTCCATATAATTTTGAGATTTGGAAGGCATTGTGTTACTTGCATTAGGTGATAACATAAGGGCCACTCCATAAAGCATCAAACTTTGTGTGTCTTTTAGGCTTAGCCCTATCTTCATCCCACTTTAGAACAATGTCTCCCTCTTTGAAACTCCTTGGCATGTCTTTCTTATCAATGTATCTCTTTGTTTGATTTTGGTGAGCTCTCATAGTTTGCATAGCTTGATCTCTTGTCTCCTCAAGCTCCATCAACTCACACAACCTGGCCTCCATGCTTTCATTTTCCATCAATTCTAGCTGATAAGTGAGATCCATGGCTAGTAGCTCAAGTGAAATAGGTAGTCTATATTCTCCCCCATAAACAAGTGTGTATGGTGAGTTTCCAATGGCTCTTTTTGGGGTGATCCTATTAGCCCAAAGAGTTGCCTTCAACTTGGAATGCCAAGTCCTTTGGTTCTCTTCCATTGTTCTCTTTATGATTTTAATTTGGTTCTTGTTGGTGGACTAAGCTAGTTCATTCCCTTGCAGATAATAGTTAGAGGAATTACTAAGATATATGCCATGTTTAAAATCCCATTCACTTGTCTTCATCCCAAAGAAAACCAATGTATTATCTAAAATTATTGTTGAAGGATCCCCAAAACTTGTCACTATGCCTTCATAGAAGTCTATAACTAAACTTTCATTTGTTTCCTTGAGAGCTATAGCCTCCACCCATCTTGTAAAGTAATTTGTATCAATCAACACCCACTTAAATAACTAAAAGGTGGGTTGATTAGGTCTATTAAATTCAAACCCCATTGCAATTTTTTAAGTTTTTAATTAAAGAAACCTCCCCTTCGAATATAAGAGATAATTTTCATCTCCTTCACTATTGTGAAATACAAGATTTTTCAAAGTACCAAATACCAAATAGCAATGGACTATATTTATCTCTCCTCATCTTCATAAAAAATGCTTTAAGTTGTTTAAATTTTAAGTGGCTCTCCTTATCTTGTGATTATTACCAAAAATATATGAAGTGAAATATCATTAGGATAATAAATTCTTATAGAGATCATTTTGAGATGGCTTAAACATATAGATAAAATATCACTAAAATTAATGATAAAATTATATTTCGATGGAAGCCTTCAATTTTATAGTGTGGATACATAACTATATTTCAATTAGATTAGTCCATATTTATAATTATTGCGAGATAAATGTGCCTTATAAGGCATTGCATGCTCCTAAAACATTTTCAATAGGGAAAATGGCTATAAAGTGAGAAACCCAAAATGATGGATTGCACTCATTATTCCTTCCCCTATTAATAAAATCTTTACGGTATTTGGGTATTAAGTAAGTCTCCTTATATTGTGATTATTACAAAAAAATCATATGAGAATTGGGATCATAATATCTATTTTATACATGATGCATAGGATTGTGCATAGTGTGGAGTTATATGGTACTGTATTCTCATGGGGGAGGACTATGCTATCCCACCTATGTATGGACCTCTACAAATTTACAAAAGAGTCATTTAGTGGAGGGGTGAGCTTGGTAACCTTATTACATTATTGGACCTATGAGCACAGTAGTTGTGTGGTTGATTGGATTAAAAAGGGCAATGTGGGAACCTCCACATCCATTTTGGGAGTGTTGGATGAGCATAGTGGTTATTTTATCCCATTGTTTTTAGTTTCATACCCATGTGGGTGGTTGGAAATAAGAGGCAAGGTAGAAAGATTTTATTTACCATCAAAGAGAGCACATTTTTGACACTTCCTTACCCAAGCATGGGTATTTTTAAACAAATTAGGCCAAAAGTATCTAGCCCTCATAATTCTAGCAGTTGTGGTTCTTAAAGCAAAGTGACCACCAGTTGGTCCATCATGAAATTCAAGCAAAATTTTCTCAATATGATATGATTCAACACACCTCAATAACACACCTAAGAATTCATTCCTAAAAATTACTCCATCAACAAGTACATAGGGAACGGATTTCAATCTAAAGTATCTTCTTATAGCTCTATCAAGGCCTTGTAGACACTCAACATTTTGAAGAAAATGGATCACATCTTGTGTCTAACTCCTCATTGATGAAGGTGCAGCTATCATACGGTCATCCTGGATTGCTAAAACAACCTCCTTTTATTCCTTCAAGTCTAAATCAAGATGTTCACATAGCCCTCTTTCTTTCACTAGCTTGGTTGTCTTGATTTCCACATCATACTCCATCACTTTTGTGATCTAACCATCCCTTTTTTCATTCAAATCTCTATCCAAAAGGAAGTTTTTGACACTAGGATGATGTACCACTATGTGAATCTTGTTGGTATATAGCATATGCCTAAACTTCTTTAGACTTCTAACAAATGAAAGTACTTGCTTCTCAACATAGGTGTATCTTACCTCATAGCCTTACAAACCTTGACTAAAGAAGGTAATAAGTTGTTCCAGATTTTATTCATTTGATTGAGTAAGCATGGTAGAGACTCCCTCCTCATTTCCAAAGGTATATAATTTAAATTCCTTTGATAAATTATAACTTGCAAGAATTGGAGCTTGGGCAATGGCTTGCTTAATCTCTTCAAAACTTTCCTTCCTTTTTCTAGTCCAAGTGAACACTTCATCCTTCCTTAGCATAGAGGTTAGAGGCTTGACTAAATTTTCCAAATCATGGATTAACCTCCTTGCAAAATTAATTTTCCCAAATAAACTTTTCAAACCTTTCTTGTGTTTGGGTAAAGCCAATGCTAAGATTGCACTCACCCTTTCAAGATCTATGGATAGGCCCTTCTTTGAGACAATGTGTCTTAAAATTTTGCCTTCATGGACACCAAAAACATACTTATTTGGGTTAAGAGAGATTCCAAACTCTCTACATCTCTCAAAAATCTATGTAAGATGATTCAAGTGATCCCTTGCATCCTTAGAAAAAAATGTGACATCATCAAGATACACCAACACAATGTCATTTGTTAGTCCTTGAAAATCCATATCCATTACACGTTAAAATGTATCTCCAGCATTAGACAAGCCAAAAGTCATTTTTATATAAGCATATGTACCTCATTTAATAGTAAAGGATGTCTTATATTGGTCACTTTCCTTCACCAAAATTTGATTGTACCCAGAATATCCATCGAGAGAAAACCATTAACTACCTATAGCAACTTGCATAATTTGTTCCATGAAAGGAAAAGGATAATTGTCCTTCAAATAAACTCTATTCAAGTCCCTAAATTCAACACAAAACCTCATTTATCCATTCTTATTCCTAACAGGAACTAGTTTTTCCAACTAAGATGAAATCTTAATAGGAAAGATGATTTTGGATTCAATCAACTTAGTGAGTTCTTTCTTCATGAGAGGCTCAATCTTAGGATTTATTGGCTTATGTCTTTGCTTGATTGGCTTAGAATTGTCATCTATCTCTATGGTATGTTGAGCTAATTTTGGATCAAATCCCTTAAAATCATTATATTCCCATGTAAAGACATCAGAAAACTCTTTGCATAACTCAATAAAATCATGTTTCTCTTCACTAGTACATACCTTCCCAAGTGCAAGCAACTTATCCTTAAATATTTGTAATTTCTCATACTTTTCTTTCTTAGTATACATGCTTACGTTTTATTTCTTAAACTAGTCATCATCATTGAAAATACTCTCAAGTGTGACTAGGCCTTTGGGGAGCTTGTTTGATTTCAATTGCACAATCTGCCCTCCATATTACTGTTGTAGTTTGAATTGATTCTTGGAAGGAAACTCAACCTCATCTTGTATAAAAAGTGTTATTTGTTGGTCACTATCAAACACTTTCCAATTAGTGACATTATCTAGTATGGAGGGCCTTACCATCACCTTGAGATGTGGCTACCTCTTATCTTATTTTATCCCCTTTGGAACATCAAACTGAGCTCCAATTATTGCCAACCTATTAGCATGTTTGTTGTCTTATCTTGGAATAGATGTGATATTGAAAGCTTGGAAATCTTCCACAAGATCCCACACTCTATGCATATAGGACTTAAGCAAAGAGTTCTTAGTCACATTTTGGCCTCTTACTTGATTTACAATCAACTCACTATCACCATACACTTGTAAATCCTTCACACCTCTTTTCCTAGCCACTCAAGGCCATGAATGAGGGATTCATATTCTGCCACATTACAACTACAAGAGAACTTAAATCTAAAAGTGGAATAGTACCTTTCCTTGGAAGGAGAAACCAACATTGCTCCACCACCTGCCCCAACCTTACTTTTACAGCCATCAAAGAATAGTTGCCATAAACCATCCATGTCTTCACTTGGCTTGACCAAGTTTGGAATGAAAGATTCCTCTTCATGCATACAATACACTCCAAAATGAGCTTTCTCTATGAATTTTTAAGGATCATGCTCATAATTTGCATCTCCCCATTCATCTAAGTACAAATCAAAAACTCCTTCAAGAGAAGATGTTAGAGATTGATCTAAGTGAATTTCCTCCTCATCAATAATGACAAAATTTTCTATGTGTCTAGGAACATGATATACTAATGTATATAGGTTGATGCATATGTTGACATGTGGCACACTTCCCCTTTAGTTAGTTATATGGATCCAATATATCAGGATAATGGAGTAACTTGTGGAATTAGTGCATTGGGTAATGGTCAACCTACATTGGGATTAGGAGGTCATCCATCCATTGTTAGTTAAAAAGAGGTCTATATAAAGGATATGGTTATCATTGTAAAGGTATCAAGTAATCATTTAGTCTTCTATTGTAAGAGGATATTGGAGGTTGTCCCCTCAAAGTGACATTGTGGAGTTATTCCTTTCTAAAGGAGTAATGTATGGTGTTGCCCTACCTTAAGGGTAGTCTGTTTCTATATATATTGAGTATTTGGACATCTTAGTCCACCAATATATATTATTTTGAGTTGATATACATTATATTCTATATTATTTCAAAATATTATAAGTGTGGATCATAATAAGTGGTATCAGAGCTTTGATTTGGGTAATTTGTGTGGAATGAAATCCTAGATTTTTAAAATCATCAATATATTTCAGTCTATTATGAATTTTTGTATAATTTTTTACTTTATATGAATAATATTTCAAGAAAGTCTTAGTAAAAAAATCAAGCCTTTTTTATCATTTTTGAGGAATTTATTCATATTTTAGGGTTTGTACTCATATATTCATATCTTTCGATATATAAAGAATTTTTTGGTGAAATTTTTACTGATGTATAATAATATAGGTAAGCTAAGAAAAAAATTTAAGATTTTTTTGATATGTTTGGAGTGAGTTATTATAATATTATGGTTTTTAATATATTCACTCTATAGACCAAAATTTGTTTAATTTTTAAATAAAACTTTTACTGGAGTTCCACTATCATAAGATGAAGATAAATTAAAATTTGGGATTATTTTGATTAGTTTTGAATGAGTTATTCACATTTTAGGGTTTTATGAACCCTAGTTTTTTTTATGGATCATGAAGTTGCAAGTAAGGGGAGGATGATATTGATACTAGAGAATGGTGGATCTTTTTTAAGGAGAATAATACTCAAACAATTTTGTGGCAAACATAATTGTCTCTTTCTTTGTCTAGGCCTGCACAACATTAGTTTAATCAATTGAGGTTCATTCAAAAGTTTTCTTCATGGGAAGACATGGATGAGGTCTTCCTAGATCGATGGGATATAAAATAAAAAGAAGATGAAGAAGAAGAAGAAAATAATGATGGTAATGAAGAAGATAATGATGATGTTGAAGAAGAAAAATCTATGGAATAAATAATGACAATGAGGAAAAACATGCAAGGAAAGAAGATGAAGAAGAAGAAGAAGAATTGAATGATAAGGGTTCAAATAATTTGGCTCCAAAGAAATCTGAGTCAATTTTTCAATTTCATGGATGCATTCAAAAGAAGAAGGTTGTTGTTTCCATAAAACCTACTAGTAAATATAACTTCATCAACTTGAATGTGGCCAAGCATCTAAATGTTCAAGTAAAAAGTATCAAGGAGGTTCAAGTAGATGGCAAGAATATTCGAGTGTTTGAAGATTTGAAACTCATTATGAAAAAATATGTTTTACATTTAGATTTTCATGCTTTGGATATGGATGATGTGGATATGGTTCTTTGATATCCATGGTTAGATACTTTGGGAATAATCAATATTAATGTTCAAAATAAGTTCATGAATTTTTGGTATAGGAAAAAGAAGGTCACTTTACAAGATATCATAGTGGTAAAGGCACCAATAACAATCAAGCTAGATCATGAGGATGAGATTGAAATAGGTGATGAAGAGCATGTGAAAGATTCATGTAAAGACATGGATGAAGAAATAATACAATCAAAGCAAAACACTTCATCTACTCAAGAGACAAAGGAACCACCAAAGCAAGAGTTAGAAGAGGTAGAAGAAAAGGTTGATAAGGTCAAAGTATCAAAAAAAGTTGAGGTATATAGACACCCACATCATCATGAGAGAAAAAAATCATAGATCTATATGAGGGAGTGTCATAATAACAAGCACTTTGGCTATATAATAAATTAGAGTTCCAATAACTATGGTTATGTATGGAAGCTAAAGAATACCTACTATATTCATGGATGGAATCAGAGAAGTGTAGTGGAATATGGTACATGGAATCATAAGAGGAACAATTATGCATGGACACCAAAGAAGTACAATTATGATCATGAATGAAATCATAGGAGCATAATGGAATTTGAAAACAAGCTTAGAGATCTATCTCCTACCAGGATCACATATGGATGTCTAGATAATCAAGATTGGAGACAAGTGTGTAATGATTTTAAGCACACTCATTATTTATTTTCTTCCTATGTTTCAAGGATGAAACATATCAAGGAAGGAATTAATGCTATGTATCTAGGGACATGATATAGTAATGTATATGGGTTGATGGAGATATTGACATGTGGCACACATCCATCTTAGTTATATGGGTCCAATATATTAGGATAATGGAGTAACTTGTGAAATTATTGCATAGGGTAATGGGTGGCCTACATTGCGATTAGGAGGTTACCCATCCATTGTTAGTTATATATAGGTCTATATAAAGTAGATGATTATCATTGTAAAGGTATCAAATAAGCATTGAGTCTTCTATTGTAAGAGGATATTAGAGGTTGTCTCATCGAAGAGACATTGTGGAGTTATTCCTTCTTAAAGGAGTATTTTATGGTGTTACCCTACCTTAAGGGTATCCTATTTGTGCATATATTGATTATTTTAACATATTGGTCCACCCATATCTATTGTGTTGAGTTTATCTACATTATATTCTCCCTTATTTTTGGATATTATAAGTGTGGATCATACCATAATTTAAATTTTCCACTTTAGGTATGTAAGGATCCAAGTGATTGTGATGGATAGACTCTGATTAAATCTTCACCTTAGTACCATACTTTATCCTAAAAACCATATAGGACCAATTGGCTGCCAAGTATCCACTTATCTTAGCTATAAACTCTCTTGACAAGAAAAAAGTAAAGTATAGAGGTAAATCTCCTAAAATCACTTCATGAAGAATAGAATAGGTGGGACAAGCATGTAAAATTAGATTCAAATCCTTGACCACTCCTATAGTCTTTACTGGTAATCCATCTAATTGTAAAACTCCTTTAGCCATTGGCTCATATTTGAGGCCTAGTTTATCCACCATACACTTGGGCATAACTAAAGCTCTATCCCCACTATCTATGATGTAATTATGAACTAATAAATCACCAATAATCAAGGATATGTAAAAGGGAGGAGTCTTATCAATTCTCTTCACTTGCTCATCAATGGGTTGAGTTCTATTCATTAAGACAACATTCTCAGTCATTGCTGATCCAATTTGCTTACCTAGTCCTTAAAATTAGTTTTTAAGCAAAAAATTTTGTGCAAGTATTGTTAATTAATCCCATAGTGAAATATTCATATGTAACTTCTTCATCTGGTCCACAACATTGATATAAGGATTGTTCGCCTTAAGAGATTCCTTGGAAGCACTAGTACCTTGTGTTGTACCCTATGAAGGTGGATGTGTAGGAGCAGGCCTTACATTCTAAAACTTCTAATTTTCCTACACCTTAGGAGCTGAATTAGATACCCCCACTATGGGAGATGATATAGGATTCAAAATAGGTCCTTGATTATCCCCTTGTGTCTCTTCAACAACCCTCTTCTTAGACCTAGTGTTGGAAGCCACACTAGTATTCACATTGCTTGAATTTCACAAATGATTGATGGCACAAAACTCTCCCTCCAAATTATTTATGAGAGTAGAATCAAATTTTGTTTTTCCACTCTCCATTCTAATTTTCATTGGCATCTCAAAAGTGGTAACTTGAGATGTTTGATTTCCTTGCATTGTCATGTTTTGACTAGGCATTTCATTGTCATATGTAACTTGGCCTTGACTTTGGTCATATGGGGGATAACATGGTTGTTCTTGAACAAAGTTGTTTTTAGTGGGAACAAGAGCTTTATAAGAAGAGGAAACATTAGGATTGCAACTTTTGTAAGGTTTAACTTGAGTGAATTTACCTTGTCTTTGAGCACTACCTTAAAAAGGAGGTCTATTTCCTTGTCCAAACTGATTATAGGGCTAAAAGGGTCTATGACTTTTAGCTTGTTTCCTTTTGAGGGAAACCATTTCATTAGTGACACTTTAGATAAAAATATTGACTTCATGAATCTTATTTTTGGGAGCAATGGCAAACCTTTCTTGACTAGGCAAAAGAGCCAAAGTAGGTAATGCAACTTTACTAGGAGGCTACAAATCAGGGAACAATGGCATTGGTGGCCTAGGAGTAATCTTTCCTAATTGAATAATATAATTCTCAACATTGATGGATATCTCATATGTAGCTAGGAGTGTATTCCCACCCATGGATTGGATCATCATGCCTACATCACTATTCAATGCTTTTATATAGTACAAGAAGGCATAGTTTGGAGTAGGTTTCACAAGGGTTGGGATCCTATCCCCTATTTTTTAAATATAATATTAAAATATTGCATAAATTTTTGTGGTGACCTATTTATAGTGGTCAATTTCTTAACTAGTGATAGATGATCACTTTTATCTCCAAACCTCTTAGTCAATAGATATCCTAGTTCATCCCATGAACCAATAGAATTTTTAGGTAGAGTCCCATACCAATCTAAGGCCTTCCCTTTGAAATAAAATGCCAATAACCTAATGGCCACATTCTCTTGGGTGATATTATGTATATTTCATAAGTTTTATATGTTTCTAATGTGTTCAATGGTAGTAAGAGAACCTTGTCCACTAAAATATGAAACACTCTTGAAGGTTGTTCCTAGAATTTGGTAATATTAGACAAGATTCAAAGGAGATGACCTAGTGAAGGATACAAAAGGTTAGTTTTTAGCCATCATGGAATGTGAACTATGAGTATTATGGTTTTAAACAAAAAATAACTTAGACTTCTTAAATGCCAACTCTCTTGAATAAGGATGAATATTTACAAACTTAAACTTTTTGACAGAATACAAATGCAATCACAAAAACTTAAAGGGTATACCTTTAGTAGCAGACCTAGTGATCACCTTTGGCATGGAAATTAGGGACTAATCAATAACCAAAGAGTTGAAAAATTTAGTGGAGTTTTCAAGTATTGAATTTAGATGTTCTTGTATCTACAACTATACCAAGACTAGCACCAATCTTGGACAATCTTCTAGGTCTTAGAGTCCCACTGGGCATGCCAAAAACTATTGTCACTTAGATTTTCACCCATTAAGTATATACATATCTTTCCTCATCTAAGTGTCATAATGGAAACATCTCTCTGTCTAAGGGTAATAATTTGTTGAGATGAATCTCTAGAAGGGCTAGTTCCCTTGATGCATTCTTTGAAGTACTTTCTTACCTATCGATTTTGGATGAAAAGGGTTGAGAAAATAACTAAGAAAGTTAAAAAAATGTGATGAACAAATATTATATTCATCTTATGAATTAAAATTATACTACTTAGAGCTAAACAAGGCTTATTTCACATAAAACTCACAATTCAAGTTGCATTATCACATCAATGTTTCATAAGCTAGGTTCAAGAAGGTATTTGATACTTAGGAGAGAAATGAATTATTCCTTGAGATAATTTAGTCATATATCACTTATAAGACACTCTTACACTTGAAAATGACACTAAAAAATACCTATAACAATCAATCTTTTGCACACTTGGTGAATAATCAAGGATAACATGCTAGAAAAGATCATCTTCTACAAGACAAGACCAACAAGACTGAAATAACACCCAATTATATAACATGTAAGTAGTAAAAATCACTTTTTATTTCCTTAAGATTCATTCAATTACAAATTTTTCTAGGGTTTCACCATCAACCAATGGAGGTTGCTCAAAAGAGCCAAAAGAGTCCATATTTATAGCCTTTGAGAGAAAAACAAGAAAAAGGAAGTCCAAAGGTCACATGGACACTTTTAAATCTAAGAAAATAGGTTAAATTTACATGAGAAAGATATGTTAAATAAACCATGTAATGTTAGGAGGTCCAAATGTCCATATAAATCATGAAACTGATGAAAAGTGGCTTACAACCTTTAGACTTGGCTTAGAAAACTACCTTCATCATCTCAAGTTGTTTGAACATCCTACCACTCATTATGGATATTTATAATGAATGGGATAAGATTGAAGGTATTTAGGCATGAAATTCCATATATTTTTTGCATTCCTACTCATCTTGAAACTCTTGGAAGGTGGCCATCACTATTTACAGTCTAAAAAACTCCATTTTCAGTCACCCCTCACACTTGGCCTCAAAAATGCCTTTGTTTTTCAATGAAAATCCATTAGAGGGATTTAATTACACTTTTTAAGGCTGTCCATGGCCTTGGAATACTTAGTTAATCCTTAAAAAGGGTCACACTTAGAGTTTTCACACTTCTCACCCTTGTGTCTATTATGCCAGTTTTGAATGGCTAAAAGGAAGGTAATTATTTTAACACATAAAATACTTTTCTAGGAATTAAATTACTATGAGGGCTTAGATACAGTATATATCTTTCCTTCAAACTTTATCTCATCTTGTGAAACCTTCTAGAACTTGTAAAACACAAAAATTAGCAAAAAATACCCTATTTTGCAGGCTATCCCTACAATTTTTTACAACTCATCTTGGTGGGATATATCATGAGATCATCCTCTTCATGATCCAACATATTCAATTTCTAAAACATATCATTTTTATAACTTCCAAATCTTGTTTTCTCCGTCGAGTCTTGGTTGAGGGTTTAATAGGGTTTTGAGCAATTTCTAGTCTTAAGCTTTGTTCATAAATATTTTAAATTGAACCTGCCTTAAAATTACAAAAATTTATGCCAAGGGACCATAATAACCTCTCCAAATACATTTGGCTCCCATGAAAAACCTTGGAAAATATTTGAGTATTTGAAAACACCTCTTTGAGCTTGATTCTACTCCTTTTACATGTTTGAGATTTTATTGGGCTAGAAATGGATTTCCAATGTGTTTCTCTACATTTTATAAGTTACATAATGTGTATATACACCTCCATAACCTACCTCAACCATTTTTATAGTTCACTAAAGGGTAGGAGTGAAGATGCACTACCATTTAGCATTAGGCCTTCCCAAAGCCTAACAGGGCTAATAGGCACCCTACTAATTTGATAGATAGGACTGATACATTGTAGGTAGGTTGGTATATTATTCATATTCACACCTCATTTGAGCTTATTAGGCTACTAAATAATCCTTCAAGCACCCTACTTCATCCTCTTTTCTCATTTGCCAACTAAGACTGGTGAAAGCATGCCTATTATACATGAGTAATTGGTCACCCTGAGGAGTATGAGATTGATCTAGTGTTTCTATGGAATAAATTTCCATTCTAAACACCTTATTATATTTTTCCATGAGGTTCCAAAATCTCCACGACAAAAATTTTCCTCAATTTTCCCTCATTGGCTCACTTTGCCAAAGTCTAATCTTCCTAGATGGGCTGACCTCTAAGACAAAATAGAGAGGTATATACCTCATCCCCATGGAAAATTTAATATTTTTTTAGTTTTATTATCTCTTAATTAGGATTTTTACCAAATGGATTTTCTTGATTCCATGTATTGGGTGCCTAACCTTCTCCAAATGCCTAAAAAAGGCCCCAAAAACCCTATTTCCTTGCATTTTTCTTCAAATCCACCTAAGAGTCACTCTTCCAAGATAAAACCATGATTTAAAGTCTATTAAAAATGTTTTTAATCCTCTATCCATGCTCATGAAACTTTTATTTCATCAAAAACACTTTTTCCTTTGGATTTTCCATACTTGCCTATTGAGTAACATGGTTTCTTGGAGCAATTGTACGGACTGATGGCTTTTGACCAAGTAGGAAAGGTAGATGATAAAATTTGAAGGATTTTGTGATTTTATAAACCCTAAAATAGCTATCATTAACCATTATACATTTATAATTACCTTCTTTTATTCCCTAGACAAGTTTGTTCCTTTACCTCACCTTCATGTTTCAAGAATGCAACATAGTGATTGTAGGTGAGCATAGGGGTACAAGAAGTCTTTTAGGTTTTTTTCAACATAATTATGATTCATAAATTTATCATTACATTTATTGAGATGACCACATGCTATTCATCAGGTGTAAACTCTTGTCAACCCTGCCTATATACATTGAACTTCAAGACTGAGCCTCTCTAGGTGTTGATTGAGACACTCTCCTATAGGTTAGTATTTTCCTCACTTGAACCTTTTTCATGATGAGTGAATAAATTAAGGACACTATTTATACTTATCATGAAATCATTTTCAATTCTACCAACAACTCAACTCTGCCAAACACCTCAACTAGACTCTGCCTGCAAACTTGGTGAATTGTTGACTATGCTTATCATTGAAAAGAAACACCTGTAGGGGCAGTATCTTTCTAAGGTGTGGAAAACTACATACAATATCTCAATTTAATATATTATAGATCATCTATATCATGCTTTTCATTCACATGAACATTTGAACCTCAAAATTGAGTATCTCCAAACTTGACTGAGGAACCCTACTTTTTTATTCCTATAGGTGCTTATGTGCTCGAGTGGGCTTTGGTCCTAGTGCATAAATACCCTATATGAATCCTTGACATCAATCATCAATTATTTATATATGTTTTTAAAAAGTCCACTTCGATAAACCTAACCTTCTCATCTCTGTCAACACAGTCAGTTGTGTTGGGCTTGATAAAACCTTGTAGGTGTCTTTTCTCCTTAGACCTTGGTTATAGTGAAAGGTTCATTAAATCCATTTTTAATTCACACACCACGTTCTTGAACCAAAAATATTCTTTTGAAACCCTCAAAAACCATTTAAACCTTCAAACCAAGGTCATTTCCCTATACTAATATGTTCTTCCTCTAAACCCTGCTTATAGGTCAACATATACACAGTGTACATACTGGGTGTGTCCATGTAAGGTAAATAAAACTCCATCTATTCCTTTGACTATAATTTTATGTTATGAGTGTCCCTTGAAGTATTTTAAACTGATACCAAATTTGGTATCACTTAATATGTTCAATCTAGATCATAAGGTCACTTTTGGGTTTAGCCCTGTAGATATCTATACCTAAATTCAATGGTTTTGTAGGCAACTTTAGGCCTATTACTGACCAATATCCATTAGTGATATGTACCTAATATTTTACAAGGTCATTGACCTATGTAGGGGCTAAAAAAATAAGCTATTAGGCTACTTTATAACCATTTTCCACCATGTCATATGTTAGTCATCAAAACCCTCCTAACCTCTATTTTACCCTTTTAGGGACAAAAGGTCTGAAACAATCCTTAAGCTTTTCAACATGTTATAAACCTATTTTTCTATATATACACTTTCTATGTGTCTATAAAAACTTATTTATCATGACACAACCTTGAGTAGGTGTTCAATTGTTTCTTTCTTTCCATGAAAGCACTTTAGCGTCCTGCTCAGCCACCTATAAGTGAATGCTTTAGTACACCAACAGTGAGCTAAGTATGAGCAAGATGAAACTTCCTATAAATGTGAATTTTTTATGCTTACATTAGGCATTTAAATACACCTATATCAATTCTAAGAGGTTGGAAAACTTATTTTGTCCTTTCACATTTAGTATGATGTCAACAAGGCCCTATAGGTGTGCATTAGGATGTTTTATGCAGGTAGGACATAGAATTGGGCAAGAATATGTTAGGGAATAACTTCCAAAACCAATCAAATTCATTTATAAACCTTTAAATATATTATCTTAATCAATAAACACCCATAACCAGCTCTAACCTATATTCCCCAACATGAAAAACACCTACATATACATTGAATATAGCAGACAGGGGCATCTCATGACTAAGGTAGCATGGTGAATGAGCTTGTGACTATTATTACACCTTTTCCAAGCATATATATGAACTATCTACAACTATTTATGGCTTGTAAAACTTGAATTCCTTGATTACAACTCCATAGACAAGTTGAATAAGCTCATATAAGTGACTACAAGTGAAGTTGGGCAAAGAGTTGACAATGGAGGATGATAAGCTTGCAAACAACCCAAGAGATGACATGGTGAAACCAAAACATGGAATGAGGTGGTCACATGACCTATTAACTTGTGTAACACCATTTCCAAACTATATGATACCCTTATAGGAGAACAGTCTCTACAAAAAAAAGAAACGCTTCAGCTCAAACTGCACACGGTGACACCCACTTGCAAAGTGAGATATATTGCTCATCCAAAAACCATGAAAGATGAAAATAATAGTGTATTCCATATAATAATGAATTAAACATCCTCTTTATCCCACCCCAACAACTATTTTGTATGGAATTTCTCAAGATGAATCAAAACCTATAGGGTGCAAGAAATAACTAGTAGATTTACATAGTCAACTTGTTAGCAATGGTTCATAAAGCACAGTTGATAAATATTTTCAATATTGATATTAAATCAAATTTATATGAGTATACTATCATATCCCAATATTATTTTTCCTAAAACCCTGTGAGTTATCCGTACCAAGCAAAAACCTGCAAATCACTTTTGCTTGCCAAGAAAGGTGAAAAGGAGTAGAATGGTTTTAGTATTAAAATGACACTTTAAGATCCTTTAAAATATGTATCTGAGCATGGGGAATCTTAATAGTCACATTTAAACTTTTTCCAAGCGTCACACTTCATAATGAGGTTGTACAAGTGTCATTTTCTTTTCCTTTCACTAGAAAACTGCATTTTCTTTTGCATAACCTATCATATTTTATTTTTTTTAGTTACTTAAGACTTATAAGGACACATGGGGCATGAAATTGTCTTTTTTAACCTTCATATTTCCTTAAAATACCCGTATAAAGCATTAAATGCACCCTTTTGACCCCTAAAATGACTCAAAAAGACATGTTGGCTAGTGAAATTCTTGACCAAGGCTAATCTATCATTGAATAACATAAAATTACCTATAAAACACCTCATTACAAGATGTTATTCTACCCAAAACATCTATAAAACCAAATTTTTATCTAGGGGTGCCCTAATTTGACCTAAAGGTCAAATTTGGTCAACAATTGCTACATCCAATTAGTTATTTTATTTTTGTGTGGCACATCCCCTAGGTTATGATTCTATAGTGTTGTGAGTTGCCTTAAATCCAAGGCTCTCTCTTGAGGATTTTGTTGTATGACTCATAGGTTGATGTCTAATCTTGTAATCTCCTAAATGTTATGTCTCACAAAGAATCATAGTTAAGTGGGTTTATAGAAACCATACTAACATGGATATATTCTATCCACATACTGTAGACATATTATTTTCATAAAAACTTCCTTTTCCACAGTGTCTTTTACCTATTTTGTCACAATGGGTCCACTTATGTGTATTTGACTATTTTAAGAATATTTCTTACCACACACTAGTATCTCTCTGATCTTAAAGCTTTTTAGATGTCTTCAACATATGCTAGATTTACCTATTCTTATCCGTGAACCTAATCTAAACATTTTCAAAGTTACTTTCCATATTATGGGCATCTATTTCTCCTATGACTCATTTGGTAGTCCGTTGAATCTTTTCTAGGTGGATTTGGTGCTTTGAATCTATTCTATGTATTTTTTCCAATACTTACACCTTGACCTCATTTCTCATGCCATGACATCAACATATCACACTTTTTCATAGTTAGCCATAGTGTATGTCATGTCCTAAAGATCATATATATAGAAATTATTCCTAGTCATTTTTACTAAGTTTTAACATTCAATTATTGAGCAATTATTCTCCACAATTCAATTTAGTACCTTAATTAACCATATCTATTGCTACACTTGCACCATTGTCTTCCACCTGTATACTTCAATATTCTTCAAGTTGTTATGACATCTTTCACTTGTACCATAAGAGGTTTTAGGCAAAAAAAATTGTAGTTACATTGCATATCTATGGAATAGGAGGAAAAACCCCTTGCTCAAGATTCAATTTACATGACACAAACAACTACATTATTTTGATTTCCATCTATGAGATATGTAGCTGCAACTCCTTTGTGAATCCCTGACCTGTAACCCTTTTTTCATTTGAATTTGTGGCAATCTAGGTCAAGGAAACAAAGAAAAGATCAAATCAAACATTATGTTTGGGAATTCAAAAAAGAGAAGACATGTGATTGTATGAAACTAGATAATGCACATATAAAAGAAAATCTAGAATCTAGATCTAAGCACAATATAGATTTGGTAGAAATGAAGGCAAGGAGATTCAACAGCATATTGACAGGCATCAAAATTATTCTTTCATAATTAGGTTTAATATTTCATAGAGTTTCATCATTACCTTGTGACCATTACTACATTCTTACAATCCCAATATTTTTCCCATGTATGTTTGTTTTGTCACATTTAATATTATTCTTTGTTCATTTCTTATCAAATTATTCTATTTATAACCATCATTTCACTATAAATTTACATATTCCACAAAATCTAGACTTCAATAACTTCAATATTATTATTATTCGATTCCAATATTTCTATTTTTGCAATCCAATACTACCATTATTGGATTCCACTTGATCTGGGTGACAATTCAGGTGACAGTTAATTCCATGAATTCTGTATTGTTTTAAATCTTCACCCGTTAATTCCTTGAGCTCTGCATTATTTTAAATTTTGGACGTTGAATTGTCAGGTGATAGTTAATTCCTCGAATTATGTATTGTTCTAAATCTTCACCTGTTATTTCCTCGAGCTCTATATTGTTCTAAATCTTGGAAGCCAAACCACTCAATCTCCCTCGAGATTGGTGACCTTCCACATGCTCCCCATGTTTTCAAAATGTGTATAAATGAAGAGGTAACCCAAAATGTGAACACAGACATCTCTTCCCAGAGATAAGAATATATTTGTATTGTGATCTTGAGTAATAATACATCTCTTCTCAGGGATAAGCATATGTTTGGAACTGTAATTTTGATTCAACAAAACATCTCTTTTTAGAGATAGCATTATTTGAATTGTGTTTTTCTTATTTCTGAATTATCTTTCAACCAAAGCTTTTGAGTTTTGGATCAGTGGTATTAGAGCGGTTTGTCTTTAGAGTGTATGATCCCGAGGATTAGGTCAGATTATAGGAAACTTGGGTGGGAAACAACAGAGCTTCCAAACTTTCCACCTGTTCACTCCAAATGACTTCAAATGGCAGATGACACCGAGACATATGATCCTTTCAAGAAAACGCTGAATGAATCCCTCTAACAAAAATAAGCACAGATACTATAAAAAAATTGCCCAAATTCTTCAAACACTTCTGATGGAAAACTCTGGCTTTGCGGCTACACTTCCTAGCTCCTCATCTAGGGAACGTCCTTTCAATGCCCCAACACCCTTCAAAGTTTAGGGAAATTTTGGTATTCCTACATTTGAAGGCAAAATCAATATTGATGCAGTAGAAAATTAGTTAGATCAATTGTCTTCCTAATTCTCTGTAAATAAGTTCACCAATGGAGAAAAGATCACTTTTGCTCTTTTGAAATCATCATTGCCCATGAAAAACTGGTGGGAAGCGTACAAAAAGAGGTTCAGTTCAGATGTCATTGGCCTAAAGGTGGAACCTACCTGGGATGATTTTGTTGAAGTAGTGAAAGAAGAATACTATCCCATCAGAGCATATGATGATCTATACATAGAGTGGCAGCAACTTCGCCAAGGTAAGGAACAATCTATTCAGGATTACACTGACATTTTTCATTCTCTATCTGTGAGATTAGGCATCCAAGAAAGTGAGAAACACAAGGTTCTCAAATATTGTGGCAGACTACAATGGTACATACGGGGAGAAATGGAACTCTTCAATTTGGAAACCGTCGGTGAGGCACACAAGTTTGCAGTGAAGATTGAGCAAAAGCATGGAAGAATGGATATAAAGAATAAGTCTTCAAAATGGAAAAGTGAAAAAGAAGGTCAAACACGAGGCCAAAATTGGAAGCAAAAGGAAGGAAAGACTCGGAAGTGGTGTGGTTATCACAAATCTAGATTTCACTCCAAAGAAGAATGTCGAGCTATCAAATCACTGCTTTTTGAGTCACAATCCTCAACATCTATTGCTCTACCTCATACAGACCCTACAGTTGAAAAGGTTGAAGAACAAATTATAGATGTTGATCCTGAAGCCATTGTTGCTTCATCATAGACACATGACGAGATGTTAGATGACAAGGAAATGTTGTTTCACTCTATGTTATGGGTGAAAGGTAAGCCTCTGCATTTCATTCTTGATAGTGGAAGTTAAAAGAATTTAATCTATACCAATGTTGTGAAAAGCCTAAATCTATCCATGAAGCCTCACCCAAAACCATATAGTATTGGATGGTTGAGTCAAAGAAGAAACCTCTGTGTCACCCACCGATGTCTTCTCTCATATGCAATACAACCTTTCCAAGATGAGGTCTTATATGATGTGGTCAATCTAGATGTTTGTGATGTACTATTTGGTCAGCCATTCATGTATGATTGACATGGTATATATGAATCAAGAGCTAGAAGGATCACTCTCACTCTTGGAACATGATGCTACAGGGTACTAGAAGTACCACCTTCTATATTTGTCTCTCTGATTAGTGCCAAGAAATTTGTTCTCATGGTGGTCAAGCCACAGGAATCCAAACGGGCTGATGTTACAGCCTTGACTACACAAACAACATAACAATAGAATAAAATAGATACCGAGCTGAAGAAGTTCACGACCTTCCATCCACAGACTGATGGTCAAATAGAAATGGTGAATGGTCTGGCCCTGCACAGTTCCATAAATCACAATCCCTTCCAAGTATGCATCGGAAATCAAATCAAGACACAACTACCACACCTGATGGGGAACATTGATGCAATGGGGACCATTTCTTTTAAAGGAGCGAGGAATGACCCAAGTGACAATTCAGGTGATAGTTAATTCCTTGAATTTTGTATTATTTTAAATCTTCACTTGTTATTTCCTCAAGCTCTACATTGTTTTAAATCTTGGATTCTAAATTATCGGGTGACAGTTAATTCCTCGAATTCTTTATTGTTCTAAATCTTCACCCATTATTTCCTCAAGCTCTGTATTGTTCTAAATCTTGGAAGTCAAACCACTCAATCTCCCTCGAGATTGGTGACCTTCCACATCCTCCCCATGCTTTCAAAATGTGTATAAATGAAGAGGTAACCCAAAATGTGAAGGCAGACATCTCTTCCTAGAGATAAGCATATATTTGTGTTACGATCTTGAGAAATAATACATCTCTTCTCAGGGATAGGCATATGTTTGGAACTACAATTTTGATTCAACAAAACATCTCTTTTCAGAGATAGCATTATTTGAATTGTGTTGTTCTTATTTCTAAATTATCTTTCAACCAAAGCTTTCGAGTTTTGGATCACCACTAATATTAATATATTTTTTTATTTTCTAATTCATATATTAGTGTAAATAAACTAATGCTAATTGTAGTTTGGAAAATATCATTGATAAAAAAATGAAACTCTAATCTTATATTCATAGTTTAATAAGTATGAACCTAACAGTCATCACGTTCCCAATATTGTTGTTTATATATAATGGTTGTTTGGAACCTAACAGTCCCTGGGTCCCTGTTGGGCCCAAGTTTACATAAATATATATAGTATAAAAATTATGGCTAAGTATCAATATTTTTCAAGGTATGCCCAAG
Source organism: Torreya grandis (assembly GCA_037957365.1). NCBI lineage: Eukaryota > Viridiplantae > Streptophyta > Pinopsida > Cupressales > Taxaceae > Torreya > Torreya grandis. The sequence continues at coordinate 3,168,030 of JARHVA010000872.1, read as the reverse complement.
TTTTACCACAATATACACAAGCATTTTAGGATGCACACAGAAATGGAAGAAGTCCACAAGAGTGTTCAAAAGTAGATGTGCATAAGAATTATAGAAAGCTTGTAAAATAAAAGGTTACACAAGAGTAGGTATTTCATAGAGGTACATATTTAAAATTTAACTAGAGGACATGCATACTGATGTGCTACAACAAAATTAAATGGGAACATACTAAATGGATATAAAATATTCTAGAAGAAGTCTACCAATATTTGGTTGTCATGAGTAGGTTGGTGGAGAAATATTATAAATAAGACCCCTAGCATCTCTTTTATGCTATTTTAAAATATTAGACATTTTTAATATTTCATCTTTTTATAGTTTATAAGGCTTAAAAATTAATTTGTAAGCATTGTAAGTATTGGTCTAAGCATAAAAGTTTTGATTACATATAGATTGAGTGTATTTTTTTTTTACATTTTCATAATGAATGAATAAAAGTGGTTTCTTGTATGTCATACGTATGATTTTATTTGGTTGGAGTTGAATAGGTAAATGATATGTGATGCACAATTATTTTTTATGCTCTTTTAATTTGTGTAACCTTCTTAATGGTGGGGGTTCTTAGTTTTTCTTGTATGCTTTGAGTGAGTGCTTAACATTATGGTTAATTAAAATGATAACTTGATTGAAGTTGTTGTGTGTGTGTGTGTGTGTGTGTGTGTGTGTGTGTGTGTGTGTGTGTATATATTCACTCTTGTACACTTGACAAATACCAATTAAGGCTCTAACCTTCAGCTTTAGACCTTCTTGCTACTGAAAGGCTCGCATTCACCATCTCATTGTGCATAATTGACTATCTTATGGACCAACCCTATCATTATGATGACTCAAATACCATTTACACTACAAAATTCTTAAAACATATGATTTATATTGTTCACTATCAGTTATAGACCTTCATTTGTTTTCTACCATGCTTGACACTTGCATTTTGTAGAGGGACACTAGCATTGATGTTAATGTCTAGTTTCCTTATCCAGTGTTTATACCTCAAAAGTCATCTAAATTATAAATATTTTTAAACATATGGGTTGACCTATTTATTTTATCTAACCCTTCCCTGATATATGTTCAAAATGTGTGGTATAAACACAAATCAAAACCTACTCATTATTCATCTATCAAATACCAAGCAAGCACATATTCAATCTCATTAAATAAATTTCACAACTAATTTCAACCACCCTATTCTTCCATATTTCTATATCAGTCATAGGAGCATTCATATTACAAGTTTGAAGCATTAAAATAACAACCCATGAGGATTATTTGTCAAGTTACAAATTAGATCATTGCATGCCTTGCATATACTTTGTTGTACCCTTATGCATACATAATCCCACACTAAGGGAATAACTACATATGTCTAAGGCCCTCTTTGGAGCATTTGCTATGTAGGTAATGATCATTGACAATGGGGTATTTTATGTCATCTTGACTTTGTGAGCCCATTAATACATTTTTGGCAATGTTTGATTTATTCTCTAGATCATGTTTTAATTTGAGTGTTAAAATGTAGTCCCAACAAGCTTACACATTGGCCTTTCATTCTTGAATGCTCACCCAAAGCACATAGTAAGAAACCAATTCTCATGGGTTATGTTGTGCAATAACACACTAGTCATAACCTTGAGTTTATTCATATATATAATTAGAGATTACATATAAAAATAAGAATATGACTGTGGACCTTGTCTCATTAATCACAATAGCCAAGAACACAAAGATAAATGCCATGAAGTTCAAAGATTTATTTACGTAAACTCATAAAATGCATATTATATCAATCTCATAATGACATACTACTCAATTCAAACCCATTTTTAAAGTTTAACTATTGATTATTTGAAACACAACACCAAATCTAATTGTAATAGCCATAATTCTATGTTATAGAGTCACTATATGTTATCCATCATCAGTGACCTTACATAATTCCACATAGGGGTATTTATACTTATTTTTTCATAACCAATTAGTTACATAATTAATGATAAATGGGTGATTAGCCAATGATCTCTTAGTAGACTAAGAGTCATGGTAGTATTTTACTTATTTTCTCTCAAGGGCATAGGCCTTCGCACCCTTCATATTCTTGTTTGATGTTAGATCCTTGATGCCAAATGTCCTTTTCATATTCTAGTGCAAAAATCATGATGATTAAAGTCTATATTATCCTTAATAATCACTCCTCAACCATCTCCCACTTCCCTCACACTCCCCAAGCCTTTCACAATTATTTTGAGTCCTATGTTCTCAGGTTTTCCATAGTTATGTTTCATCTTTGACTAGGTCTTCTCATAGTGTTATCTTATATGCCTTTATCCTCTTGTACCTCATTGGTTCTATGCCACAGTCTTCCTGCACCTTACTAGTTCCACACCATGGTCTTCTTGTGTCATGTTCCTCTCGTACCATGTCAGTTCTACACCAAAACTCCAAAAAACTTAGTCAAAATTTGGGGTCCAATAGGTAATGTGGCATACCATAAAGTGAAAATCTAGGGTTTTAACTATACAAAACCATACAAAGCATGTGCATTAAATCCAAACACATTAGTAGAAAGTAAAAAGAAAACCCTACTAGGTTCAACAATCGATGAAATTTTGAGCCATGGATAAAAGTGTCGATATAAGTCTCTATAGTTGATGGCAGTGTCCAAGCCTCCAAAAATAATATTTCCAAAATCTAATGATAAGATCTTGAATATAAATATATCTATTTCCATACCTACATCTCAAATCTGCTTGCACATCTAAAAACTATTTAAGTATTATTTCATCTTTGTGTTAAAACTATTAGAATATCAATTGGCATTGTACTTTCCATGTGTGATACTTTTCCAGATTCAGTATATTATGTTATCTAAATTAATTTAATTGGCATACTTTAGAATAATTTTATTCATCCATTTGATTAGGTTACTATGCCTTTAACCCTCATATAAAATATAAAAAGTGTTAAAAATAGTTGAGTTAGTGTTGTGATAACTAGGGTTTCGCTAATGGTGAATGTATCATGTTACATCACAACATTTTTGTTCTATTTGTGGGATATTATCTACTTAGGTTATGGGGATTAAGGGTTTATATGGCACATATAAGTATATTTTGATTCTAAAGCTTTGAAAATAATTAAGAAAACTCTGGGCTATGGGGATTTGAAGGAGAAGGATTAGTTAGGCCAAGTTATTTATAGTGCTTGTATAAGATATTTTGGTACATGTATCTAGAAAAAATTTATGTAAGGCTATTTGTGTATGCGTAATATTGGAATAGGAAGTTTGGAAGATGGGATGCTTAGATAGATGAGTGAGTGAATAAATTGTATGGAATTAATGATTCTTGGATGCATATAGTTGATGTGTGGTAGAATGGATTTATGAAACATTATATACTAGAATCTACAATTTTAACATACACCTGCCTAGAGGAGGCATAATTTCAATTTTTCAAAAAATAGAGGACATTTGATTAATTTAATGCCCTTCTAAATGAAGATTATGATAGTTTATTTTTACATTGATAAATTGATGATGGAAGGCTAAAATACTCTACATGTGGGCTAGGTGAGAATATGTTGGAGAAGAGAAGCAACTCGACATAGAATAATGGAAGGGTAAGAAACCCCTAGGTAAAATGACACTTCAAAAAAAAGGGAGTGAAGACTATGAATTTAAGTTAAACAAAGGGTAAATAATGACTCTTCAAGATCCCAATAAGAAGGAAGGATCAAGTCAAATGTATGTCATGAAGACCTGAAAGAGGGGAGGATATAATATTGGTTTGTGAGGAGATGAACTCTAAGGGGAAAAGAGAAATGCACAGTGATGATTTATAGAGTGAAATATATTTAGAGGAATAATGTATTCCATAATGTGAAGTGGATTGTTCACAAGAAGACTTAATTCGGGACTTGTTCAAATGATAAACCCATGTGTATGTTAACTAATCAGAACAAAACATTGAGGAGATAATAGATGTAATATGTATAGGTGAATTTATGAGAAGGGAATGCAAGAATTGCATAGTAAAGCAATCAACACCAATAGAGTTAGAAGGTGTTAATGTGAATATTGTGCAAAAAAATAATCAATTAGGTGGTAAAGAATATAGTGATAAAGATGAGTACAGTAGGAGGGTCAATAAGTAGGATAATAAGTGCAATGATACTATCAATTGACCTAATAGTGATTACATAGTGAACTCCACTTCCAGTAAGTATAGGTCCTATAATTAAAAGTTTATGGGTGAGTGGTGGAATGCCACCAAATTGTAGTAGTGTATATGGGAAAACTAAGAAGACATCTCCACATAAAAAATTTTACGATATATTGGTAAACTTACTAAGGTATAAGGGTACATAGGAAGTATATGACTACATCAAAAACTATGTAATTTCATGTCATGTAAAGGGTATCACATCTTCAAACAAGAACTATAATCAATTTATAACTACATTTTGAGATTGAGTACATAATTGGTATAGGAAGTATGACCCCAACCAGTCCATTACAAATTTCAATATACTGAAGCTCAAAATATTGAGATAATTTCATATTCTAGAATTCCATAATAAATCATATTGTCCCTCAAAAATATCTAATGGGATCCATTGAATAGTGTACATGCATATGATGCACGATAAGAAACTCTACTATATAAAATATCTTAAAGATAAACTCATTGTAGAATGCAAAATGCATTGTTGGTGGACTATTGACACCATTTAGGAGGCAATCATCCATGAAGATCTTCACAGATGTGTGAGAGGTAATATATGTTATGTTAAGGTTGGAATCAATAAGATGATTGGATTCAAGGATTAGTCCCTTTTCAAAAGCCTAGATTGTAAACATGGTTACTTATTTGTAGATGATGACATTGAACACAAAGCAGGAGAAGATGAAAGTGATTTGGTATATTGATTCTAAGACTGAATCACATAAAAATTATTATTACAAGGTAAGGCAAGTTTAAGCAATTTATATTGGTAAGAATTATGTAAGGAAGCACATATAACCAAGGCATATCCACTTATACATCATGTAAAAAAAATAAAGGTAGCATGTCAGTGCAAAGGTTGTGAGACTAATATTCATGATACCATTGACGAAATGCATGAGGTAAAGGAAATGGAGATAATACAAGGTACCATAGCACCTATGCAAGAGTTATAAAATTAAGGCCAAGGTCAAAACTAACGGGGGTATAACCAATGTTAGTGAGGATATAGCCAAAGTTGTCACATCCTAATTTCTCTCTAATTACCTAATTATCCATGGATTATTATGGTTGTTAAATTGATTGATTAATATTATATTAAGATGTAAGTCATATGCTATTATGGGATAGTTATATTTTGCTTAGATTACATGATTAAATTTCTATGAGTTAGTTGGACATGTATATTATTTACATTATGATCATGTTGTTAGTTTTTACAGCAATATTTTATGGATATATATCATGATGTTATAGGCTAACAAAATTATTATCATGAGTTAGATACAAGAAAGATCCATCCCCCAAAGCATGATGGAGGAAGAGAATCATCGGATAGGATGGTGTAGATGGAGGTGTTAGGGGATGACTGAGGAATAACAAAAACATTAGATGAACACCATGATAGATAAAATTCTTTATATGCATTGCTTGAATTATTAGATTTAGTATGTCTTTGTAGTTATATGCATTTGGATGATTGATTATATGTGTTATTTGTGATCTAGTTTCAGTTTAATGCTTATGTGGATATAATTGTGTGATTGCATTATAACTGTAGTACATAGATTGAGTAAATAATGTTGCTTTTTGATCATGTCATGTTATTGTATTCATGATTGCAGATGATATTGTTTTAATGATTAAGTTAATCTATTTGATTAGTACTTACTAATTGAAGTGTCTTTTTAATGTCTTAATACATTAGTTGGTTATTATGATATTCAAGAAATATCATTATTTTGGCTTAATGCCTTGATAAATAAAAGATAGTTAAAGACATTTAGGATAACCTATAGAGCGGCAATAACAAATGAATACATTATTATAATATCAATGTGTTTGATATTTTGATTATTGGTTGAATATTTTGTCGATCAGCGTACTGATAAACAAAATAGGTCTGATTAGCCAAAGTAGGAAGATTAGTCATCCAAATGTGTAGGTTTACCACATCAGAAGGACACTGATCTCTCCTCTCATCAAGGGGAGGTTCCCTGTAGGTATGTTATATATATATATAAGCAAAAAATAATACTCAAGGGTAGGACAAACCATCCATCTCTCTTTCTTTATAGATGATGTGTGCGGATCAAAGGAGAAACTCAAGGAAAACGATAGAAAGCACTCCTCTTCTTTCAAAAGCACTATTCAGCAAGCGACAAGAATACTCCAGGTAGCAATAGCAAAATGTAACAAAGAATGTAATAACCAACAAATTGAGATGTAGCATGAAGTCTTCACCTGGATTGCTCAAGAGTAAGATACGAAGGACAATGAGGGCATAAAGTCGCCCCAAGGTCCTTTACACATAAATGAAAAGAAAACACACTAAAGGCAATTATGGGGGCACAAAGTCTCTCCACAGTTGACTCTTCAGGACACCTTTTTTACTACTATCACTAATTCTACTTGTTGAATTAAAAGAACAGAAGAAATATTGAAGAAAAAGACAAAAATAGTTTCCTCAACAATAAAGATATTATAGCACAACGTCTAAAAAACCATTTGCTTTCTTATTCCAATAACAAAATATGATAAACAAACTAAGCTCAAAGTCTCAGAAGTGTCTTTCAATTTGGGCAGAGTTTCATTATGATGGTCAAAAAAGAGATCCTTTATTACAATAGAAGAGAGTCCCTTATATAGCCTCTTCAAGAAGGACTCGGGAATAGTAACACATCATGTTGCATTGAAATCTGTTAAGAAGGTAGGCTAAAACTTAGGGGCATCTACCCATTTTCTTTTCTCAATGCTAAGAAACAAGTCGCGCTATTAAAAATTTACATCTTTCAATGTCCACCTGGCTATCTGATCCTTCTTCATCGTTCCTCCTTTTCTAGTTATTTGAATCGGGTCCTCTATTCAATTTGATGCTCTGTTCCTTAGTCACTTTCTACTGGTCTTTAGCAATTGATGCATGGCACATTTCTCTACTAAGCAGGTGAAGACATGTGGCAACTTCTATGGGACTCTGAGAAATGTTTATTTATAGAGGCTTTGAAACCTATTAGAAACTCAGAGTCACGGGTGCAGACACTTGGCACGTTCCAGTTCATTTAGTCACTCATCCCTAGGTCCACCATGGTCTTTGCTCGAAACAGTGAAGCTAAGGGAAGAGACTGTAGATAGTGACACTTGGAGGCTTTCGACAAGCTTCAAGAGGAAGACATGGCAATATCCACCAATGTGCAGAAACAAAGTTTAGTGAGGCTCGGCCATCGACACTTGGCAGCATCTGTAGGATTTTGTTGGGCTTTTGTCTCGATCTATTTTTTTGCCTTGGTCACTTTTTGCCACAGGAATTCCCTTTACAAGGGCACTTGTGTCTTTGACTCTTGGGGCACTCCTTTGAACTTTATCACTTGAACTAATCATTTAACCAAGTTTTGGTTCAACGGTTCAAACGAAGCCTTGAACCAATTGACGAACCGTTTGAAACAAATTAAAGCATTTGAAATAAAGTGGATGAACCAAATGAGTGAAACAAAGTGTTGAACCACTTGATTGAACCCACCTTTGAACCATTTGATGTTGAACCAAATGTTGAACCTATTGTTGATGCTTGCCGATGGAGATTTTTGTTTGAACCAAGGTACTGAAGAGTCCGTAGATTTTTGAGAAGCTTGAAAACTAAGGAATTTAAATGCCCAGGACAAATTTCGGAAAGGGAAGAGACAATTTTGGTTTGTAAGACCAAAATAGTTCAAATGTTGTCCTAAAAATGAGTGATATTTTTGGGGGACAATAGCTAGCTCTAGTTGGGGAACTTTTGTCAATTGCAAAAAGAATTGAAAGGAGTAGAATCTAGAATCTCCAGTGTCTTCATGTGTACCATTAGGTTATGGAGTCATGCTACCCAGAAATGAAAGGCATCAAAAATGGAAACAAACAAAACAAAATTAAATTAAAAATTATACAAATATACATATATATATGCAATGATCTGATACTTCAAGAGTTGAAGTGTTTTAGATGCCACCCATTATGAGATAATGATAATGGCATCCCATCCTGATAAACCAGTAAGAAACCATTTTGTCCCCAGAATCAGTGACGGGCGAATGGAACTCTCCACAAAGAATCACATTTTTTGTGCCTTCCCATTGGTTTTCTTTTCTTCTTGTCCCAAAGCAAGACTTGACTTTTGGTCCAAAAACCATGAATCTTTGCTCTCTTGGCAAAGAGTTCATTTTCCTGATTTTGATGGGCAGTAGCATGGCCTAGTACCATAATTTGTTGTTCTGATAGCTCAGCCCAGCACATGTCTTGATTGTCCCCCTCAGATATCTCAGATTCTTCTACATTTAGAGGGGAGGATTCTTCTGCACTTATGCCGCACTCCACCAATTCTTCTGCTATTTCATCCCTGCCTGAAGACTCAAACAAAATTTGGGCTGCAAAGGCCACCGTTTGGGTCTCAACACATTTGACATGATCAATTATGTCAAATGGTTGGATTGGACTAGGCACAGGGGATGAGAGTTCTTCATTTTGGTTTATGGGAGGGGTGGGAGGACTGGCCTATGAATTTGAAGTAGAAGGTGCAAAAATGTTTGGGATACTTACTTTCTTAGTAATCACTGAGTCTTTTGGCTGGATAGGCAGAGTGGCCCCACGTTTAGCAATTGAAATTGCAGGTTGAGGTCGCTCCTCTATTTCTCTTTTGTCAGCTTGTTGAGTTGACTGATTCTGGGACTGGGTGACCACAGCATCTGATCCCTCAGATGCTTCACCTTTACTTTTGGGTTCATCCTAGTAATCCAAGAAACTGATGTGGGAGTCGCTAGTTGACTCTTCTTGATCCTTCATGAAGAGACCAACGTCATTTTCTTGATTAAACTCAAGTTGGAAAGAGAAATCATGCTCTGTTTCCAAATACCCAACTGTTGAGTTGGCTAGAGGTGTTTCAATGGCAAGGTTCCTTTGTGGGGGAGGAAGACGATTGGGTTACCCTTGATGTGCTTGATTAGGGAATGTCTTCCTTGGTACATCTCTATATGGAGCAAATGACACCCTTGTGCCATTTTTCTTCTGAGGGCCAGCACTTCATTTACTAGCTTCTACACCATTGGATCAGTGGTGGCTACAAGTGAGTTATTAGAAGATGAGGAAGATGTGCCTTTGTTTTAATCCTTTCTTATCTTTCCAACCAAGATAAGGTCATTTTCTAACTCAGTGGCTAAGTCTTCAGCAGCTTCAAGATCTATGCGGCTAGCACGTCTTAGCAAAAAACTCACTTCAGGCAGCTGTGAGTTTATGAAGAAGCATTTGAGGTTCTCGGGAGTGGACTGAGCGACCATGGGAATCTTGTGCCTCAGCTTGTCAAATTTTGCAATAAAATCCCTCATGGGCTCATGAGGTTCCTTCTTCGTCTGTGTAAGTTGGGTTAGCAAAGCATGAGCATCTTTTGCAGGTTTGAACCTTGCTTCAAACTTGGCTTTGATAGTGTCTCAGCCAGTCATTGATCCAGTCTACAGATGGTAAAACCAATCTGTACCAGCACCTTGTAATTTCTCTATGAAAAGCCAGACTGCCACGTCTTCAAATTCCACCCCTATCACACCACAAGCTATGGTGAAGGCTACAATGTGTTCATTAGGGTGGACTCTTCCATCACCAAAGAATTTGGGGAAATTCTTCCTTGAACTGAGTAGTAGCTCATGCAGAGGTGGAGTTAGATTAAGTGGGCCAAATGAGTTACCCCAGGGGCCTCGAACTACCATGATCATATTATGAACAATAGGGATAACACATTTGAGTGGAGTTGTCAGATTATAGGACAAAAATGGAAAAGAAACTGGCCTTACTTCAGCTTAAAGCTTGAGGCTTCAAAATGCACTTTCTTTCCTAATAGCTCTGGTTTTGCAGACTAAATAATATAATGGAGATGGATGAAAATGGTAAGTCTATAAATGGATAATAGGTAAGACACAGAACAGAGTCACCAGAGTCTATAATGGATAAGGGTTATAATGATAATGGGTAAGACATACGTGATGTTTCAATATGAAACTTGAGGTTCCAAATTGCATAAAATTATGTATATCCCTAGCGGAGTCACCAAAAACTATTGGTTGAATATTTTGTCGATCAGCGTACTGATAAACAAAATAGGTCTAATCAGCCAAAGTAGGAAGATTAGTCATCCAAATGTGTAGGTTTACCACATTATAAGGACACTGATCTCTCCTCTCATAAAGGGGAGGTTCCCTGTAGGTATGTTATATATATATATATATATATATGCAAAAAATAATACTCAAGGGTAGGACAAACCATCCATCTCTCTTTCTTCAGAGATGATGTGTGCGGATCAAAGGAGAAACTCAAGGAAGATGACATAAAGCACTCCTCTTCTTTCAAAAGTACTATTTAGCAAGCCACAAGAATACTGCAGGTAGTAATAACAAAATGTAACAAAGAATGTAATAACCAGCAAATCGAGATGTAGCACAAAGTCTCACCTAGATTGCTCAAGAGTAAGATACGAAGGATAATGACGGCACAAAGTCGCCCCAAGGTCCTTTACACAGAAATGAAAAGAAAACACACTAAAGGCAATTATGGGGGCACAAGTCTCTCCATATTTGACTCTTCAGGACACCATTTTGACTGTTGTCACTAATTCTGCTTGTTGAATTAAAAGAATAGAAGATATATTGAATAAAAAGACATAAGAATAGTTTCCTCAACAACAAAGATATTATAGCACAAAGTCTGAAAAACCATTTGCTTTCTTATTCCAATAACAAAATATGATAAACAAACTAAGCTCAAAGTTTTAGAAGTGTCTTTCAATTTGGGCAGAGTTTCATTCTGATGGTCAAAAAAGAGATCCTTTATTACAATAGAAGAGAGTCCCTTATATAGCCTCTTCAAGAAGGACTCGAGAATAGTAACACATCATGTTGCATTGAAATCTGTTAAGAAGGCAGGTTGGAACGTAGGGGCATCTACCCATTTGCTTTTCTCAATGCAAAGAAACAAGTCACGCTATTGAAAATTTACATCTTTTAATGTCCACCTGGCTATCTAATCCTTATTCATCATTCCTCCTTTTCTAGTTATTTGAATCGGGTCCTCTATTCAATTTGATGCTCTATTCCTTAGTCACTTTCTGCTAGTCTTTAGCAATTGATGCATGGCACATGTCGCTATTAAACAGGTGAAGACACATGGCAACTTCTGTGGGACTCTAAGAAACATTTATTTATAGAGGCTTTGAAACCTATTAGAAACTCAAAGTCGTGGGTACAGACACTTGGCGCGTTTCACTTCATTTAGTCACTCATCCCCAGGTCCACCATGGTCTTTGCTTGAATAGTGAAGCTAAGGGAAGAGACTACAGATATTGACACTTGGAGGCTTTCGACAAGCTTCAAGAGGAACACATGGCAATATCCACCAATTCGCAGAAACAAAGTTTAGTGAGGCTCGACTGTCGACACTTGACAGCAACCACAGGATTTTGTTGGGATTTTGTCTCGATCTGTTTGTTTGCCTTGGTCACTTTTTGCCACGGGAATTCCCTTCACAAGGGCACTTATGTCTTTGACTCTTAGGGCACTCCTTTGAACTTTGTCGCTTGAACTAACCGTTTAACCAAGTTTTGGTTCAATGGTTCAAACGAAGCCTTGAACTGATTGACAAACCATTTGATTGAACCAAAGGATGAATCAAAGCATTTGAAACAAAGCATATGAACCAAATGAGTGAAACAAAGCATTGAAACACTTGATTGAACCCACCTTTGAACCATTTGACGTTGAACCAAAGGATGAACCAAACGTTGAACCTACTATTGATGCTTGTCGATGGAGATTTTTGTTTGAACTAAGGCACTAAAGAGTCTGTAGATTTCTGAGAAGCTTGAAAACTAAGGAATTTGAATGCCCAGGATAAATTTCAAAAAGGGAAGAGACAATTTTGGTCTGTAAGACCAAAATAGTTCAAATGTTGTCCTAAAAATGAGTGATATTTTTTGGGGACAATAGTGATAACAGTTATTTGATTGGCAATTAAATTCATAATCTTGCAATTAATTTTACACTAGTAACTTTGCTATCTAAAGTCATGTTGATGTTGAGTCTTGATAAGTTGATGTAATAACTACCTAAGCTATCATATGACCTAACCTTAACTATTGGGGTTGAATATATTGGAATTAGTATATAAATTGTGATTTATTTGGTTTGATATACTTATGATTAATTGACATCATTGGCAATGATTTTTTATGTGAACTTTGTAAAGCTAATATAGGGCATGTAAAATCAAAAAGACCATGTAGAAAGTGAAGAATTGAAATAATGATTAGATGGTTTGTGGACTATTTGAGAGAGTTAGGCTTTCTTTATATGTATCAAACTGGATTTAATCTAGATTAGTTATAATTTTACGGATAATGGGGTTTATGCATGATGAAACAATAGTAAAATATGAGTTTTGATGCAAAAGTTACATGCATTGCATAAATGAGGAAGGTTAATGGAGAAATGATAATAAAAAGGAGTAAAGAGAAGTGCATGATATGGCACAAGGAGGAGAAGAAAGAGGGAGTAGAGAGAAGGACCGAGGAATTCTTCTAGTTTAATAAATTTCAACCCAGAAGCTATTGTGAGGATGGTGAAGTTATTTTTATTATTGTTTAAACAAAAAATAATTGTGCATAAATATGTCTTATTAGGGTTTTGGGAAATATCTTGCATGATATTAAAAGATACATATTTATCCCTTTGGATGGCTCGACCATCCACAAAAATAAATCTATATCCCCTAAATCTTTTAAAATGAAGACTAGGACTGTGTGTGTGAATTATTATAGTTGAAAGAATTTTAGTTTTTATGTGATTATTAAACACCCAATCTAAGAAAGTATAGGACTTTGACAGTCAAGTTTTTAATAAGTAAGAAGTCTGTGTATTATTATTTCTAAATCCTTATCACTTATATACGATAATGTTTATTTCAAAATATTAAGCATATGTATTGCATAGACAGTATTATGTTTTGACTTTCATGAGGTAAAATACTAGGTCTGAGGATGTTTGTTGAATGAACAGGTCGATATTGAAATTATGTGTATGCTTATTATGAAGTTCATAATGGGTTTTAGTCTATAGGAAATAAATGTATACTTTGTATCAAAACCTCAAAACATAAGTATAGGGACTATGAACATATTATTTAAATCATATAATGGTAATATAAGTCCATGTAAATTAGTTAACTTTGGGTCAGTTGTTAAGACAGAGCCATTTTAGGGTAGGTTCAATAAGTGGTTATGTCCTATCCCAACATTAAATTTCTAATTATGCAAAATTATGTTACATGAGGTGACTACAATATCCATTTAGATATTTGTTATCATATTCACATCGATGTTATTATGACAAAATGGATATAATCATAGTTGGTAATCTCACAAACACTAATATACAGATCACTCATACAACTTATATATTGTTTATGTGGATTGGGTATCTAGTTAGAACCCTATGAAGAAACCTATAGCATATTATGGAATCCTTAGGTGTATGAGTATTTAATAAAAAATAAAAGTTGATAGAGTCGAACATTGAATGATGCATGAGATAATGATTAGAGAATTATGTATAGACTATAGTAAGGTAAAATACTTATGTAAATTGTGCAATAGATTGGTTATAATATGGTTCACAATAATTCTAAGTTAGATGTCGACTCGATTTTAAATCATGATTCTGAAACATAGGTAAAATATTTTCCAAAATTAAGTGGAAGGGGATAGAATATAGATCTAAGTTGTCATTTTATTATAGTACACTGGTTAACAAATAACTTGGGATGGTATATATAGCCTAATGACCCAAATTAGGGTAAAATAGGGTAACAGACTTTGGATAGATTTTCCATCAAAAATGGATTATGACTTATAAATTAATATAAGAGAAAGTTGAAATCCTATGTTGATCTTGAATGTTATTTTGTGAATAGATAAATTATTTATGGTTTGTTTGAATCCTATGTAGTTCATAATGGAAAATAAAAATTACTAATAGTTAGAATATGTTAGGAACTCTCCAAAGGAAGCACAATTGATTACCTTTTTTGTAAGCAATTAAACATGGAATTATACCAGAATGATTAAGTAACTAGAAACTTGAAACAGCAAAGAATTTGAGAGACAATACACAATCTTGTATTAAATACTCTTAGAAGAAAATACAATAAAGAAGATACCACTTCTTCTTCCACCTCAAAGGCTTGCCACACCTCAAGACCTTCTTCCCTCTCTCTCACTTGCTCAACCACAACCAACTCAACAACCTGAGTTGTTATCTCCTCCTTGAATGCTTCAGCTGATCTCCTTGACCTTACACCTTGCAAATCTCCTTGACCTTGCTTTCTTCTTCAATGCTTTACTTGCCTTCTTAATTTACAATACATGCCTCGTGGGTCTTTAAATAGGATTCCATGCATACAAAAATAGATCTCTAATTACAATAATTAGACACGTAGATCGAGACTATAATTAGCCCTTTAACATGCAAACACTCGCTTCACTTAACTGACTATTCGTAAATAACAGTTCTAAAACCGCCACAGGCGACTGACGTTGGTCCTTATCTACCTGGTGTTGACCGACATCGACTGACTCCCTGTCGATGCCGGTTGCCTTCTGCACTGTATGTGACTGACGCCGGTTACACTGCCGATGCCGATACTTTTGGAACTTCATAATCCTCCTCCATGTCTGCAACAGTTGAAGCTTTTAGCTCCACAACCTAACAATCTCCCACTTGGAGATAAACAGCTGCAACTGTACCTGTACCTATACACCATCTAGTTTGTTCCCTTGGCTCTGTATCCCTCTTCAAGATCACTCTTGAAGACTAACCACCACAAAACCTGTGATGCTAAACCTGTCATCCAAAGTCCCCTGCCACATCTGAACTTTCTGACAACTCCCACTGTAGACAAAATCACCCTGTGATCTTCCATGTCTCTTATGCCAAAAAATCTTGCTGCTCCTAGATTCCTCATGACACACCTCTAAACTAACTTTACCTTTAATTCAACAACTCTTTATATGTGTAACCCTGCAAAAAGCACACAATACAGTAACAGGATAATGTAGCTAATATTACCCAACCTGGTAAAAATAAAACACAATGGTTAAATCTCCATTGTTCTGCAGCTTACTCAAGACCAAACACCTTAGCCTTCTGTCTCATGTATCCATCCACTCTCTTCTCTAAAATGGGAATCCCTACTGACAACTCTACCAAATCTCCCGCTTGGTTCTTTTCTGAAGAATTCATGCCATGCTCCCACTGTTTCTAGATTCTACCTACATTGCCTCTTCAGATCTTCCTGGTTCTCAACCATCAGTAAGCAATAATAAAGAAGGTGAACAACGAATATGAGGTTCACTTACCCTTTCTGACCTGCACATGAGCATTTGAGACTCCTTGATAGCTTGTTGTCTGCCCATCATCCATTCCAGTGACCGATCTCGGCCATCTCCCAGTCTGCAACCGACCGATGTCGGTTCCCTGCACTGACCCTGACTGCCAACATCGTTTCCCTGGTCGACGTCGGTGTCCCCTCTACCGATGTCAGTTCCTGCTGATCGACGTCAGACTTCTCTTACCTGACTCTACCGACCCTGTTGGTCTACACTTGACCAATGTCGGTATCTGCCTGATCGACGTTGGTTCCAAGTGACCGACATCGGTGTCTGTGTATTCCTGTAAGTGATGAATTTTTCATCCGCGAGCTCATCTTGGATCAAAACTCTATCCATACTGCCCTACTCAGAATTATTCAGCCCTTATGACTGATCTCTATCCATCATCTCCTCCATAAAGACTAAGGCTTCCCTGTTCTTGTCAAAAGCATCAAATTTCCTTTTTCTACAATTAATTTGATATATGCCCTTAGAATCTGAACTCATACCTTTTGACTCCAGAACATGCATCTCCTCCTTATTCACGTGACCAAGCCTATTAAGCCACATCTCCGAATCTACAGCTGAAGTAGATAAACCAGAAGAAGAATTAGTAATACAAGTAGATAGGTAAAGCGTACCTACTTTCTTACCTCTTGCTACAATAAGTGCACCCTTGATAACCTTCTAAGAATCTGTTGTGAGGGTTACTATGCATCCCTCATCACCCAATCTTCCTAAAGAAACCAAACTCTACTTCAAGACTGGGACATGCATAACCTCCTTTAACACCCATGTGTTGCCTGTCTACAAATCCAACTGCACTTTCCCTTTGCCAACCATTTGACAAGGGGTTCCATCCCCTAAATAAAGCACTCCAAAGTCTCTCTAGACATACTCATGGAACAAATCTCTGTTTGGGGATGCATGAAAAGAATAACTAGAATCTAAAACCCATGATTCTATCTGATTATCCAAAGAAAGTATAAGAGCATCTTGTGCCACAATACCTGCAACATCTGCATCTTCCTTACCTTCATGTTGATTTTCTTTATCTCTCAACCAACACTCTTTCTTTGTGTGTCCTCTCTTTCCACAATACCAGCAGGTGACACCTCCACTTTTGGACTTGGATCCTCTTTCCATCTTCGACCTTGATTTCCCTTGCTCCATCTTCTCTCTTTGCCTCCCCCTGCTTTCAGCGCTCAAAGCATTCCCTGATGATTCACCTGTGCTTTTCCTGCGAATATCTTCATTCAAGATTACAATAACTACATCATCAACTTTTAAGATTTTAGAAGTAGACGCAGTATTACTTACTGCCATGACCAAACTCTCCCAACTTTCAGGTAATGAGCATAAGATTAAGAGAGCCTTTATTTCATCATCAAAAACAATATTGACTGAACTTAACTAGTTTACCAAACCATGGAAATCACTAAGATGGTTAAATACAGATCCACCTTCCTACATCTGCAAAGTAAATAACTACTTCATAAGAAATACCTTATTTGAAGCCGAGGGCTTTTCATATAGATTTGCCAAAGATTTTATCAACTCTTCCATTGTCTTACACTGTGATAAGTTGGAAATCACAGACGATGCAAGGCTCAACCTTATAGATCCCAGAGCCTTTCGATCAAGAACGTTCCATTCTTCATCCTTCATGTCTGTGGGCTTGGATGCAACCCCACCCAACGGTAAGTACAAATCTTTCTGATACAAATAATCCTCTATCTGCATCCTCTAATGTTGACAATTCTTGCCGTTAAACTTCTCCATTCGTAGCTTACTTTTTTCTGCCATTACTGTACTCCCACTCAATCAAAAACCCCTGAGAATGACCTGTAATCAAACAATAACCTGCTTCTTGCAACCTTAGCTCTGATACCAACTGTTAGGAACTCTCCAAAGAAAGCACAATTGATTACCTTTCTTGTAAGCAATTAAACACGGAATTATACCAGAATGATTAAGTAACTAGAAACTTGAAACAGCAAAAAATTTGAGAGACAATACACAATCTTGTATTAAATACTCATAGAAGAAAATACAATAAAGAAGATGCCACTTCTTCTTCCACCTCAAAGGCTTGCCACACCTCAAGACCTTCTTCCCTCTCTCTCACTTGCTCAACCACAACCAACTCAACAACCTAAGTTGTTATCCCCTCCTTGAATGCTTCAGCTGATCTCCTTGACCTTACACCTTGCAAATCTCCTTAACCTTGCTTTCTGCTTCAATGTTTTACTTGCCTTCTTAATTTACAATACATGCCTCATGGGTCTTTAAATAAGATCCCATGCATACAAAAATATATCTCTAATTACAATAATTAGACACGCAGCTCGAGACTATAATTAGCCCTTTAACATGCAAACACTCGCTTCACTTAACTGACTGTTCGTAAACAGCAATTCTGGAACCACCACAGGCGACTGACGTTGGTCCCTATCTGCCTGGTGCTGACCGACGTCGGCCGACTCCCTGCCGATGCCGGTTGCCTTTTGCACTGTATGTGACTGACGCCGGTTACACTATCGATGCCGGTACTTTTGGAACTTCAGCATCCTCCTCCATGTCTGCAACAGTTGAAGCTTTTAGCTCCACAGCCTAACAGAATAGAATAATATTTTTATGTGGATAAAACATCTATACAATACATATTTTGTATGTATACAATAAAGGTATTTATATACTAAATAAATCTATATTAGGAACTTAGGTACCCATACACATATATAGTATATATATGTAAATAGGAGATATGTGATTATAATTATTGTATATGCTAATTGTTAAATTTAGTCATAAAACCTGAGAGGTAATACACTATGATTATATGCATATAGCTCCTTGAAAGTACAAAAAGTTAATATCAATGAAATATTTTGTTTAATGTGAGATAAGACATTAATTTCAAGGTATTTGATCTCAAAATTATTTATACTGCCTTGTTCTTAATTGAGAAATGTGTACATGGAAATAAACTATGATAATGTTGTTTTTCATATATGGTACTTGTTGACCCAATTTTGCCTGCAGGTAAAATTTTGGTCCCCTTCCTCCCTTGCTATTCATGCCAGTCTCAAGCATTCTCCGTTTCTTGGTGCAAAGGGTTCACTGTTCGGTTCAAGCATTTCATTGTAAACATGTTGAACTTTCATACTGTTGAACAGTTGAACCAAATTTTGGTTCAACGGACTTGGTTCAATGGGCTTGGTTCAATGAGTTCAGTTCAGCAGCTTGGTTCAAAGCGTCAAACTTGGCCTCAGGAATTTGGCATGCTTGGTTGAACCTTTGAACCGTTGAACCTTTTTGGTGCAATGGCCCGGTTCAAAGGTATGCCCCAAGCCAAAGGGCAGTCAAAAGTCAAAGGACCCTTTGGAGGGCGGACACTTCAACATTTCAATGATTCGAGCGCGCTTCTAATCAAAGCAAAGGGCGGCGCAACAAACAAAACAAAAGGGACATTTCGAAGGTGCCAAAGGGAAAATAGCAAAATAAGAAGTGCCCGACTGACGTGGAGAAGTGCCCGACTAATGCCCGGATGCCACATGGCGTTGAACCCGATGACACTTTAGCAAGAACCCGATGACAGCCACGAGACCATCAAATTTAAAGGAATCGAATAGCCATTGGCATTCAAAGAGATAGCTATTTACTTTCAAAGCGAAGGAAGAACTAAGTATTACCGAGGAGTCCAGAATGCAGCAACCTGTCGACAGTTCATTCTTGGCAGGCCGAGCGAGCCAGATATAGACAAATTCGACAAAAGACAGGAGGACGCGCACGGAATAAGCAAATAGTAAGTCCAAGCAGTGCCAATTTGAAGAGGCGACTCTAGTAGGTGGAATAGTTCCTTCAAATTGACCACATGAGGACGCAGCAGCTGAGAAATGTAACCGGTTTCCTCATTTTTCATTTAATGGGTGGACAAACTGCGTTTTGCCATTAAAAATGCAGACTTCAAAGTAGAACAGAGGACATGGCTCATTAATATTTTGAGCAAGTTGTTTCTTTTCATGAACAGCCATTTGTAAAGAGAGTGCCAAATGAGCCTCTTGGACTTTCTATATATTTTGATACTTGTCATTTTGTAAACATCTTTTTGCAAGTTTGGTAAGGTGCAGCCCTACTAAAATTTCTCCCTGAATCTATAAAGACTATTTTTACCTCTTCTTGGTCAAATTTTTTTTGTGTGTGTCTGAGTGTTTGCATTGCATCTAGTCATTGTCTTTAATGCTCTCACAGTTCCAACACCAACACGCCAGTTATCCATAAGGCGCCATTGTCTATAGGTGACAGGAGGAGAGTTCCATTTTGGAGATACAGAACAGAGGAAGTCATTTATAGTATGTATTCCATAGCATCTTGGTGAGTCTCTATTCCTATGCTTTCATAAGAACCTCCCTGCCATTTTTTTGTAGCCTGGTTTCCCTGCTGAGTTTGAGTGTATGTCTGTAGTTCTTGTTCGATTCTGAGAGTAGGTGCGAGAAGGT
This sequence comes from Torreya grandis, assembly GCA_037957365.1. NCBI lineage: Eukaryota > Viridiplantae > Streptophyta > Pinopsida > Cupressales > Taxaceae > Torreya > Torreya grandis. The sequence goes on along the minus strand of JARHVA010000872.1, from coordinate 3,147,829 downwards.
CACTTTTATTTGGTGTATCACCTCCTTAGAGTAGGCTGTTTGTTTTCTTGCACTTTCTTCCCTTTTCATCCCCCCCCCAAGTTTATATAGCTAGATATTTATGTATACCTGTATTTAGCACTCACTGAAACAAACAAGATACATCAGAGGGAACTAGCCCATACCTAGAGACTCTCCTCTCCTGCTTCACCATCCCACAGGTGAGAGAGGAGTTTCCATGTTGCGGAGAGAAGGCAGGAACCCATTTTCCTACCACTGGGTGCAATCTCCAGCGTCAACAGTTTTGGCACACCCGGTGGGACCCAAGTTTATAACGCAGTAAGTTTTCAGGACTGATGTTGGTCCTATCACAGTGATTTCAATATTTTCAACATCTGGCGACTCCAATGGTAAGAACTTCATTTTACATGTTAAGACCAGTGTCTTAAATTTTCTATGCCTAAAGTCACCACTAGGTCTGCTTCAAAAAGGATTCCTTTTGAATTCGTTGAACTACCTTTTAATTCTGCTAAAAGATTAAGATTTAGGAAGACTCGTCCTTATCCAATAAGTCATCCTCCTAGACCTGTTAATAGAGATACAGTTATAGCAGAGCCTCAGTTACGCCCCATCCCAGTTATGGCTTTGCCATTTGCAGCCTTTCGTGGAGAGAGCCCCTTGAACCTCCCACAGTATGACCCAATTCCAGGGGCAGCTCTGAAAAATGTACCTTCCTTCGATGGATTGGGACCCATCATAGTCGCTGAGCACATCAGGAACATTTCTAACCTTTGCAATATTCATAAAATCACAGAGGAGAATGTCGCAGTCAGATTGCTGGCTCTGTCTCTTAAGGGCAAGGCTCTTGACTGGTACGGGACCTTGCCTATGAATTCAATCCATTCTTGGAATGAGCTTGGTATGCAGTTAACAGATCATTTTGGGGAAAAAAGTGATGACCTCTCACTTGTCGAGCAGCTGACGACCATTCAAAGGGCTCTGCACGAATATATGCAAGACTTTAACACACAGTTTCAGAAGACCTGGCAGAGGATTCCCATCCTGGTAAGGCCGACTCCCAGCTATGCTTTTTTATACTACTTGAAAGCATTAAATAGTGACATTGTAGTAATGATACAATCTATGGGAGGGCATATATTGCCTGCTGCTTATGACATTGCCATAGCAGCAGAGAACTGTTTAATACAGGCTGGGAAAATAGCCCCTAGACCCCACATGCCAATTTTCCCAGAAGTGCCACCTCCAATTCAGGTCCCTGCTCCCACACTGGCTCTTATACCTGCCATCAAAAAACTAGTTGTTGCCCTATCAAATGAATTTCAGGAGGTTAAGAGTATGTTGCAGGCTGTGACCAACGAACTCATTGCCATTAAAAGGCAACAGCAGGCTCAAGGCAACAAGCCAAACCAAGGGTACCAAAATTATTGTCAAGCCCCTAGACCCCCTTTTCAGAATTATAATCAGGGTCAGGGGCAACTCACTACAACCAAGCCTTTTCAAAATTTCAACACTGGTCCCTCTTCATCATCTAAGGCCATAGTGCCTGTTCAAAATAATCTTGTACAAGAGCAGCCTAGTTGTTCGACCATGGGGTATGGTCAAGAACAAGTTGTGCATACAAATGAGATGGTGAATTATTTCCAGAATACAGAGAATCAGGCTGCTACTTTTTCCCAGTTTTTAGAGGCTCCAGCTCAACCCAACACGAGTAGCAATCAGGTCCAGCCAGATTTTGCTTTTATGAATTACCAAGAGGGCGAGTTTTGTGCAATCAACCATGGGGGCGCCATAGGCAATCAAGCTGATTGTGTTGCAGCCAATAAAAGATTTAAGAGGAGAGCAATGGAAGAGGTGCAAGCTACCACTCAGGCAGCAGTTGCACCTCCATCACACTCATTTCAAAGGGCCCCAATTTCCAAACAGTCGTTTGCACCTTCAGCGCCTCAGCCTGCAGCTCCAGTTGGGATCAGCCCAAAAGAAAATGTGAAGGGAAGCAGTCCCCAAGTCAACATAGTGGACCAGATGAACAAGTTGCATGTGAGCATCTCTTTATGGGACTCATTGTCTCTTCCAAGACAGAAAGACATACTGAAGAAAGAATTGCATAAGCTGGATCAGCAAGTTGTTCCAGCAAACATGGATAATGTCTTGATGACAAATGGACAGCATGCCCCTCCACAGTAGGTAAAAAAGGAAGAGAAGACTCCCCCTTTCTACGTATCCTTGATCATTGGAGACTTCTTGGTACACAACTGCATAATTGACAGCGGGGTCAGCACCTCAGTGATGCCCAAGTGCATTGCTGATAAGATGGGACTGAAGTATGAAGAAATGAAAAGGGGAGTCTTACAGCTAGATGGGACACCTACAAAAATAGTTTGAATTTTGAAGGGTTTAGACTTGACATTGCATGTTTGCCCAACCTTCTCAATCCCCCATGATATTGTAGTAGCGGACGTTCCTCCATTTTTTGCAATGTGCCTGTCTAGGGACTTCACGTCCAAAATAGGTGGCTATCTAGCAGCAAATTGGTCACATCTGATTTTCAGAACCAGTTATGGGACCAAGGTGAAAATTGAGTCTGAGCCACTCTACAATGACCATCTAGAATCATATACTCCCAAGGCAGTGAATGTCAATTACACAATCATTAACCTAGAAGAGTCCCAGACAGACCAAGCTCCATCCTCTGCTCTTGAAGGAGTCACAGACCTACTCTTGGATGAGTGGAGAGATGATAACTTTGAACATGATCCATACAAGTTTATAGAGGAGACAGACCTTGGAGTCTATTGCATGCATGAAGAGGGCGCCTTCATGCCGAATTTGATGAAGGCAGAACAAGCAGACCTTGGCCTATGGTAGCTGTATTTTGACGGATCCAGAAGTAAGCTAGGTGCTAGTGGTGGAGCAATGTTGGTTTCCCCTTCCAAGGAAAGGTACTTTTCAGCTTTTCATTTCCAGTTCTCTTGCACCAGCAATGTTGCAGAATATGAGTCTTTGATCCATGGGCTAGAATTTGCAAGGAAAAGAGGAATCAAGGAGTTGTAGGTCTTGGGGGATAGCGAACTAATTGTGAATCAAGTAAGAGACCTGAATCTGACCAAGAACTCCTTGCTTAAGTCATACAAACATAGGGTCTGGGACCTGATGGAAGATTTCCTTACCTTCAACATTGCCTCAATTCCTAGGGAGCAAAACAAACACCCAGACAGGCTAGCAGCAATTGGCGCTCAGTTTGATATTTCAAGAGAAATAGGCTAAGATTGTGGTTCACATCACTTGAAGGTGGTAGTTTGACCCTCTGTCCCAGATAACATTGCAGATTGGCAAGTTTTTTAAAGTGACCAGCAGATAGCTCTTTTCCTCCAGGAAGAAGCTGAGTTCGCAATACACAACCAGGCGAAGTTGCAGCAGCAGTATGGAGATCAGATCGTCCAGTTGAAGAACAATAAACTCCCTAAAGGTCTGGTCACACTTGAAAGCATTTTCAACGGAGATGACCAACTGAGAAATGACAAAGCATGCATCACGACCAAAGAGGAGAATTACAAAAAAGTTGAAATCTTCAAGGATAAGCTACTGGCACTTGGCAAGGTCTGCACGTTTCAAGAAAAGCAAGCTTTCATTCTACTGTGTCAAGAGTTTACTGATGTGTTTGCATGGGATTACAGTGACTTGAAGGGTTTCGACCCAAGACTTGCTCAGCACACCATTGAGTTAGAAGAAGGCACCAAACCAGTCACACAAAAGCAAAGGCCTATCAATCCTACAATTGAACCCCTCATGCAAAGGGAAATGGCCAAATTGATTGAGTCTGAAACTATATTTCCAATCAAACATTCCTCATGGCTGGCCAACCTCGTTCTTGTTAGAAAGAAAAATGGAGAGATTAGGTTGTGTGTCAACTTCAGAGACCTTAATAAGGTCTCTTTAAAAGATCATTATCCCCTTCCAAGAATGGAGCGGATTCTTCAAAAAGTGATTGGTAGCGAGCATTTCTCTCTCCTGGATGGTTATTCAGGTTATAATCAGATTCTGGTGTGAGGCTGTGATCAGTATAAAATAGCCTTCACCACCAAATGGGGCACGTTTGCCTATAAGAAGATGTCATTCAGGCTATCCAATGCTGGTGCTACATTCCAACAAGCCATGGACATGGCTTTTGATGGCTTGATAAATATCAACGTGCTTGTATATCTCGATGATATAACGGTATTCTCCAAAGAGGCGGGCCAGCACATAAAACACCTCAGGCAGATTTTTGAGAGGTGCAGGGAATTTGGCATCTCTCTTAATCCAAAGAAATGTGTGTTTGTTGTTCATGAAGGGAAGCTCCTTGGTCATTATGTCCAAGGAGGGTTTATCTATTGACCCTGAGAGAGTTCGCTCCATTCTGGAAATGCCCCTACCAAAGCACAAGAAAGGCCTGCAGAGTTTCTTTGGCAGGATAAATTTTATTTGGAGGTTCATTCCAAATTTTGCTGAGATAGTTAAAGCCCTGACCTCTATGTTGAAGAAAGGTGAAGAATTCAAGTGGACAGCACAAAGAAGGGACAGCTTTGAAGCCTTCAAGCAAGCTTTAGCCTAGGCGCCTGCTCTGATCAGCCCTGACTTCAGTAAAGACTTCAACCTCTATACATTCAGCAATGAAGAAGTGATATCCGCCATGCTTACCCAAGCAAATGGCGAAGACCTCAAACAGCCACTCACCTTTTTCAGCCAGGGATTAGAGGATTTCGAAGTCAGGTACACGTATGTAGAAAAGCAATTCCTGGCAGTGGTGAGGAGCCTGAAGAAATTTAGGTATATATTGTCTAACAGCAGAATCCACCTTATGGTCCCACATCCTGGTGTCAAGGATTTCTTGACCAATCGAGATTTGAATGAAAAGAGGGCAGGGTGGATTACCAAAGTGATGGAATACGACATAGACATCAAGATCACCAAGTTGGTGAGGGGAAAAGGCCTGTGTGAACAGCTGGCTGCAGACTTAAAATAGGAAAGGAGAAACAGCTTGTTAATCCAAGATGCAGCCACAACAGAAGAACCGGCTGTCATAAAGGATTGGACGCTGGACATGAAGCATTTCCTTCTCACAGGTGAGTGTCTACAGGGTCTTGATAAAGCTGGAAGAAGGTATTTTAAGCTCCAGTCCCTCCCTTATGTCCTGGTTGGTGAAGTATTGTTTAGAAAGGATCTCTCCTGGGTCTTTCTAAGATGCATTGATCCCAATCAGGCTGATAAGATACTGGCTGAGTTTCACGATGGGCTAGCTGGTGGCCATTTTGCCCCTAGAGCTACAGCAACAAAGATAATGAGAGCTAGCTATTTTTGGCCTACTCTTTTCAAAGACACTCATGCCTAGGTGAGAAAGTGCCAAAAGTGTGCACTTTTTGATGGAAAACAGCGACTGGCTGCCATGCCCCTATAGCCCATTCAAGTTGAGCAACCATTTATGCAAAGGGGCTTGGATTTTATAGGGATGATTAATCCTCCCTCTAGTGCTAGGCATAAGTGGGTATCGACTGCCACGGATTATTTCACCAGGTGGGTAGAGGCAGTTGCTTTGAAGGAGGCAAATGAGAGCACAGTCTTGGAGTTCTATGAAGATCTAGTAACAAAATTTGGAGTCCCAGCCACCATAATCTCAGATAACGCCTTGGCTTTTCTGGGAATCAAAACCAGTGAGTGGGCACTGAAGTATGGCATATACCTCAGCACTTCATCAAATTATTATCCACAGGGGAATGGGCTGGCGGAGTCCACCAATAAAAATTTGATCAAAATTATAAAGAGGACTATGGAATAAAATCAGAGAACCTGGCATACCAAGCTAAAGACAGCCCTATGGGCCGATCAAGTTACTCCAAAGAGAGCAATCAAAAATTCTCCATATACGCTCGTGTAGGGAAGGGAAGCCAGGCTTCCCATCTCGCTTGAATTTTCAGCATTGGATCTCACCCATCAACTACAGTTAGAAGAAGGGACCAGCATAGAAGTCAGATTGTGTGAGCTAATGGAGCTCCAAGAGGTGAGGGATCAGGCTATGGCTTCTTTGACAAGTCACCAACAGCAAGTGAAAAGGCACTTCGACAAGAAATCCTTGTCAAGAGATTTTTTTGAAGGAGACATTGTCCTGAAATGGGATGAAGATCGAGCTTGAGAAACATGCAAAATTCAATGCCCTATGGAGCGGTCCTTATGTGATTACTCAGTGCAAGCAGCACAATGCATTCCAACTTTCAAGGTTGGACAGTGAAGAACTGCGTAACCCAATTAATGGGATACATCTGAAGCATTGCCACTGATCTTTTTGGGTTCGCCTGTACATATTTTCCCTTGTTTTTCTTTCCTATTTTTTCCTAAGTGCTGTTGCACAGTAGTAGTTTTTTTAGTCTTGTGTGTGATGTCTTTTCGTGGAGGTAGATCTGGGTGGCTAGTCTTAAGTTTTGACAGAGCTCTTACTGGTTTTCAAAGTTATCATCAAACTCCATGCCCAATGGATTGCAAGGCAAATAGTCTCTAAGCATAGCAGGCATGCTTCCCCTAGGAGTCGGCAATTTGTTGACCCAATTTTGCCTGCAGATAAAATTTTGGTCCCCTTCCTCCCTTGTTGTTCATGCCAGTTATATTGCAGGTTGTTCAGGTTCAGCATTCTTCGTTTCTTGGTGCAAAGGGTTCACTGTTCGGTTCAAGAATTTCATTGTAAACATGTTGAACTTTCATATCGTTGAACTGTTGAACCAAATTTTGGTTCAACGGACTTGGTTCAATGGGCTTGGTTCAATGAGTTCAGTTCAGCAGCTTGGTTCAAAGCATCGAGCTTGGCCTCGGGAATTTGGTGCACTTGGTTGAACCTTTGAACCATTGAACCTTTTTGGTGCAATGGCCCAATTCAAAGGTATGCCCCAAGCCAAAGCGCAGTCAAAAGTCAAAGGACCCTTTAGAGGGCAGACACTTCAACATTTCAATGATTCGAGTGCGCTTCTAATCAAAGCAAAGGGTGGTGCAACAAACAAAACAAAAGGGACATTTCGAAGGTGCCGAAGGGAAAATAGCAAAATAAGAAGTGCCCGATTGACGTGGACAAGTGCCCGACTAGTGCCCGGATGCCACATGGCGTTGAACTCGATGACACTTTAGCAGGAACCCGATGACGGCCGTGAGACCGTCAAATTTAAAGGAACCGAATAGTCGTTGGCGTTCAAAGAGATAGTTATTTGCTTTCAAAGTGCAGGAAGAACTAAGTATTGCCGAGGAGTCCAAAATGTAGCAACCTGTTGACAGTTCATTCCTAAGAGGCCGAGCGAGCCGGATAGAGACAAATTCGATAAAAGACAGGAGGATGCGCACGAAATAAGCAAACAGTAAGTTCAAGCTGTGCCAGTTTGAAGAGGTGACTCCAGTAGGTGGAATAGTTCCTTTGAATTGACCACAAGAGGACATAGCAGCTGAGAAATGTAATCGGTTTCCTCATTTTTCATTTAATGGGTGGACAAACCGCATTTTGCCATTAAAAATGCAGACTTCAAAGCAGAACAGAGGACATGGCTCATTAATATTTTGAGCGACCTGTTTCTTTTCATGAACAGCCATTTGTAAAAAGAGCGCCAAATGAGCCTCTTGGACTTTCTATATATTTTGATACTTGTCATTTTGTAAACATCTTTTTGCAATTTTGGTAAGGCGCAGCCCTGCTGAAATTTCTACCTGAATCTATAAAGACTATTTTTACCTCTTCTTGGTCAGATTTTTTCTGTGTGTGTCTGAGTGTTTGCATTGCGTCCAGTCATTGTCTTTAATGTTCTCACAGTTCCAGCACCAACACGCTAGTTATCCATAAGTCACCATTGTCTGCGGGTGACAGGAGGAGAGTTCCATTTTGGAGATATAGAATAGAGGAAGTCATTTACAGTATGTATTCCACAGCATCTTGGTGAGTCTCTGTTCCTGTGCTTTCATAAGAACCTCCATGCCATTTTCTTGTAGCCTGGTTTCCTTGCTGAGTCTGAGTGTATGTCTGCAGTTCTTGTTCAATTCTGAGAGTAGGTGCGAGAAGGTCACTTTTATTTGGTGTATCACCTCCTTAGAGTAAGCTGTTTGTTTTCTTGCACTTTCTTCCCTTTTCATCCCCCCCAAGTTTATATAGCTAGATATATATATATATATACCTGTATTTAGCACTCGCTGAAATAAACAAGATACATCAGAGGGAACTAGCCCATACCTAGAGACTCTCTTCTCCTGCTTCGCCATCCCACAGGCGAGAGAGGAGTTTCCATGTTGCGGGGAGAAGGCAGGAACCCATTTTCCTGCCACCGGGTGCAATCTCCAGCGTCAACAGTACTACATTTGAGTTATGTTAGTAAAGTTACAAACATACAGTCTAAGTATATATTTATACTCCATCAGTATAGACATATTTATGTTTATTATTTATGTAATAAATAATATAGTTGAGATTCAATACATACATTTGACAGACTAAATGTATGTACCTTGATTATTTTTGTACTTAGCATGTTTTATGCCTGCTAATAGGAAATAATCAATTTGAATCAGTTGGTTATGTTTTTAAATTAACCAAATCTCATATTGTTGGTACTAAATATTTGATGAAACAGACTTCACTAGCTTACTTAGCATTACCAATGCCAAATGAGGGTAATCCGATCAAGTGTTGTGTATGAATTTGACTAATCTTAGAAGAGATCATTAACTATTTGAAAATTTTAGCCAAAATAATGTTTAGTTAAACATTATCATTTCATATGTATGACTTAAATGTTTATGTGATATCATGTTAAAACATATTTTTTTATGATACACATCATGTATTAGATATATTACATTACACGGGTACTAGCTTTCTCTCTTGATTCTCACACTGTCACTATCTACCAATCCATGAAGGGAGGGACATTCCCTTCTTTGGGGATTGTGTATGGAATCAATGGTTCATGGGTTGTGTAGAAAAGTGATCAGATGATGCTCTCCCTCCCCACAATAGTACTTCATTGGAGACTACACTTGAGATTATCATACGATACTAGAGTTAGTTATGATTCATGATCCATAGAGACTTGTATCTTATATTGTATTTATTATTATAACATATTCCTAATGAAAATGTAATTAATTATTAATCTATACATTTAAAGTAGTAGTTGTAATATTGCATCAACCGTGGCTAATATTGAGTTATTACCTTTAGGAATTTATGCAGTTAAATTGAGTAATTTAGCATTGTACCTAATTTGCTTCATATGATGATAGTGATCAATAATTGATAGATGTTACATGTTTATTTCATTGTTAACATACTTAGTGTGTTATATTTGGATCACTAATTATATTCTCATGGTGAAATCTAATATATAAATGTGGATTAAATTTTATTTAAATATACATTATTCTAGTAATTCATAATGGGGATCTTACATTGTGATATTAGAGTTACAACTTGAAATATAGGACTTAATGAGTCCACTAAAAAAAATTATCCTTCTATTTACTAAAAAAGATAATGGTACGAGCTACAACATCTAGTGAGGGTCCTTCCAATCTCAATGATAATAACTCTCCATTTGATCATAATCAATTTGTCACTAAACAAGCATCAAAGTTGGATCAGATTCTCATAGCCATGAATGAATTTAGGGACTGAATTGTAGCCTTATAATATAAAATTCATGGTCATGAAGAGGAATCCCATTAGGATGTGCCTAAAGATCATTTTAATGAGTAGTAAATTCATCAAGAGTAGAGGCATGAGGAAGTGCCTCAGGACGTAAGAGCTCATGTAATTACAAAATTGGCTAAAGATATGAAAAAGGTAAATCCACCTAAGTTTGATGGAAGTGTTTTTGGAGATGGAGCTAAATCATGGTTGACTAAGATGGATAAGTATTTTGAGATTCAAAACTACTTCAAAGTCACTAAAGCAGTTTGGGGAGCTTATTAGTTGGCTGGTGAAGCAGCTACATGGTGGGCCAAGAAAAAATTGGAAATGAATCTTAACTCTACCACCACCACATGGGAGAAGTTTATGACATTGTATAGATCACAGTGGCTTCCGTAGTTATACTTTGACCAAAAGCTTACATATTTTTAGAATCTTAACCAAGGAGACCCATTAGTGAATGAATAATGGGAATAATTCACCAAACTTCTGAAGTATATACCTCAGTATCAAGTAGATGAGAGGTTCAAAATTAGAAATTTCATGGGATTCAAACCCCAGATTGGTGGTGAGGTGGATGTGCATGGGCCATCCACAATATACTAGGTCTTTGAGAAGGCAGTCAAATAGGAATAAAAGCTAAAATCTCTTGCTCAAGTTAGAAATAAGCTCAATAAAAATTTTGGAATATTTTCTAAACTACATTTCAAAAAAAAGAATTAGAATTAGGGGAGTGGAGACTCCAAGATCTAGTTCAAAAATCAAAATGATAGATTAAATAGTGGTTAAGGTAACAAGAAACTAGGTAATGGTTTCAAAGGTGGTTTCAATGGAAATCAATAGTTTGATAGGAAATGACCACCTGGAGGTTGCTTCATTTGTGGAAGTGACCATTTTTCTTGTGAGTGTACCTAGGATAAGTCAAAGAACAAGGGTTTTACTCCACTATAAGTAATGTTTCAACAATGAATACATGTAATAGTTGACAATTGACAAGCCAAATTCTAAGCTTCACCCATAGAATTGTCATGTATTTTATTTGAACATCTAGTTTCTATTTTGATAGATATGGGTGATACATAATGTTTTATTGCTCTTGGAATACTTAATAAGTTATCTAGAAAAGTTGAAGCAAATTCAAATGCATGGTCGATACAATATGTGAATGATTCAAAGGTCAAAGTTGACAAGCGTTTAGTTGAAGTTGAGATTAAGTTTCCCAAATTCACAATAATAGTGGATCTTTATGGAGCATCGCTAGGGTCATATGATGTGATCTTAGGAGTCAATTGGCTTGTGAAGTGTATGGCCAAGGTTGACTTGCTATCTAAATAAGGTTGGGTGTCAAGATGATTTTGGAAATCAGACACAAATTTAGGGTGAGAAAAGAGAGTTGAGGCCTAGGCATATTTTTAAAATATAAATTAAGAAGGCTCAAGGAAAAGGATTCCAAGCATTTATTGTTACTATAAATGAAATGGAAGAATCTAAGGAACCATCCCTTGAATATTATCCTTTCCTTAGGAATTTTCATGATGTGTTACTAGAAGAATTGTCAATATTGCCTCCCAAAAATGATTTTGATTTCTTAATTGATATATGCTACCTCATATTGATGATATTTTTGATCAGATGTGAGGGGCAATGATTTTTTATCAAATTGATCTTAGATCAGGGTATCATCAACTAAAGATAAAATATGAGGACATTCAAAAAATAGCATTTAAAACTTGATATGGGCACTATGAGTTCATAGTGTTACCATTTGGATAGACAAATACTCTGATAGCATTTATAAATCTCATTAACAGTGTGTTCGAATATTATCTAGATCAATTTATTCTGGTCTTTTTAGATGGCATTATTATATATTCTAAAGATGAAGAAGGGCATCTTCAACATCTACAACTAGTTTTACAATGGTTGCAGAAGCACAAGTTGTATGGAAAGTTGTTCAAGTGTGCATTTTTCAAAATAAAGTGTAATATTTAGGACACATTATCTTTATGAATGGTGTTTCAGTAGATTCAACAAAGATAAGAGCCATTATGGAGTGGCCAACACTAAATAATGTCCATGAAGTAATAAGTTTCATGGTATTAGTGGGTTATTATAGTAAATTCATTCTGAATTTTTCTAAGATAAATAATCCAATTACCTCTCTGTAGCAGAAGAATCAAATTTTTATCTGGTCAAATAAGTGTGAAGTAGTTTTTTCAAGAACTCAAAAGGAGGCTTATTTTAGCACCAGTGCTAAGAGTTCCTGATCCCAATGGTCAATTCTCCGTGATCATAGATATATATAGGGATGGACTCAGAGGAGTTATTATGTAGGATGGTGCAATGGTAGCCTATGAATCTAGGAAACTAAAGCCTTATGAGGTAAACTACACCCCTCGTGACTTAGAACTTGCAACAATTGTGCATGCTTTGCAACTTTGGAGGCATTATTTGTTAGGAAAACCATTTGAGATCAAGACTGATAAATTGGAACTCAAGTAAATATTTACCCAACCAAATTTGAATGCTCATCAAAAATGCTAGTTAGAGTTCTTATCTGACTATGATTTCAATATTAACTATATCAAAGGTAATGAAAATAGAGTAGTTAATTCCCTAAGTTGTAGGAAGTACATAGTAGTTGTGGCTATTATCAAGAGTAATTTTAGGGGTCAAGTGATAGAATTCTCACTAGGAGATGAATTTTATGATCAAGTCATAAAAGTGTTGTCTAAGAATGTTTAATATCCTAAGTATAAGGGATTCAAAATAGAGAATGATGGTTTTTTACGATACAATGGAAGGATGTATGTTTCATATAAAGAAATTCTAAGGATCACCATGCTAAAGGAACTAAAAAATTTCCCATATTCAAGACATCCAAGAGTAACCAAGCTCATTTTAGAGTTTAGACCACTCTATTTCTAGAAGGGAATCAAAAAAGATGTAGCAGACTTTGTGTCTTGTTGTCTAGAATGTCAACATGTAAAAGTTGAACATATGCATCTAAATAGATTATTTTATCCACACGACATACCAGAATGGAAGTGGTAAGTGATTAGTATGGATTTTTTCCAAGTTTTATCATTGTCACAAAATAGGCATGACATGATCTTGGTAGTAGGTGACAAACTAACCAAGCTAACTCATTTTATACTAGGCAATTTGACTAATGATGCACCCACTCTTTCAAAAGGATTCATAAAGGAAGTGTATCATTTGCATGGTTTTCCAGAGAATATTATTTTAGACCATGATTTGAGGATGAATTTTAGGTTTTGGTTGACTCTAAATTCAGCTCTAAGTACACAACTAAACTTTATAACTACATATCACCCATACATTGATGGTCAGACTGAGTGAGTTAATCAAGTGTTACAGGATATCCTTCATATGTATTTCATGGATTAGTAATACAAGTGGGAGGAGTAATGTCCATTAGTTGAGTTTACTTATAAAAACTCATACTAATTAGCTTTGAAGATGGCACCATTTGAAGTATTGTATGGAAGAAGGTGCAAAACACCAATCAGTTGGGACAGGTTGAAAGATAGGATAGTCTTTGGACTTAAGATGCTTTCAAAAATGGAAAAGCAAGTTAGGACAATTAGGTAGAGGTTGATCAATGCCAATGATAAATAGAATAGTTATACTTATTTGAAGAGAATAACTAGGCAATTTTTAGTAGGTGAAAAAGTGTTTCTATGGGTTAAGCATCAGAGGAGCTCGATTAAATTTAGAAAGTTAGTGAAACTTTTACCAAGATATGTGGGACCCTTTAAGGTTTTGGAAGTGGTCAGCCCTATAGCGTATAGTCTTGCATTACCACCATCCTTATCTATTTTTCATAATCTCTTCCATGTGTCTTATCTTAAAAGTATATAGTTGATCCTTCACACGTGTTGGATTGGAATGCTTTGTAGGTTATAGATCCTGGGGTGGTCATGGTAGAACCAATCAGAGTAATTTTCACTCATAAACTCTATTTATGTAATAAATAAGTGTCATAATGCAAGGTCCTGTGGGACCAATACTCTAAGGATAGTGATACTTGGGAGGAATATGATGAGTTTTATAGGTTATTTCCATATTTATTTGCTTGATTTGTAGCTTCATACTATGTTATTTTTTCTGTTGAAGAATACTTTTAATTCAAAACTAATGTTTGAATTAAGTGTCAATAAGATGATAACCAAAATTAGAGGGAAAGGATGTCACATCCTAATTTCTCTCTAAAAAAATTACCTAATTATTCATAGATTATTATGGTTGTTAAATTGATTGATTACTATTTAATTAATTTTTAAGTCATATGATGTTATGGGATAGTTCTATGTTACTTAGTTAACATGATTAAATTGTTATGATTTAGTTACACTTTTATATTCTTTACATTATGATCATGTTATTAGATCTTATAGCAGTATTTTATAGATATTTATCATGATGTTATGGGATAACTACCTTCTTATCATGATTTAGATGTAGGAAAGATCCATCCCTCAGAGCATGATGGAGGGGAGCATCATCGAAGAGGATGGCATAGATAGAGGTGTTGGGGGATGATAGAGAAATAACTAGAACCCATGCACATACCATGATAGATAGCATTCTTTATATAAATTGTTTGAATTTCTAGATTTAGTATGTCTTTGAGGTTATCTGCATTTGGATGATTGATTATATGTGTTAGTTGTGATCTATTTTAGTTTAATGCTTATGCGGATCTAATTTCATGATTACATTATGATTGTAGTACATATATTGAGTGTATAATGTTATTTTTTTATCATGTCATGTTACTGTATCCATGATTATGGATGATATTGCTTTAATAATTAAGTTAATCTATTTGATTAGTATTTACCTACTACTACCTATAGACTAACTAGAATGTCTTTTTAATGTCTTAATACATTAGTTGGTTATTATGATATTTGGGAAATATCAATATTTCAGCTTAATACCTTGATAAATAAAAGATAGTTAAAGACATTTGGGATAGCTTATACAGTGGTAATAACAAATGACTACATTGTTATAATATCAATGTGTTGTATATTATAATAATAGTTGTTTTATTGCCAATTAAAGTCAAAATCCTATAATTAATTTTACACTAGTCACTTTGCTATTTGAAGTCATGTTGATCTTGATTCTTGATAAGTTGATGTAATAAATACCTAAGTTATCTTATGACCTAACCTTAAATATTGGGTTTGAATACATTGGCATTAGTATATAAATTGTGATTCAGTTGGTTTGATATACTTATGATTAATCAACATCATTGGCAATGATTTTGTATGTGAACTTTGTAAAGTTAATACATAGGCATGTAAAGTCAAAAAGACAATGAAAAAGTGAAGGATTAAAATAATGATTAAATGGTTTCGGGAAAATTAGAGATAATTAGGTATTTCTTTATTTATATCAAACTAGAGTTAATCTAGATTAATAACAGTTTTGTAGCTAATGGGGTTTATGCATGATGTAACGATGGCAAACTACAAGTTTTAATGCAATAGTTACATGCATTGTATGTATGAGGATGGTTAATGTAGAAATGATAATAAAAATGAGCTGGGATAGGGGCACGATATGGCACAAGGAGGAGGAGAAAGAGGGAGTAGAGAGAAAGATCAAGGAATTATTTTGGTTCAATGACTTTCAACCCAGAAGCCATTGTGAGGTTGGTGAAGTTATTTCATTATTATTTAAATAGAAAATTATTTGCATAAATATGTCTTATTAGGGTTTTGGGAAATGTCTTTCATGATAATAAAAGATATAAATTTATCCCTATGGATGGCTCGTCCAGCCACATAACTAAATCTATATCCCCTGAATCTTTTAAAATGAAGACTAGGACTGTGTGTGTGAATTGTTATGGTTGAATGGAATTTAGTTTTGATGTGATTATTAAATGCTCAATCTAAGAAATTGTAGGACTTTGGCATTCAAGTTTTTAATAAGTAGGATGATTATGTATTATTGTTTATAAACCCTTGTCACTTATATATGGTGATGTTTATGTCGAAATCTTGATCATATGTATTACATAGACAGTGATTATGATTTGACTTTCCTAAGGTAAAATACTAAGTTTGAGTAAGCTTATTGAATGAACAGATCAATATTGAAATTTTGTGTATGCTTATTATGAAGTTCATAATGGGTTTTATTCTATAGGAAAGAACTATATAGTATGTATCCAAAACTCTGAACATATGTATAGGGACTGTAAATATATTCTTTAAATCATGTAATGGTAAGATAAGTCCACATAAATTAGTTAGGTTTGTGTTGGTTGTTAAGACAAAGACATTCTAGGGTAGGTTCAATAAGTGGTTATGTCCTATCCCAACATTAAATTTCTTATTATGCAAAATTATGTTACATAAGGTGACTACAATATCCATTTGGATATTTGTTAGCATATTCACATCAATGTTATTATGACAAAATGGATATAAGCATAGTTGGTAATCTCATAAACACTAATATATAGATCACTCATACAACTTGTATATTATTTATGTGGATTGGGTATCTAGTTTGAACCCTATTAAGAAACCTATAGCCTATTATGGAATCCTTAGGTCTGAGTATTTAATAAAAAATAAAAGTTGACAGAGTCAAATATTGAATGATGCATGAGATAATGATTAGAGAATTGTGCATAGACTATAGTAAGGTAAAACACTTATGTAAATTGTGCAATGGATTGGTTATAATATGGATCACAATAATTTTGAGTTGGTTGTTGACTCAATTTTAAATCATGCTTCTCAAATTCAAGTAAAATATAATCCAAAATTAAGTGGAAGGGGGTAGAATATAGATCTGAGTTGTCAGTTGATTATATTATGTTGGTTAACAAATAACTCGAGATGGTATATATATCCTAATGACCCAATTAAGGGAAAATAGGGTAATAGACTTTGAATAGATTTTCCATCAAAAATGGATTATGACTTATAAATTAATATAAGATAAAGTTGAAATCCTATGTTGATCTTAAATGTTATTTTGTGAATATGTAAATTAATAATGGTTTGTTCGAATCCTATGTAGTTCATAATTGAAAATAAAAATTATTGATAGTTAGAATAAAATAATATTTTCATATGTGGACAAATACGTCTATGCAGTATATATTATGTATGTATATGATAAAGGTAAATATATATGAAATATATCTATATGAGGAACTTAGGTACCCATACACATATATATCATATATATGTATGTAGGAGATATGTGATTATAATTATGGTATATGCTAACTATTAAATTAAGTCATAAAACCTGAGAGGTAGTATACTATGATTATATGTATACAACTCCTTGAAATAACAAGAAGTTAATATCAATGAAAGATTATATTTAAAGTGAGATAAGGCATTAATTTTAAGGTATTTAATCACAAAATTATTTCTACTCTCTTGTTATTAATTGATAAATGTGTACATGGAAATATACTATGATAATGTTGTTTGTCATAGATGGTACTACATTTGAGTTACTTTTGGAAAGTTTGAAACATGCAGTCTAAGTATAAAATATATCCAATCAGTATAGACTGTACTTGTTATGTTTATTATTTGTGTAATAAATAATATAGTTGAGTTTCATTGCATACATTTGATGGACTAAATGTATATACTTTGATTATTTTTGTACTTAGAATGTTTTATTTGTGTTGATAAGAAATAATCCATTTGAATCAGTTGGTTATGTTTTTAAATTAACCAAATATTGCATTGTTGGTATTAAATAAGCAGTGAGATGGACTTCACTATTTTACTTAGCATCACTAATGTCATATGAGGGTAATATGATCAAGTAGTGTGCAGGAATTTGACTGATCCTAGAGATCATTAACTATTTGAAAATTTTGGCTAAAGTAATGTTTAGTTAAACATTGTCATTTCATATATATGATTTACATGTTTGTGTGATATCATGTTATAATATATTGTTTTTATGGTGCACATCATGTATTTGATATCTTACAGCACACGGGTACTAGCTTGTCTCTCTAGATTCTTACACCGTCACTATCTACCCATCCATGAAGGGAGGGACATTCCCTTGTTGGAGGATTGTGTGAGAGATTGATGGTCCGTGTTTGGTGTGGAAAAGTGCTCAGATGATGCTCTCCCTCCCCACAATAGTACTTCATTTAAGACTACACTTGAGAATAAAATAGGATACTGGAGTTAATTGTGATTCATGATCCATGGAGCCTTGTATCTTGTATTTTATTTATTATTGTCACATATTCTTGATGAAAATGTAATTAATTATTCATTTTTACATTTATAGTAGTGGTTTTAATATTGTATCGGTCATGACTAAAATTAATTTATTACCTTTTAGAATTTATGCAATTAAATTGAGTAATTTAGCATTGTACGTAATTTGCTTCGTATGATGATAGTGATTAGTAACTAATAGATGCTACATGTTTATTTTATTGTTAACATACTTAGTGTGTTATATTTAGATCACTAATTGCATTCTCATGGTGAAATATAATGTATGAATATGTGGATTTTTTTTTTTAAATTACGTTATTCTAGTAAATCCCAATGGGGATGTTACACAAAGCAAGGAGGATATAGACAAAATCAAGGGGCATATGGTAAAGTATGATCTGGTGTATACCAAGGAGGATATCAAATCCAAGAGGGTTATAATAAGGAACATGGAAGCTATAGCTATTTTGGTTCCTCTGGATGAATGGGAGGAGAATGATCACTAAGAGGTCATTTCACACGATTGTGTTTTAAGTGTGGAGTCATAAATCACTACCAATGGCAACGTCCAAACTTTATAACATGTGTATATTATAATTAAGGGAATTATATAGAGGATTTATAGGATTTAATACATAATACCTTATATAAGGATAAAACCAAACAAACATGTATGATAAGGTTTGCACATAACAAGATAAAAGTGATCCATTAGAATGGGAGAATGAGAAAGTGGGAAATGAAGTTAGAAAATAGGGTAACATGACAATATGTGAAAATCACTACCTGAAGTAAGATAAACACAACTTCCAAATATTACCCATCCAATAGATAAAAATGGTGGTGTGCAAGCTCGAGTTGGAGGCTGTATATTATATAGATACACCATTCTAAAGTTTGATTTTAGGAGAAGAAAAGGAGATAATATAAAATATCCAATTTGAATTCAAAACTACACACGAGGTGGAGTAAAAAGGTCAAATAAAACTAGAAAGCTTAGTGTAAAAGTGATAAGTGAATTGGATGAAATGTTTTCATTACTTAAGCCTGATAGTGTACTACCATTTTAAAGGACCTAGTTTATGTGAAGTATTGGGGAGGTGCCCTAACAAGTTATGCCAAACTCAAAGGAGATTAAAACTCCACAAAGTATGAACTACAACAAATATTTATTCAAAGATCAATGAGTGAAATCCCACAAACATCCTAATAAATACAAGTACAAAAGGGAATATTTTGAAAATGGGTGCTCGAGGAAAATAACAAGCCATAGATTGGTCTCATTTATGTACATCCTATTCATAAAAAATAAGACACATTATAAATATGGGTATTTAGGAATTCACAACTCGAAATTATGGGAAGAAAGTTTAAAACCTATTTCAAAGTGATTGAGCTAGTAAAAGTTGATAACTATCCAACCATACTTGGGAGACTGTGGTGCTATGAGAACCACACAAATATGTGTTTTAAAAAATGGTACATGAGTTTCAATAATATAGAGCAATGAGTATTCATTTTGATATATAATTAACATGGGTTAACATATGTTGAAAGTGTTGACATTAATGAATAGGTCAATAATGTTTATATCATTATTATGCAAGCCACATGATGATGAAAGACTCAGTTGCAAGAGTGGATCATAAATACCATATACTTAAAGTGTTGCATGTGATATATGGATGGAGGAATCATATGAGGTGACTAGCCTAAAGAGCACAAGAACCCAAAAGAGACACACAAGATCAGTTTGAAGTGGACTCATCAAGTGCAATATCCATAAGGTAAGAGCTCAAGTGGTATAGGTAAAGATGATGAAATGGATTTTATGTGTAATTAAGAGGGTATATTGAATACCAACACCTCTCAAAGTTATCCTACCAAAATATTTTCCTTTACTTATGTGATGGCAAAGCATAATCTTCCAAGCCTATTCACCTTCAAGGGAATGAATGATTCATTTGACACAGAGGGCAGTGCCTTCAAGTTTGATATCCAGAAGGCCAAGGCCACCAATTTTTTATGCAACTCTGTGAAACACTTTATAGCCTTTAAAATTGGCCAAATAAATTATTTAAGAAGATGTTGAATTTTAGTATAAGTAACCTTAGACAATACCCAACAAGAATAGAAACACATGTGAGTGGATACAAGGACCTTAAAGCAAAATTTAAACTTACAAGCTAGGGAGAGTGGTTTAGTGATTCAAAAGGTTGTTTTATTCTCCACCCTCTACACCATGTAATTCCATAAATTTTAATTGGATACTTGAAAGGCAAAAGGGATTCCCATGAATTTGAATTGGATGCTTGAAAGGCAAAAGAGATTCCCATGAATTTGAATTATTCTCTACATTAAATCCAATACCACTTTAACTTTTGTAACAAGTCAGGATGGAGTGTCAAATTATCTGTAACACTGGGTTTTCTTCCACTGAATGGAATATCCAGAGTGTATAAAATGTCCAAATATTTTATGGTATTTTTGACAGATGTATCCTCTTCGATAAGGGTGAGGGAAAAATGACCATTTACCATCTAATTTTGAGATTGAGGGAGATAAATTCCATTAGGTAAACCTATAGAGGTGTATTCAATAAGGAGGTAACTAAAACCTTCAGCTACCAAAATATAAAGGGAGGGATCAAGTAGGAAACTTTGCCTAATGGATTTGAAAAGACAAAAAATATAAATAAATCTCCATTAATGGTTATACAAGCACAACATCCTAAAAAAGGATACTAATTGTTTGCAAAAATCTTGCCTCAAACTATAAATCTTGAAGCATGGAAAGGATGAAGGGTCATTCAATTTTATCATAAGCCTTAATCTATCTTGATGAACAAGGATTTATTTTGTAAGGAGTTAACCCATTCCATCCCTTCCCAAATCATGATAACATTATCTAAAATGTATCTTTTATGAATAAACCCATTTTGTTATGGGTAGAAAATGAAGGGAAACAAGTAGCTTACCCTGAGAGCAAGAGATATTGCAATTATATTATAACATACATTCAAAAGAGTAATTGGATGTCAGATCATGATGAGATTTGGGTCCATATCATTAATAATGAGCTTCATGTTTCTTTGACTGATGAATTTTCTAAGGGAGTTGATTTGAACAATCTCTAGATAGACTTTATACAAGTATAGACCTATAGTATCTAACATAACTTGGTAGAATTTATGGAAAAACACATCAATTTTTAGGGCCTTGTCAACAACCATGTGTCATGATACTTCATGATGTTATTCTAAAGATAAATTTCAATCACAAGCCACTCAGTGGCCCTCATAAAGTTTATAAGGAACAATTTACAAATAATTTGTGAGAGCCTCCTCACAAATAAGGGTAAGATGATTGAGCTGAAAAAACTCCATGGTAATGAGAGACAAAATCTCTCAAAATATCAGGAAGTTGTGTCAATTTTTTATTTGCCTCACGCATGGATTTCATCAAGTCTGCTCCCTAGTTGGAATGAATAAGGAAGAAAAATTACTTCAAAGTTGAGTATCTAAATTTTGAAAAAGAGCATATAGGCATGGATTTGGGCACCACAAGCTTGATAAATCTTATTGGGAGTAGAACAAGGATATAAAAATCATAGTGTAATTGGTGGACACATGTGCTACTCACACTATTTTATCTTTTTTATCTCTGTTGTATGTATTTGGTACTTGAAATCATGGTAATAGTCTAAAGAATGTAGATTTTTTCCTTTGGATATAGTGAAAGGCTATAATATTAAGTGACAACGCTTTGTAAAAATTATATATAGTGCCTAGTTGTATTGTAAAATCATTTTGATGTGATAAAGATTAATATAAAGTTCTGAAATGGTTTCTCTCAAAGTGTCTTTTATCATTGTTTAGTGCATAATGAATGCTCTATTTTATTGAGTATGTTAATCATGTACATTATTATGTGTGTTTTGTACCTATTAAGTCTGTATTTTGTACATAAATTTATTTATTTTCACTTTTGAATGTCTTGTTCTAATCTGATTTGTTGTATGTTGTATACTTCTGTCACACTTCACACAACTATCCCTATATTAGCATGTTCTGATGGGTTTTCATGAACCTCTACTAATAATGGTGGGATGAACATGGATTTTTAAAACATGTTGAGATGGATAGATGAAAGAATACACAACTTTATGAAAAAAAGCAAAAAGAATAGGAAAGACTACAAAATAAGTTATTTAGGAGCATATACATGAATAAATATATAAAATATTTTGGTATGAGTTACCTAGACTACCATCTGCATGGTTATCTAGATTGGATTACTCGTGTCTTCAACTAAGAAGAATAGAATTTATGGTTTGGATAGAAGAAAAACTAGATAACATGCATGTTTTAGATATAAACTAGACCCATGTGATAGATCACTAGATAAAGACTACTATCAAAGGTTACATTATAGAATTTGTTGTATAATGATATTTGGAGTTTGAAGTTGTACAATACATGTATGTGAGGGTCATCTTAGGAAATTTTCTATAGTGACTACCTACTCTTACCAAGATGTTGGTTATTGAAAAAGTCATGGTACTTACCCCTACCAACATGGAGTAGTTGCTTCGAGTGTTATGGGGGTGCATGCGACGTAGGAGTGAATGGTGAAAAGATGAAAAGAGGAACTTGAACCTAAACCCATAATATGGAGGATGAAAAGAAGTAGAGTGAATAAAATTCTTGGATTAGAAAGAGAATTACAACAACAAAGAAGATGGAATAAACAGGATAACCCAAATTTAACTACAAATCAGAGTAGGAGTAAAATGGATAATGTATAAAAGAGGGGAGCCCAGAGAGATACTACACATTTTATAAAAATTAGAGAGTTTGGAAATTATGATAATCAAGGAATGGAAAAGCCTAAGAAATAAGAGGGCAGAGATTGGGATAGAGAAGATATGGAACAGAGCAAGGAGAAAGAGGAAAGTAGATTAATAGTAGAGCAGTTAGAGGATAGAGATATATCATAATTAAAAGGGAGGATATTATTTGGACCAAGGAAATAATATTCTCTAGATAAAGTTATGCATAATTATAGAAAAATTATAGGTTCATGATCGTAGAAAAAAGAAGAAGAAATAAAACATTCATCTCATAAGTATGCATCCTCCGAGCCTATTTTATCTTCATCAAAAGAAAAACAAATTATGAAGGTTGGGATAGGAAGAAATTAGTTTGAATCATTTATAAGTAAATTTGATAAACTTAGAATAGAAACTAAGAAAATAATAGACAAAAAGATGTTAGAAGAGGTTGGGTTTTATTTCTTAACTAGTTTTAAGACACCTATACGGACTAGTTCACAGAAGCCAATAGTAGTAGTTTTTAGTGCACCAAACATGGCATGAACACATGAATTTTTATTTCTTTAACACCATATAATGTGTCTTATAATCTTAAATAGTATTTGTGTACAAAGGGAAATGTAACTAATCTATTAATCAATCATAATTCAGAGAAGATAAATCCTACTTACACTTCTAATTGTTGATATATTAGATATTTGGGATCATGACCAATATGGATCTACTATACCTAACCAAGGGAGCTCTTACCACATTTACATCACTATAGAGGGTTCTAAAGCCCCTAGTTAAGCAACATTATGCAATAACCCTCACTAGGTCCCATGTTTGCATATTCATAAAGTATATGCAAAGCAAATTAAAATATAATATAGTGCTCACCAAAGCTTGTCACATAAAGTGTGGGTAATAAACATAAAATGTAAACATGCTTGAGAGAATCTTAATTAAGATATGTATAGGTAAAACCCTAATGCATGGAAAGAGCAATATATTCAAAATCCATTACTTATGCTACTTTTATCTACTAAAATAGAGGATTAAAGTTAGAGATACTTACCTTGAAGATGAACCCGTCGAGACTCAATCTCTCCCTTGGCCAAAGGTTCTTTGCAATATGTTTTTTTGGTATGTAAAGATCACTAAGAAAGGCCAAAGCATCCAAGTCTTTTTCACAAGACAAGATTCTTCTTCAAGTATAAACCCTAAGTAATAACTCCTCAATTAGAATGGTAGAAGAGCAGATTGTAAATAAGTGTAAATGAATAATTAACTCCTTATCACTCTAATAAATGGAAAAATAATTGTGTATATATATTCTAATCTAACCCTAAACCTTTCTAAAAGTTTAGATGATAGGGTCATCCTAATCTACTATGTATTAATATTTTCAAAAAATGAGTTAGGTTTCAATCTAGGTCGACCAAAGTTGACCTATACCCTAATGTGTTTTTAAAAATTAGGATACAGGGTCAACCCAGGCTGACACTATAATGCAAACCATCAAAAAGGGTTTTAGGCTTAGGTAGGTGCTAATGAAGTCAGTGAGAAGCTTGGGGGAGTGTGCAAAAGAGAAGGCAAGGCTTAGGGAAGTATATAGCAAAGTGTTGGATTAATAGTAAATGGTGGTATAGGAGATAACAATCCTAAAAAGCACCAATGGTCTACCCACACCTTTCTCAGTGCACCCTTTAAGGCATGCACTCAGAGAGATTAAGACTCGATACCTGTAAGATAGAAGGCATCAGTAATTGATAAAGTATAAAATAGTATGTGTATACATATGCCCCACTCAAAGCTCATCACGTGTCACTCAAGTGCAATAAGGGATAGTGCTTTGAGAAAAGAACATAACAACACACAGTGTTGAAGCTAAGTAAATCACAGTATTTTTAAAGCATAAAATGACTGCAAGTAAATGACTAAAAGGGAAATAACTAAAAATAAAATTAATGTATGCATACCTTGACTTATTTATCATTGGATGGTTATCTATTGTGTTTGTAATTTTGATCATGGAGGGCGCAAAGACTACTTTGGATAAACCCAAGGATGCAAAAATAAATAAATGTAGGAAAGTCAAGATAACTGACGCAATGTAGGCATGGCATACTTAGAAATTTGGTAAGTTGCAGTGATAAATGATAAGTTAGGACCAAATGACCAAGTCAAAAGTTTAGATTAAATTGGGTAACTAAAAATCCAAGGCTACTAAATAATTGAAAAACTTAAACAACTAAACCTTAAGTAAGAAAGGTAAACAAAACAAGTCAAACCAAGGATACATATCAAAATGGTAATCAAAAATAAATGTGAAAGCAATAACAATCCTTAAAAAAATAAAGATAGGAAATCAAATGGTAAAACAACATTGATGAGTAAGCAATAATAATCCTTACTCAATCATCAATGGAAAAAGTGCATGAAAGGGGAAAACAACATTGATGAGTGAGAAGTAACAAGCTAACCTCACTCAATAATGGAAAAATGACATGAAAGTAGAAATAGATGCAGTTGTCCAAAAAAAAGGAACTATAATAATGGGAAAACTTTCAAATAAATTAAGGTGATTTCTATAAATGTAAAGCAATGGTGTAAATAAAGTAATCCATAATCATTTGAGTATATTGTTTTGTTCTAAGAATAGATAAAACTGAAACAAAGTAGTGATATCATTTTTGAAGATGTGAATAAGAGGGAATGTAGAAGTGGGAAAATAGATTTAGAATTAAAATTTCCTAGCAAGGAGGGAAAAGAAATGAGTAGAGGGGAAAATGAAGGAAAAAATAAGGTAGAAAAACTCTTTATTGAAGTCAAGACACTTACATTAGGTTTGTCAAAACAAGAGGACTTTTGACATTAAGGACTCTGAAGAACTTTTCCTAGCCACACAAATATTGGGTCAACAAATGAAGTATGAATATCATCCCATGAAAGTTATAGGCATGAAAATTAAAATGGACCTACCTTCCCATAATGTGTTTCGCATTCCTGAGGACCCCTTATGGAGTCATCGGTTTACTACAAAGATTGGTAATTGGCATGAGAAACTAAGTAGCATCATAAATTGTTTTGAATTCTCTTATCTCAATCTGCTATCCTACCACACCTTAATGGACCTCGGCTCTATCATGAGGCCAATTTTGGAGTTTGAGATTCGATTGGAGATAGTATATGTGCTATGAATCACATCTTTTGGTGTGATTTTGACTTTTGACTGTGTATGTTACCTTTTGATCATTGACTTTTGTTTCAAATGATTTAGATTTTAAATTTTTATGGTTTTTTCTATTCCTCCTCCATACGGATTCATAGATACAAGCATGGGTTCTTAAAATTACCATCATTTGAAAACTTTGGACTTAGTAACTAAGAAAGAAAACTTAGAGAGCATGGTGTCTAAGAGTCTTGTTTGTACATGTGAAATAAAAGTGATATCTTGACTTCAACCTTGTTTTATCCAAAGTGAAATGAAAGGAAAAGAAATCAAGGGAAATGAAAAATAAAATAACTTGAATTACTTCAAATCACAGAAAATGTGACAAAGGTGAAAAAGGGATACAGTGACAGGTAAGTATGATTCATTATCATAAGAATGCATGGAAGTGTAGGGAAACATGCTAACATAGTTTATTGTGCAAGTTTTAATTACAAAAGAAATAAAAACTAAAGCTGATAATAAGGGATCACAAACTTATAACCATTGATTGACATTCTAGAGAAGGAATACTGAATGAATTAAAGATGGTGATTTTATGAGGAGGGCCTAGTTTTATCCATGGTATTACACTACAACCCATAAACGAGAAACCCAAGAGGGTAAATAAAGCATGTGAAAAATATAAAAATGAAAAAGGTGGTATTTGTGAGGAAGGCATAGTCCTATCCATGGTCTTACACTACAACTCACAAAAGAAAAATTTAGAAGGGTGTAAAAAGCATTGGAAGATAATAAAGCAATAACATCAAAAGGAAGTCATGAGGAATATCGAGTCCTATCCACAGTATTATAATGCAACTCATGAGAAAGAGAAACCAAAGGACCAAGAGAAGGAACTAAGGTTTGTAGAAAGAGAAATTATTGTAGAGGGTGAGACCCGTGAATAAATTCTACAAAAAGTGTTAGTAAGATAACATATATAAATCATGATAAGAAGGGAAAGATCTAAGCAAGGTATTCATTTAAAAATTGTGCATTGGTGGGCTCTTTGAAAACATGGCCTTCATTAGTTTGGAGGTGACAGGTGCTAAGACCAAGTATATATTTTAATAAATAAGGGACCCACCATTTTTGGGTGTGGTTGTCTTATTTATCATGGGTATAGTCTAATTTAAGGACTAGATCACCAATATTAAAAGTGCGTACTTTAACCTTTTTATTATGTTGTTTGGTGATCTGATCCTTGTATTGGTAATTATGTTGCAGAGAAGTGAGATGGTATTCATCAAGAAGATAAGGAGCATGAAGGAAATCTTCACATAATTTCTCATCAGGTATGATATCGTGAAGAGATATATGTAAGGATGGAAGTTCAACTTATAACGGTAGGATAGACCTGAAATCATATATGAACGAAAAAGGTGTTGCCCTAGTGGCAATGCGTATGCTAATGCAATCGGCCCAAAGTGTAGGATATAAGTAAAAATGCTAATCTATGTTGATTTCATAGATTATCCTTTGGAGGATTTTATTAATAATTTTGTTAGTGGCCTCAGCTTGTCTATTGCATTGTGGATGATAGGGTGTGGAAAATTTATGAGATATTTTGAATTTAGCACATAGTTATTTCACATCCTTATTTTTGAAAATGCTACCATTATCAGAGATGATGGTATGGGGAACTCAATAATGATAAATGATTTGATTAAGGATGAATTTATAAATAGTGGTTCTCATGATGTTGATGAGAGGCATGACTTCTATGCATTTGGTAAAATATTCAGTAGTCATGATGATAAAAACATTCCCATCCTATGATATAGGCAGTTTCCCTATGATATCTAATCCCCACAAGGATAATGGCCAAGAAAATTCCATAGTTTTGAGCTTGACTAGTGGTGATTGATTAGATCATCATGAAGTTGGAAAGGACTACACTTTTTTGTGAACTCGATCGCATCCTTTTCAAGAGTAGGCCAAAAGTATCCCATACGTAAACATTTACATGTTGTATCATGTTCACTACAGTGACCACTATAAATTCCCCCATGTGCTTGTTCAAGGAGAGGAGGAAACTCTTCTTTCATTACACAGTAGAGCAAGATACCTTCAGCATTGTAATAATAAAGGGTGTTATATCAAAAGACATATTTGAAAGTTTGTTTATGAATTCAATATTTTTTATGAGAATCCATATTTAGAGGATAAGTTTGATGCTCAAATAATTGGATACTATCTTTGTACAATGGGCTTTATCAAATGGTGATAGCCTCAATATGATAGATAAGTGAATCTTGTGGTTAGATAGAATATGGGGACTTTATTATTTGAATAAAAAAGGTAGAATTAGTGAGAACTTTGTGCAGATGAAATAAGGATGTTAAAGAAGTAAGTTAATTAGTGATAGAGTTTTGATCTCTAGGGATGGGCTTGATGGTAAAATAAGAGAATCTTTTGGTAAGGATAGTGTCTATTTGATGACAAGCAATAATATTTTCACTTTTACATTGATAATCACCAACTAACATGTTGACAAATGAGTTAGGAGTCGTCCAAAGCGTGTAGATATGCAATATCTAAGTCAAGTGCCACTGTCATGACTATGATGAATGTTTCACATTCCACCATATTATTAGTAACATCAAAAGTAATTCAAAATGCCAAAGGAATAGTTTTACCATGACTAGTGAGTATACAACCTGCCCCAGCTCGTTGGAGATATTTGGCACCATCAAAATGATGGGTCCAAGTGTCTTCATGTAAATTGATGTTGATTTTGGGAAGTTCTTTGATGACTAATTTATATTTAATAGTATTGGTAATAACAAGAATCATCTTGATTACTTTCTTCTAAATCAACAATAAAGTTATGGAAGTAATCTTTAGAGAGATATCCTAATTAAGAGATTCAATATAGAGGATGTTATCATTGAGGAAATTGTCTTGATGGTGATTGGTAGCAAGTATGGGGGACACTACGAGTCGATCAGTAATGACTTATCATTTGACTATTTTTTACGTGATGATGTAGAGATCAAATTTCATTAAGATAACCATCCATTTGCCAATTTTGGCTCCAGGGAGAAAGGCTTTAGAGAAAAAGTGACAAAGTGGGTCAAAATGAACTATGACATAAGTTGTTTGATAAAGCATATAATGGTGAAGCTTATCACATGTGAAATTAATAGCAAGGCAATCATGTTTTACTTTGGTATAATGTTTTTTGTAATCAATGGGACCTCAACTAATATAGTAGATAGCATACTCTCTTCCACTAACATCTTTTTGGTCAAGCATTATTCTAACTAATATGGGTGTGGAAGATGTGTAAAAAATTAAAGGACAATCATTATAAGGTGGAGGAAGGGTGGGAAGATGGATTAATGATTATTTCATATTGTCGAATGCTTTCTGACAAGGGTCAGTCCATTCAAGAGCATTACCTTTTTTAATAAGGTAATTAAAAAAATAAATGTGATAATCCATTTTAGGGACAAATCATCGTATTGCCCCAAGCTTATTAAGGTAAGTACTAATGTCTAAAATGAAATGAGGAATAGTCATATTAACAATAGTGTTGATCTTAGTAGGATCGACATCAATATCGTGAAGAGAGACTAATAACCCTAACTATTTACCAGAGGTGATGCTAAAGACACATTTGTAGGGGTTTAGTCTTACTTTATATTTGATGAGTTGATCAAAGATGATGGTAAGATTAGAAAGATGCATTTTGAAGCTTTTGGATTTGGCAATGAGATCTTCCACATAGTTTTACAAAATATTATGGATAAGAACATGAAAAATGTGGGTCATATCCCGTTGATAGGTTGCTCCATCTTTTTTAAGGCCGAATGTCATTTTAACTTAGCAATAGGTGCCCCATTTTGTGGTGAAAGTTGTCTTGTTTTGGTCTTTGGGGGTGATATGAATTTGATTGCAAACCAAAAAACAATCCATGAGGGACAACATTTCATAACTAGCAAAGGAATCAATGATGGTATCTATTGAAGGTAATGGAAAGTTATCCTTGGAACAAGTGATATTGAGATTACTAAAATTGATGTCAATGCAATTGACCATGGTGACATTTTTAAGAATGGGGACAATGTTGGAGACTTATTTAGAACAATCCATGGGTTTGATAAATTTGCCATCTAAAAGTTTAATAATTTCTTAATGGCATAAGTTGGAAATTTTGAGGGGAAATTTTCATTATTTTTTAAACGAGTTTGGCATCAGGATAGGTGATGATGTTGTGCACCATGATACTAGGATGAATGTCCTCATATGACTAAGTGAAAGTCTCACAATATTTATCAAATAATAAACTAAGGTTATCATGTTTAGTTGGTATGAGTTCTCTAAAAATTGTTATAGGTTGAGGGCATGGGGGTGTCATATTCGATTCTTATAGTTTCCTCGATAGGCATAACATTTCCATCTTGAAAATGATAGGTGTGTTAGGAAGAGAGGAAATGGGATTTATTTTAGGATCAATGCTATCAATGAAGTTGTTAAAATGAGTGGCCTTTCACTTGAAATTTCCAAGTTTGTGATGTTGTCAAAGAATTTGAGGTTTCCCAAGCATGGAGAAATTCAAGGATGGCTTCATTGCTAGGTAATGTAAGTAAAGGTTCATAATATTCCAAATCTACTTCAAAATCAGTAATTTTGTTACCATTGATGTGATATTCAGAATGTATCTGGTGTACATATGTGTCCTTGGCATCGAGGGTGATCTCACAAGTAGGTGGAACTATAGAGGAAGGTTGATCGGATTGAATTGGTGTATCTTTAGCATTATTGATAAGAAGAGGATCAGGTAGGATAACTAGTGTGATAGGAGGGATATATGGTTTTATAAGTTTTGAGTATGAGAGGGGTAATATTTTTTTAACTACCTAAGGAGTTTCAAGAATTGGACAATTAAATGGAGGTACATGACCTTCAGGTTCTTACTCAAAATCTATGGAAATGATATGAACATCATGGTTAAAATCATGTGTTTGGGCTAAAGTTTTCGGATAATGTTGAACATCCAAGTCTCATGATTGAGCTTGGGCCATGATGCAGTTATCATCATAAGTTTGAGAAATAGTACATGCTTGTGACTTAGAAGTAACTTCATAAGCTGAGACACCTAGATTGCTAAATTTATATGGTGACATAATTAAAGGATATTGAAATATTTTACCCACTCTATAATCATTACATGTGAAATCATCTTCTATATAAAATGCTTCAAAGGCATTTCATGGAGGATGGAAATTGGTGATCTCATCTATGACAGGAATGGTACAATCATGAGGTAACAAAGAGGGAGGTATCCACTTCAAGATGTAAGGAGGTAGTTTGGTAGTATTACATGTATTTTATAAGTCATTGGGCTCATGATCATCAAAATCAACAAGAGTGACATGTAAATTAGGATTCATATTGATGAATTTAATTAAAGAGGCACCATTAATCTTTAGAATAGTGGGAATCTGATATTGAGATTTAGGATTAGGAAGCTGAATACTCCATGGGTTAGGTTTGGCCTTATGTTTATACCATTTTCTATTATGAAAGAACTTGATACATTAGTTATTGGAATAGGTGATACCCCTCATGTGATGAATCCAAAGGTGGCCTAAGATTATCTTGTAAGATAATGGTAAATTGAGGATTATAAGATTAACATGTATGGTTTTGGGTCCAATAGTAAGAGGGAGCCAAATACAATCAAGCAGCTTTTTATTGGCCTTGTCAAATACATGACATGTCAAATGAGTTTACCTGAGATGATCTTTGTTATATTTGAGTTATTGAATAAGCCAAAGATATGTCACATTAATACTCAAACCCTTGTCTACTAATACTTTATGAATGATGGTGGTATTCATGGCTATTTTAATAAATAGGGGTAGATCATTGGCTCAAAAAATGATTTCATAATTGATCATGTCTTCTTCAAGGAACTCTGTGGAAGGTTTCAATGAAGGACAAATGGATTTAGTGGTGTTAACTTCTGTTGGTTGAGGCTCATGAAGATGGTTTTTATTCTAAGGGAGATGGTTCTTCGATTTCTTGGAGTTGTTGCATGAATAACTTATGATGATAAAGAGATGTACTAACTAACTCCATGAGAGGAATTTTACAATGCATGAATTTGATTTATTTTAGGAAGTTCCAATGAGTTTTGGAAGAGCAGGAACCAGCACAAGGATTAGAAGGTAAAATAGGTTTAGGAGGAAGAGAAGTAATTAGAGGTTCAAAAGAAGGAGGTGATACCTCATTGGTTTTCAAAGATAAGTGAGTAGTAGTAGCTCTGATAAGTTTCTCTTTTAAAGATTGTTTCTTTTGTTTGGTGACAAGATCTTTGTGGACCGGCTTGCATCAATAATTGACCTCAACCGCTTTTGTGTATTTGGAATTGGTGTAATATTGATCATAATCAGCATCAATCACATAAATATCCTTGTTTGCTTGTTGAGGGTTAGATGGAGAGAAGGATTTTGGGTTGTTAGAAGAAGAAGCTTTGGAAGCTTATTTCTTTTGAGAAGCATTGAAGTAATCTTGATGATGGATTTTGATCATGGCATCATGATTGAATGAATCACTAATCATAAAAGAAATGAAAAAGTTTATAAGCCCTTGATATGTTTCATGGGAATGACCTATATCAGTGTGGAACCAATAAAATTGATTGTAATCATACCGTTTAATAGGATTATTGGGGTGCGTGAATGGTTTAGATGGCGCTAAAAATTGTTTCATTTGTTGCACAGTTAATGGCATATGAGAAGGTCAGGGATTGTACACTTTGGCTACTCTTGGTTTTGGTTGAGGATTATTATTGATTATTGTATTGGTTGAATGTTGAAAATATCCCTTAATGATTTTAGTATTAGGTTCAAACTACTTCATTAAGAAGTCTTGGCACTTAGCTTGGTCAAGAGCATCATTTAATGTTTGGGGAGTGAAAGTTTAAACCTTGTATTGGATTGAAGGGGTTAATTTTGTTATAAAGGGTTTAAACAATTTGTCATTAGTCATGTTGTGATCAGACTTGTGAGCCAAATATTTCCATCTTTTGATAAAATCATGAGTTGATTCAGTAGGATATTTCTTAGCATTGATGAAGTGACTAAGGCAATTTTTGAGAATATCAGTATGTTAGAATTTTTTAACTAGAGGATTGACTAAATCCTCTAGTTGCCATTTATAATGTTGGGGAAGTTGATTATACCATTCTAATACATCACCGGTGAAGTTTTTAACTAAAAGTTTGGTTGTGGTAAAAGTATTGGTTTGGATCCACTCTTTGTAAAGATTTTAAATGCCTTAAGAAAAGATATAGGGTCTTTAGTCCCATGCTATTTAATAGTTGGAGATATATTACCAATATCAATACAAATAATGAAATGGGCTAAAGGCTCATTTTAGATGTGTTGAAGCATCTTATTGTGCATGAAAAAGGTTGAGAGATGACATTACCTGTGACATCTCTAATAGGTGGAAGAATAAAGTTTTGATTATTTTGAGGGAGAAGAATGGGAGATTGATTAGCCATGTTGATCAAATTATGTTGTAGTTGCATGATTTGGAGGTGTTATATGTTTGCATTATGTTTATGTGTTGCACTATTTGTGTAAGAATCTGATTTATATCAATTGTTGGATTAGTGTTTATAGGATCATTCCCTGAATTGGTATATAGGGGGAGGGTTATTAGGTGGTATATTTCTTGTGGGGTTATTAGATAGGCTTGTGTTAATCACCACCACATTATGGTGAGATGTTTGAAGATGAGAATTATCTTGATAAGTATGTAAAAGATCTGATCCACCAATCTCATATATTTGAGTGATTTGAACCATGCTACAATTTAAAGATGAGGGAGGAGAAGAGGTGCTCCAAGAGTGACGATCTTATTGGAAGGTAAAGGTAGGAAGAAAATAGCATCGCATGTAGCATATAAATGGATTCAGATTGTCCAAAAAATATTTTGATTGGAGATTCCATGATGATTTAAGAAAGAATCTGAGATCAAGAAACAAGAATGAAAAATAAAGATATAGTCAACTAGATAGAGAACAATGTCAGCCAACAGGTACAAATTCAACTAGGTCGACAGAGTAAGTGAAGAAAATTGACATACTATGAAAACCATAAGACACAATTGAGTTGGTCAATTGTGTGTTGTAAATGATAGGATTAAAATAAGTTAAGGAGATACATAGTCATATGGGTTGACAGTGCACTAAAAATGAGTAAATCAAATAGATGGGAAGGATACACAGTCAGATCGGTCAATTGTGTACTTGAAGAAGTGGGACTAGTTAGGCTAATAAAAATACATAGCCATTGGGAGTGACTGTGTATTAAAGGTAAACAAGATTGACAATTTTTAAGAGACTGTATCGATAGGGATGACAATGTTCTGAAATAGAGAAAGGTTTTACAAGATAATATCTAAGAAAATGACATTGATCATACAAGCAATTGGGTCAATGTGCTTGATCCAATTATAACACACAACACAAACCTTTCACCAATGTTGGCTAATGCAAGTTTTACAATACAAAATATAATGAGCAAAGAGCAAGTAGCAACTTGAAATTAAATGCTAACTAGTTGGTCATTCCTAAGTGTTATTAAGTTATGATGAAGTTCAAATTTAATATGATATGAAGTTGGATGTAATAAGAAATTATAAATCAGTCTGTGGATAGTTTCAAGAAGTTTAGGCTAAAAGGTATCTATATTGGTGATGGTACTACCTTGGTATTAGGGCGTACTCCCTCACTTCACAATCTCACAACAATAAGGTTGTTAGGTGCTTTGATAATATATATTATCAACCACGTGTTTATAGTTGGCTAGAAATCCAAGTTGGCCTCCCCATTGGTGATGAAATCCAAGTAGGTAGGCCTTGGGAAGACAAATGTTTAATTTTTTTTGTGTAAAGTGGTTTAGAAGTGTGTACAAAAAGAGAAAAATAGTGTGACTAAAATGGTAATTTTAAAAACCACCTAATTAATCTATGTTTGTTACTTTAAGCATGTAAGCAATTGAAAATAAAGGTAAAATAATTACTAGCAAAAAGAGATTAATTCCTTGATTGTGAAGAGTACAGGTTTAGTTCAGGTGACACTATATGAAAATAATGCATAATAGAGTTGACTAGGTTACTATTGTTCTATATAATTAATATCTATAAGAACACAATCAAAAAAATTGACTGTCTTCAAGATAGAAAATGGGTTGTATAATTGTGTTGAACTAGTCGACTCAGTTGGTTATAAGGCTATAATTTTACAAACTAAAAACTTGTAAAAAATAGTACTAAAAAAGAAGAATTGAAATGGTAGAGAGTAATAATGAACCTTGGTGCATTTAAAGATGTTTAGATTGAAAAATTTTATGCTATTATGCTCAAGTTTAGATTCAAAAATTATGCTAATAGAGTTGACTAGATTGATAGAGTTTGAAAAACCTCTGTCCAAAAAAAAAGTTATGAACATAGTCAACTAGCTCGACTATGTTTGCAGACCTGTATGTTGAGAGAGGAGAATTGTGAATAGATTTGACTAGTTCAACTATGTATTAAAATCTATAATTGAAGAAGAAGATTATGCCAAACTAATCGATCTAGTCACTTGTATTTGGAGAAGACCTCCACAAACATAACATAATCATTTTGGAGTGACTGTGTGTTAAACATACATATAAACTATTAGGACTGTATTGATATGTTTGATACAATACTACAAAAATAGAAAAATAATATAATGATCAAATAAAAGCATGAATGAAAACCTACAAGGGTTTGATTCATGTCAGGTTCACTAGAATGTATACGAAGAAAAATATAATTGATCTATTAATCAATCCTAGCTTGGAGAAGATAAATCATACTTACACTTTCAATTATTTATACATTAAAATATTCAAGGTCATGACCAAGATGGATCTGCTAGACCTAACTAAGGGATATCTTACCACAATAACATCACTAGAGAGGTTCCAAAGCCTCTAGTCCATCAATAATATTCAATAACCCTAGCTAGGTCCTATGTTTTCATATTCACAAAGTATATGCAAAGCAAAGTAAAATCTAATCTAGTGCTCACCAAAGCTTGTGGCACAAAGTGGGGGTAATAAACATAAAAATTAAACATGCATAGGATAATCCTAATTAAGCTATGTATAGGTAAAACCCTAATGCATGGAGAGAGCAATATATTTAAAATCCATTAATTATGCTACTTCTATCTATTAAAATAGAGGAGTAAAGTTAGAAATACTTACCTTGAATATGAACCCATTGAGACTCAATCTCTCCCTTGGCCAAAGGTGTTTTACAAGAGGTTGGTGTGTTTTGTAAGGATCACTAAGAAAGACTTTTTCGCAAAACAATATTCTTCTTTAAGTATAAAACCTAAACAATAACTCCTTAAGTAGAATGGCAGAAGAGTAGATTATAAAGAAGCACAAATGAATAATTAACTCCTTGTCTCTCTAAGAAATGGTGAAATAAATGTGTGTATATAGTTGATTCTAACCCTAAACCTTTTTAAAAATTTAGCTGATAGGGTTGGCCCAATCAATTATGTATCATTATTTGCTAAAAATAAGTTAGGTATCAGTCTAGGTTGGCCATAATCAACGTAGATGCATAACATGCTTTTAATAATTAGGATATAGGGTCGACCTAGACTGACAATGTAATGCAAACTATCAAAATGGGTTTTAGGCTTATGTAGGTGTTGATGAAGATAGTGAAAAGTTTGGGGGAATGTGCAAGTGATGAGGCAAGGCTTAGGGAAGTACATAGGAGAGGTTTAGATTGATATAAAGTGGTGGTATAGGAGAGAACAATCTTGCAAAGCACCAATGGTCTCCCACCCCTTTCCTAGTGCACCCTTTAAGGTGTGCACTTAGAGAGATTGAGACTTGACATGTTATTGCATGAGAGAAAGCATTAATAATTGATAAAGTTTGAAAATATTATGTGTATACAATATTTGTTAACCTATGATATGAAATGGTAGGCTAAGGGAGTGACCATTGAAGATGTGAAGAAATTCAAACTCATAGGAGCATTGACAAGATGAGCTTTGGAGTTCATTTATAAAAGGGATGTTAATTCCATAAGTCTTTAACAAGTTAAGGCCCAGTTGATTGCAAAATTCAAGATGAAGTGTTCAACCCAGACCATTCGGATCTTAGTCCCTATATTATCACCCTAAATCTAAGAAGCTCCCTCTATAAGAGTCCAACTCTCCTAAGATAGTTTTCATATGCCTTGTGGTTCCATCTTCCCCTTGGGCACCCACACCAAAAAAAAATTTCCCATGATTAAAATCCTAAGCACATGTCATACATCATCCACTATGACATTCATCTTTCATGTTGATATCCAGAAAGAACAAGTGATGTTGTTATTTTGTTGCTCAACCAAAGAGGTGACCATATCAAATTCAAATGCATCATGGGAAGATGTGTTGTGTGACCAAGATCAATCACATAAAAGTGCATCTAATCAACCTCCTTCATCCTAAATGATTATATTGTTTTCAACACAACACTATGGTGTAGCTCCCACACTGTATGGTGGTCTACATCATAGTATATCAAGATAAAATTAGTTTCAATGCTAACAAAATATACTTTTAGTATCACATTGTGTAGTTGCAGGCATCAAAATGTCAATTTACACCCTCTGACTAGGACCTACATTCAATGATCATGATTTTACAAATATTATTTAGACCGTACAATTCTTGCTTGGAAAATACATCCCTAAAATCTACAAATTTATTAAATTAAAAAAAAACAAATAAAATTGACATAAACCAAGGTCAGTGTGACTTACCAGACTTGAATCATATCATTTTTTATGGTAGTGGTCCTCACACAATCCAATCAGTGTGCAAGAGATGTTATTTGGGTACTCATGGTAAAAGTCCTCTTCAAATCTCTAATCTACAAAGATAAAATGTAAGAATGGGGTAACTTTTATTTTATCACTTCCACTTTATATGCTGTGGAAAAAACCCTAAAAAGTATTTTTGTTTAATTTAATTTTCTAAATTTATCTTACATGTTCAATTAATGTGAATACACTTGGTATGACATGTTTCTACATAGTTCCACATGGAAATATCTAATACATAATTTAAACGTATGCATGATGGTATAATTTACAATGTATTTTCAATACTCAATGCTTTATTATTTGTTGACATCAATCATTGATTATTGCATGATCTAATTTCATGACTAATTAAACATGGATGATGATGATGTTACATATTATTTCCACGAAATTTCCTTGCAAGGGAAATATTATCTCTTCTCAAGATATATTTGTTGTTATGTTTTTGTTGCTCCACTCATATCTTGAGGGGGAAACATTCATTAGTATCATTATTCTAATGCGTATCATGCCTCTATGTACACAACTTACTCATAGTAATATGGGATTGAAGGCATGTCATTGGATGACATTAGGATTTCAAATTAATTTAAAAAATTCAATGATTGAGTCTCTTAGATCATGATCAGACGTGGAGGCTCATTTCCTAACAACACATAGGGTCCCAAATCTACTTTTATTTTTATATCTTTTGATGATATGATGGACCCATGAGACTTATGATACATTTTAGGGATAAATGAGGTATCTTACAAGCAATTAATTTCACATTCAACATTTATTATTTGTACTTACCCTTGCCTGTGTGGGGAAGGTAAGTGTGGTTTTGCATCTTCCAAGACTCGGCATCTAAGTACTCAGATTTTGAACATCATCTATATCCTTTTTCTATGTTATATTTTGAAGTGTGCACTCAAACCACCCACTTTGTGGATACAAACACACTTCAAAGTGGGCGAAATTGAAGACACTAAAAAAGGTGGAATTTATTTTGCATTAGTTTATATATGTTATGTACACCTATCTATATATGGGTGATTATTTCAAAATAAGTATTATTGAGCCATTATGATGACCTATCAAACTTGAAACCCTATTATGCGCATCTATGCTCTACAAATTAATGGGGGTGTAGGTTTATTGTACATAATCCTAGGTGTCATATGATCATTTTTTCTTATTCTAATAATTTTAATTAGCATTATTATAGGAATAGGAAGAGTCACTTTGAAATGTTAATTGAACAACCATTTCATTGAATTTTTGTATTCTAATGCTTCCTCTTTTCAATCTAAATTGTAAAGACAATTTTAGCTTGCACCAAACATTATAAATTGACATTTTGTCCATGGTCCAACCTAATGGGAATATTCAGAGTTTTAAAAGAGATCCAAACACCAGATAATAGAGAAATATTTTAACACACAATAATATTAGTTTATTTTATAATTCATCATACTGGACATTATAAATATATAGGAAAATGCTTTCCTATAAACAGGGTGACCTGTATCACCATAAATCTCTCACATCCCTATGATCTCTCATAGGTAAATAATAACTAACCTATATACATATTATTATTGTAACTCACAACAATAACATAAATGACAATATATTCTAACCAAATATATCTAACAAAATAAATATATGTAATAGTGAATTATTACTCTCATAATTATTCACATTAAAATATACACAAGTTAATGTGAGGACTAATTATTTCTTAACATTCCCCCCTTAGGCCTTACATGATAATTCGTGATTCACAGGACTTAATTAAAGTAAAGAAGGAACACAACAACTTCTTATCAACCATTCACTATCAAGACACACATCAATTGAATCGGTGTGGGAACTTAGAATAGGTACATCTTCCATCAACCATTCACTGAGGGAACTGCCTCAACCTACACAGTGTGGGAACTTACCAATAGGAACCATTTGTTTAACTTTCACTCTTGTATCTCCAAGAACTGGCTCGAATAGAATTATATGCCAACACATACTCTACGGTTTGCATACTTTTGTTTGAATCTTGTTGCACATCACCACTACTATACGAAGAATGCATCTCACATTTACTCTATGTGAATGTAATAGACATTTCACTAGTCGATCATCTTCATAAATAAGTAAGGCAGTTAGAGGATCTCTATAATTAGTTTCTCTCCTAACTGTTGCCATATTTATGTATTGTAATACACTATGTGTGAAAAATATTAAATACACTTCTTTTTCATCACACATACAAACAAGTGTTGAAAATAATGTGTGTGTGTGTGTGTGTGTGTGTGTGTGTGTGTGTGTGTGTGTGTGTGTGTGTGTGTGTCGCTATAGCAGAAGCACCCCTTCATTAGTGGCTAATGAAAGGCATAAAAATCCTCCATCCTCCAGTGTCCTCCAACATCCAATAGATAAATTTGCTCACTCATTAAAAGTGTCGATGAAGCTCAGATACATTAATTTTTTAAGGAAAAAATCCCCCCATAGTTTGGACATCACATAAAAGCGATAATGCATCCTTATACAAAAAATTAATTTTGATTTTAATAATTTAGACATAAAATTGACTCTTAACACTCAACTCATTTTTTGACATTTTGATAATATTAACAAAATGACTAGACTCAGATTGACACTTTGGATTTTTGTACATATAAAATGAACTATAACCATATGACATAAAGACCTTTTGAACTTTTATGTTTTTGACAACAAAATGTTGACAATAATAGTTGATTTACAATAAAATCCAATGACTCAATATTTTTATATTCTTAAATATAAAACTATTATTGGAATGACCATACCTAAAAAACCAAACTATAACAAAAATGACTTTTATAAATGACCCTACTTTTATCGACACCCCATTAACAAGACACATGAATTTTAAAAAAATACAATTAGAGATTGGATTTGACAGTTTAAATGACACTAAGAAGTTTAAAATTGATAATGGTTTTTATCAAACATATAAATAGCCTAGACTTATAATGGTACTATGAAAAAAATTACAATAAATAAAAACATAGATTTATGCAAACCCAAATGAGTCTCCTATGTTGTTTGAGAAGTCAGCCCTCATGATATTTGTCGTACTAGAAGGGAACATGTTGGTAAACAACCTTTGAATATGCCTTAGAACACTGACAAAGAATGGTGTGATGTAATTCCTTAGAACTAGAACATCGTTAAAGGAGAGAATCTTCTAGATCTCACACACAAAGTTGCATAAAACACATGTTGAAGAGAATTTGATTATCTCAAGTCTGGAATGAGATTATCTAATTATATTTTATCCTTCTAAATTTCACCACCAACTAGTCCAAATCTTGATGCTGAGATCGATCAATATATAAAATGCAAATCAGCCCAAACCAAAATAGAACAACAGGTCTGTATACTTTAGGCTATGTATTGAAGAGTGCAGTGAGATGAACTCATGGTGACCAAATTTGTCATATCTAAGTTACGCATTTAGATAAATCGAGAGTGATGGAGGTGAGTTAGCATGTAAAATTTAGAAAACACAGGCTTCTAGTATGGAATGAACTATAGCTTCAAACAATAGATACACAAGCTTGATGGGGATAACTCAAGATCCAATCTCGACCAAATCTCCAATAGCTGATTAATAACACATCCACTTAAATGAAGGTCTGTAATATATTTGCATCACTTTCAATAATAAATATCTAAACTGAGTCCTGAGATTTCGATCATAGTTGATATTCAATATTGGCCCATAATGGTGTGGATGACTCATGCTTGAAAATAAAGGAGTCACTTCCCAAATAGAAGACATATAGCTACAATCCTAGGAAGAATTCCTGATCTGATGAAGATTGAGCAAATGCATAGATTAATAATGCACTGACAAGATCTGCATACAGAGAGAAAACTACATGAACTGCACCCAAGAATTAAGACTTGTGTTGTTAGTTTCTAATACATTAAACCTTCACAATTTATAAAAGTGATCTCATGATAGGGAAATAAACCGTTAGAATTGCCCCTTTTGCAAATCAAAAAATCATTTTGTACAAAGGTTCTTAGAGAACACCTGATCTACTACTAGATAATGGGAATATTTAGAGTTTTAAAAGAGAACTGAACACTAGACAACAGATAAATATTTTAACACACAATAATATTTTTTTATTCCATAATTCATCATATGGGACATTACAAATATATAGGAAAAGTCTTTCTTATAAACAGGGTCACTCGTATCACCATAAATCTCTCACATCCCTATAATCTCTCATAGGTAAATAATAACCAACCTATATACATATTATTATTTTAATTCACAGTAATAACACAAACAATAATATATTCTAGCCGAATATATCTAACAAACTAAATATATGTAATAGTGAATCATTACTCTCATAATTATTCACATTACAATATACACAAATTAATGTGAGGACTAATTATTTCCTAACACAACCTAACAGATATCCCTTTAATCTCCTTGTCCTACTACTATAATTGGATGTACAATCTTGACATGTCATACCATCTTGACATGTTTGAGTGTGTCACCCTTTTAATTGCTGGGCCCATCCACTCATTTTCATCTTTCTTGTTTCTTGCCATTGGAATTCAACCATCTGCAAATTTCACAAAAATTTGAATTTGATTCATCTATAAATAGATGGGTGATTAAGGTCATTTGATTATCAAGTATTACAAAGTACTCATCTAATCCTTTGCAAGCATTTATTGGAGCAAACTTACTAGAATTATTTTTTTATGTTATTTATGTTTATTGAAAACTTTGTAATTTTTAATGGCTTTGAAAAATTGGAAGGGATAGCTAACACATGCTAACAACTAATCTTATTATGCAAAACCCCAAAACAAACCCTTACCCATTTTATATTTTCATATTTCAAGAGGGTAGAAGGTGAAGGAGAAGAAGCAAAGAAACATGCTCAACAAATCTTCTCGTATGAGACAATCTCTATGTTCATATGTTCCTAACAATCAACTAGAAGTGTTTATTTGGTCTTGAAATTGCACTTTGAGTCAATCTATATCATTTGGCAATGATAAAATAAATAGTTTCAAAATTTTGTGAACATGTTTAGATTACAATGATATATTCATTAACAACACCTAAACAAGATTAGATTCTTTAATCTCCTTTAATATTTGATTGATCAATTG
This sequence comes from Torreya grandis, assembly GCA_037957365.1. Lineage (NCBI taxonomy): Eukaryota > Viridiplantae > Streptophyta > Pinopsida > Cupressales > Taxaceae > Torreya > Torreya grandis. Next base: position 3,104,775 of record JARHVA010000872.1, on the reverse strand, counting down.
CTTCAGCGTTTTTAATTATATTTTAACATGTTTATGATGTTTTATTTAGATAAGTGTATTTATATTCATACAAAAATGAAAATTTGTCCATGAAATAGTTTCCAAAAAAATAAGTATTATACACCTTTAAATATTTCATGAAATGTAAGGACTATATTTGATGGTTGACCTTGCATGTCATGAATATTATTAATGACAATTATTTATTCAACATTACCCTTCAAATGTTAGTATAGTTCATATTATAAGAAAGAAACATTAGAAATAATCTATATATATATATATATATATATATATATATATATATATATATATATATATATATATATATATATCTTTTAGAGTTTTTATGGTCCTTAAAACATTTCACCTTGCATCTGATATGGTCTACCAAAAATATTGATTGTATTTTGTGGCTAAAAATGCATATATAGTCATATGACCATGAAATTTAGTCCCTAATTCCATGCCATTACATACAAACAAACCATTTACAAGTTGTTAAACACTAAAGATGTTGAGGAATAGACAACATATAGGTGTGAACATGTTTTGATAACTATGCACTAAAACACAAAAGTAAAATGAGGATCAAAAGTGCCATAAACATACATGAGTGAAAATATGAGTGGAAAGTTCAATACATTGAGGTAAAACACTGCAAGATCCTATGCACATATGAGTGGGAATCAAGGGTTAAATTTGACAATCATTTAAACATTTTTTATATTTTTAAACATAAAATACTATCAAATTTTATTTTTAAATGTAATAAAGGATAGGTAAATTTTTTTAAGACCTATCATATTAACGTTCAAAAAAAAATAGTCGTTTGAGGTTTTGTTAGTAGGTTGCCTAGGGCCTACGGGTTATGGCTATATACCCTTGAACGGTTGAAGTTTGAACCCATAAATAAAAATTATAATCCAGTTGGCATTGACAATTGGCACTTAAAAATGTATGATTTCCCTAGGCTACCAATTGGGTTGTCAGCATGTCGGTCTATAGGCTCTGCTCCCCATGACATTAAATATTCTAAATTTATTACTTAACATTTCTCTCTTGGTACTAGTATAGTGGTACATGAAAGTTATGTCTTGGAGTTGGAAGCATGCTATATTCTTCACTAGATCACCAAATCTCCTTTTGCCTTCATGTTATGTGTAAAGTTGGACAACAACGAACCAACTTTGCACTCTGTAAATTTATTAACATTTATTTCCTTAGATGGTGGGAAATTAAGATTGAGAATGAAATTCGTTACATAGTGCACTTGCAATTGCATTTGTTTAATTTTGGCTATCATTTCTCTCAGCAGACTACAGTATTTAGAAATTGAAATTTGGGATTATAACAAGAAGAGGTAGGCTTTAAGTGCATGCTGGTGCAAATTAGGAGGAAAGGAGTCTGATTCTAAATAGGTATGTCTCAACTCTCCTATCTTCTCATTTTCACACCGTTGTAACTTCTTTTATTTTATATAGTTTTAAAAAAAATAAGCTTGTTCCCACTTCCCACAATCCCAAGTTATGCCTTATCTCTACACTATGCAATAGAGCCATAAATCCCTAAGTAGTGTGAGTATACAAAAGAGTGCAACAGCCACAACAAGTTATTTTATTTTATAATCCACTGGCTAGGTTTTTATATGCCCTCTATGCAGCCTTCTATTATTAGCTCTTTTGGTATATGGTAGAAAACATAATCATGGCACCGAGGATGGTTATCTTTTGGATACTTGTTCTGTAAGAGAATGGCGATGTTTAGGTCCTCTTTTGAGCTTTTGCCATTTGGTAAAAAAAACATTTCATCTTTTTGGTGATTTATTATTTCAAGAAAAAATAATGAATGCACCAATTTTGTGAAGGATGTGTTGTGTGGTGCAGATTAATTAGTGAAAAGTATAGGCTTGAAAGCATTTATGGTAGCTTAAATTAAAATTTGTTAATATACGTTGTAAATATATACCTAAATAGGAAGTACCTTTCGTATTAATAAATCTTATGCAAATTTACCATCCTGAGAAATTCCAAGGACCCAAATCCAAATACTATCTCTCAATCAACAAACATTGTGATCTGATTTGATTAAAGCTTTATGATTAGACATTAAGAATGGCGTAAAGGCCAAGCACATAAATATTGAGTCTAAACTTTATCACCAACTTCTTTTGGGCATTAATGTGTTGGCTTGGCTATTTCACGTTACTTTGAGTTATATGAGTACTATTTTTTTATTATGGCACCTTTTTGGTGATTTTTTTTATACTATTGTTTTGCTGACCCATCTACTATTTCTTTTTTTTAGTTGTTATCTTTGAAATTTTATTAACCTTAGAGTACGATGTGTTATCCATTTGCATGGGTGAAGTTCAGTGGCAGATAGTTAGTTGAGGCATAAATAATTAAGCATTTGAATGGTGTGTTACAAACTAAAACAAATTAATTACCTGAAGATTTTTTTTATTTTTTAACTTCTTTTTGTTTTGTTGATTGAAACATAACAACCTGATTTTGATTGATTTAAACGATTAGTAATTATAATATCTTAACTTATTTTAAAATAAATTTATAGGTTGTCATTTATGCTTAGACTTTGGAACAGTTCGTCTAAGGTCTTAAATGTTTTTTTACTATGTTATTGCTTATGTATTGAGTGTGTAATGTGTCCAATTAATTAGTTAATTTACTTTTACTATTTTTTAATTTTTATTTTGGGAATGTAATGTTCTTCACAATTTATAATATTATGCATATAAATTATAATGTGTTAAATTTTATATGTAATTTAAATATTAGGGATTTTAGTATTAAAAAAAAATCTATAATTTTTTTATTATTGAAAATAGTAATATTTATTTTATTTTATTTTGATTGAAATCATCAAAATAATATAAATATTGACATTTATACCTTATTTTGGATTATCTTAATAAGTAACAAAATATTTAAATTTAAACATTTTTTTAAAGTATACAATATATATTTATAAATTAAGAATATATATATAGAGAATATGAGACATTATCAATATTTCCCCATTTGTTAAATTTTTTAATAATGGAGACCCAATTTCTATTATATCTTTTCTAAACTATGTCTTCGAGGCATGGCTAACCTTTGGAAGGATCAAACATGAAGATGTAGGGACCAATGCTCAACTTTTAGTTTTGCCATTCTACAGATGAATGTCTATTTCATAACATGATGGGAATGGGCTTTCACTGATAGGGTCAATATGTTATTTTTGGGTCAGTGAAAAATGCAAAAAATAAAGGAGGCGAATAAAAACAACCAAAGTAAAAATAGAAACAAACACATGATAGAAACAACATGAAATAAAAGCAAACTAGACTAAAACTAATCTAATATTTAAATTACCATACTTTTCCTAGAGGGATACTCAGAGATCATAGTGGATGGTTCAACTGAGAAGTAGTGCTTTAAAAACTATTCATTTATAGGTAGAGGGAGGTCATTTCCTTAGAGATCCTTTAGTCTAAAAAAATTTACCCAAGTTACTCAAAAATTAGTATGGACCAACCCAAAGTGGGTCAAGTTTGGAATTATTACCTCTCTTCTCATGAGCTTTATCCCACAACAAGACTAGGTTTAATATCTAGAAGGGCTTTACCTTTGCCTTCTTATCAAATCATCTCTTTAAAATATCCTAATGTCTACTAAAACTTCGTAAGGCTTCCTTTCATGTATCCTCTAATTGAACACAAGTTGAAACTCCCACGAAGAACACAAGTTGAAACTCTCAACATCTTTGGGTAGTGAACCAAAAGTTACGAGTGAAACCTATCTGCAAAAATCTTCAGAAACTTAGATAGAAACTATGCCATTGCCACAAGCAAGCCCCATAGGACAAATTCCTCTGGATCAATCTCTTGCAGGAAGACATTATTTAGAAATTGCCAAGGACTTAGAAGAAGCATTTCAAAAATCCATAGCTGAAGAAAATTTTGAGAACTTTGAACAACCCATCACTGATACCACAAATATTCAGTGGAAAGATCATCCCATTTTTAAAATATCATCAGAAGAAGAAAATATGACTATCCAACAAAATTCATAAAATCAACAACTTGCACAACTAGGAAGGATTAATTAATTAAAAAAGGAATGATTTAAACATATACTTCTAACTTAAAAAACAAATAAAACATTTCCAATAAAAAAATTTAATGATATTCATTTTGATATGTAAATTTTTTAATATTATTTTAATTGTATATAAAACAAAAACGCTTAAAATGAATATCATTCAATGTTGATGATTTTAGGTATAAATTTATTAAGTATTTTTTTTAAATATGTTTTTAATAAAATAAATAAATTATAGATATAAAACTCTTTAAATAATTATATTATTAAAATATAAAAGATATTAATAATTTAACTATTATTTATGATGTATATGAAAACAAATAAAGTAATAAAGTTCTTAATAAAATTTTAAGTTTTATTTTAATAATTAATTGTTTTAATTATAATATATAAAATATAGAATCACACTAATGAGAGGTGGAGGAATGTAATAATTAAGGTGTTTAATTAAGCTTTTTGCTATAGGTTTTGTTATAGGATAGAAAAAAATAATTATTATTATAATAGATATTAATAAATTATAAAAAAATAACTTCAATGATTATGGTCTTTGAAGTTGAGGATTATTTTTTCAATACTATATATATAATTATATGCATGTTTTGTAAGTTTCTGATGACTTTTTATCAAAAAGCTTCAACATTATAGGAGCCTAATGCATATGACAATTTTGCTCCTCATGTATGTATTTGGTCTACATGGTAAACATATATGTATATATGAATAATTCATTTTGAATAAAGGAAAAAAGAGATAATAAATGAAAACCTAAGTAAAGATTCTCCCTCTGAGATGTGATCTATACAAATATTAGATCAGATTTAACGACATACTTTATTCATTAACTCATTAGAAAAATTATCATTGTATGATGATTTCATTAAAATTATTAAATTTTATAACCAATGACATACTTTATTCACTAACTTATTATAAAAATTATCATTGTATGATGATCTCATTAACAATATTGAATTTTATAACCTTTCTTTGGATAATAATGATCAAGTTTTTATTGTATTAAATAAAATTTACATTTAATTTTATATAGTTACAATTAAATTTTATGTCTAATTAATTTTTATTATTTGGTTTGTATAGGTACTATATAATTTAAAATGTCTCAAAATAAAAAGAATCAATCTTCAATCAAGAAGTTTTTTGCATAGTTCGGATTATCAAGAGCTTCATCGCAAGAGGATCATAGTTTTGATTTAAATGAAGAGTTAAATATATTAGGATATGATGATGAAATGGTGAACAATTTGAAGAGGGGGAAGCTTCAACACAAAACCCAAAAAGGGATAGAGTAAAAAGAGTGTTTAGAGATGAATAGAAAGTTAAATTTAAGTGGTTAAGATGTGCAATGCATGAAGGAAAAACAGTTATGAAATGCATATATTGTAAACACACAATTCTACAGGACCATGGGGCATTAGAACTAGTCGTACTACTTTGCCATGTAAATTCAAACATCCATAAAATTTCACAAGAAAAATAAATATGTGGAAATGAAGGGAAAGCAAAATCAATTCCATAACACATTGCAAACATTGATGACACTAATAAGGAAAGAATTATTACAACCTTGAAATTAGTTTATTGGGTTGCGTAATAAGACTTAACCCTCTCAAAATATGAGTCCCTTTGCTCTCTTAAAATGTACTTAGAAACACCAAACATGCCAAAAAATAAGGACTACAAATCATATGGCTGCAAATGATTTCATTTTTTCCATATCTATGTATCTTGAAGAAAGACAAAGTGCAAAAATGTTAGATAGTCCATTATTCTCTTTGATATTGGATGAAAGTACAGAACAAAGCCTAGAGAAACACTTTGTGGTTTATGCTACTTTTCTAGACTCAGAAGGGTTGGGGCCACCTATTTCACAATTATTAAAGCTCATAAATGTATGTGATGGAAGAGGGAAAATAATATATGATGTAATATGTGTTTTGAAGAAAGAAAGAGGTCTTTCAAATAAAATATTGATAGCGGTTTCTACAGATGGTGCTTTATCAATGGTGGGGAGTGAAAATGGATTTGTTACTCTTTTAAAAAAAGATGTACACAATCTTATAGGTATTTATTGCATTGCTCATCGTGAGGCTTTAGTTGCATCAAATGTTGCTAAAAAATTCTCTGAATTGATGTTTGTTAAAAATCTGACAAATAAGGTATATTTTTGGATCCAAATTTCTACTATAAAAGACATAATGAACTTATTGCTCTTCAGAAACTCATGCAACTTGAAACACTTCAAATTCATGGAGTTGGAGGACAGGGTATTGAAAGACTTATTGTGTTGATGCCTCCATTGTTGACTTTATGAAAAAGTGAGAAGAGAGACTCATGGTATGATAAGGCTAGGATGTTCTCATTACAATGTTTCTTACATATGCTTGCAAATGTATTGTGTGAACTATACCAGTTGAATAAAAAAATTCAAGAAGAGAATGTGGATGTCACATCTTTAGGGGTAGCCATAGATTCTACTATACAAACTTTAAGTAGGTAGTTTCTAAGGTCTGACACTTTTGCAAATGGTACAAGTTACTTGTCTAAATTTTTAGAGAGCTCTAAAGATGGTTATTTAGAGATTATTGATCAAGATGGACACATTCATAGGCATGAATTACAATATGTGGCAATTTCAAATGTGTGTGATGATTATGTTGATGCACCAAAATAGTAAATGAAGCCTTGCATTGATGGGTCACTAGAGAGCTTCAAAAATCTTGCTAAAGAATATGTTCAAAAACTTGTAGATTTTTTAAATAAAAGATTCCCATATCTTTCATTTTTCAATTCTACAAAGTTGTTCAACCCTTGTCATTTTTCAGAGGATGCACATACTAGAGAAGAAAATTCAAAGCAGTGGCTTCTTAAAATTTTTGAACACTTGCAACATACTTTGTGTGGGGGAGAAAAGCCTTTCTTTGATTTTAAAGGTTGTTTAAAAGAGTTGTATAATTTTGTTGATAATCTTCACTTTAGTTGTGAAGGATTCCGCATGAAGGAAGCTTGGAAGGTTTTTTATTTTACAGATTCACATGCAAGCTTTCCAAATATGACAAAATTATGGAAAGCAATACTTACCATTCCAGCAAGTACAGCAGCATGTGAAAGAGGATTTTCAAAGCAAAATATAATAAAAGATATATGAACAACAAAACTCTCATTGGATACATTGGATGCCTTGATGCAAGTTTCATTGATAGGTCTTGATATATCAGTGGTGGACTGGAATAGGGTTTATGAAATTTGGACAGATGTCAAACAAAGAAGGATTTAAAATATCTTAGAATATTCTATGTAGACATATTTGTAATGGTATTGTATTTCATATGAGCCAATGAACACTTGAGCTTTTGCTTACACTACTTGTTTAATGGTGCTTTCTCAAGTCAAAATTGGTGATATACATTTGAGTTTTTTGAAGATATACATTTGAATTTTTTGAACATATACATTTAATTTTTGTTTAAGGATGGAACTAGTGCCTTGGTAAATCCATTTTAGAGTTGTATTCTACAACTAAGGTTATCCTCATATCATATTTCCAACATATATTTTGAGTCTATTTCACCAATAATCTTCTCCCAAATAACATTTGGAAATATTGACTTTCTGTTGTTGGTTTCAAAGAGTATGTTGCAAGATTTTAAGTGCATTCATAGATTTGGCTTATGAAACATTGAATTGAAATAGTCAAGCATTGAATATATTTGCAAAATTGTGACTATGGTCATGACCATCCAGGGGATTGGATTGAAGTAGATGTGATAGAATTTTACCATATATAGTTGTGCATATATAAATCCGGTCCTAAATGTTTCCATATATGATATTCAGAAATGTATATAGCCATGTTTCAGTACATTTGTGGTGGTTTATTCCCCGGGATAATTTTTGTTGTCTATTTAACTTCAATGCAATTAGTAATTAGTTCACCATTTTATGAATTTACAAGTTTGTGTCTAACTATTCTTCAATTACAATTCAGGTGGAGTAATACTTAGAAAGTATTTTGGTTTTATCTCTTCTAAGAAAGAATTTGATAAAGAAAAGAGAATGAATTGTACTCTCTGTCTTCTTCTTAAATGCTATTGAATGCTTATTCTGAGAATGCATCTAGATCAACCCACTTCAAATTGGTGATATTCGGCTTGCAAACTATTATTGCCATTGTTGTTACAAGTATTGTGTTATATACATAATAATTATACTCCTAAAAATAAAATAAAATAAGTTGGGAATAAAGTGAATAGACTATTTAACATTATATGCTTTAGAGGTTATGTGCACCAAGTAAATTTCAATTGTTTGTCGGGCCATAATTAAATCGTTGTGTATATTACTAGTTTTTTTGGGTCATATGGGGTATACAATTGTATGATGTTTTATGTTAGATGTTATTTAGATTGTAAAAAAATAAGTTGTTTCTTTTCTCAAGTTAGATGGCAATGTGAATAATGCACAAAGCTTGAGATATTTAATTTGTTTATGTAGAGTGTAATGTAATGTCAGAAGAGAAGATTCAGTTGAGTAGAGCTTTTTTTATGTTTATAACTTTAGTTAAATGGGTTTCTATAGGCCCCTCCCTTGAAAAAGGATAGAATATTACCTAGCTTAGATTTAGAAGCCCAGACATTGCCATGAAGTTAAAAGGATTAGGCGATGCTACACACTCCCGATTGCCATGTTGTTTCTTTCCTCTAGAAGTAGATGAAGTAACCCCTTCCATCGAATTTGATGCACCAATTGAAGCCTCAACAAATATGATGGGAGCTTCTTTTGTGTCACCTACATCATAAAATTAGAGGATTTTAAGAGCAAAAACGTATGGGAGGAAGTCACCAATAAGTAGATAAGACCACTCCTGCCAGAATTAATGATATGGATGTAATATGTTAACAAAGATCATTCATTTTCTCTGCAGTAGTAAGGCATGATATGTAGACACATTGCTAAACATTGAAATGCATATTAAGAACATAACAAGGAATATTTTTGTTGCAAGTGATTGAAGGGAAACTTATGATACCATAAAGAAAGTGGAAGGATATGATATGTCACAATGTGGAGGGTTATAACACAAGGAAAAAAGATTGATTTGAAATAGAATTCAAAAATGCAATGTGAATGCAAATATTATTCCACATTCTCAGTGAAATATATCCAGCAGATTATATATCTTTAAATTAGATTTCATTTAATATTTTTTTAGATTATAAAATGATAACACACATATTTGATTTTTTTGAATATATATTATTATGTATTGGAGATGACATGTGACCCATTTAAATATTGTAGTTTAATGAACATTATTATTAAAGAAGAATATGTTCTCTTTTATTTAAGTGTTGTTTAATTTAAAAATATTCAATTTTTTAAAAGTATGTTATTTTATTATAATACTAATATTGAATTTTTAATTTCTACTCTTAAATTAGTCCATACATTCTATCAAAATTATTTCATTAGATAATTAAAAGTTGTAATTTAAATATATCGAACATATTAAAACGAGTTATAATATTTTTTAAAATATATTTACACATACATAAAATAAAATAGGACTTCATTTATATTCATTATTTTTATATTCAAAGTTTTTTACATATATTGACTAAACGCATAGGATTGAAAGCTCTTTCCATTTTATCCTTCTATATATTTGTGTATTTTTTTTAGATTTTTTTTTAAATTTAAAGTTGTTTTTTAGAAATTTTTCTATTTATCATTAATTAATGGAAATTTTTTTGAAAAAATAACTAAATTATTAATTAATGTAATGTACATAAAATCTAAAATAAAAATCTTAAAATTAATATCTATTGACTTTTTTTCAAATAAATATATTTAAAATAGTTATATTAATTTAAAAAACATTGGTTTACCTTCCTTATTATTTATTCTAAATTAAAGAGTCATGATCTCCACCTTACAAATAAAAACATAATTTAAGAGATATTAACCTACCTTCTATGAATCATATCACGGACGGTAAAAAGACGGTTTTGACCTAAATTATAAATCAGTTCTCGACACAAATAAAAACCCAATCCACACCACAAATTAAAGAAACAAGCCAAAACAATTTAGATCTCCACCGTCCAAATGAAGATACAATTTAAGAGACATTTTTCTACCTCCCCTATATCTTGACCTAATCTAAGGAATCGTGCACTTGAAGATGTTAGGCTTTCCTCCATGTATATTGCCCTAAAGTAATGAATCGTGCCCTCCCACCTCCAAATAATGCCATAATTAAATGTGGCAAATAGGACTCGGTGTATAGTTACCCTCCGATATACGGTATGGATAAGCCTTACGTTGTGGCAATTTAGGGACCTCTTGTCCACCTTATTTGCCGTGGATATGTTTGTCCATATCACGCGACCCCACGATGCGTCCATTTCACCCGTTTGTCTAATGACAGATTTTTCTGTCTCCTAGATCTTGCCGGAGTCCCGGTGAAAGGGAACAATGGGTCCGGCTTCCAAGTCAGCATTCTGACAGAATACTCGGCCCCGTGACCCGTAAAGCACCCGTGAAAATCTACACGATATATGGAATTAACGGACAAGCAGAAATGTACTCAATAGCCACTCGCCGCGTGGGCATATTATTAACGGATAATAGATCCATCAAATCCAAAGTAGTTAGCAAATCTTAAATTAATCCAACGTAAGATTATTAAACAAATACAGTCAAAAAAGGTTATGAGATTTTCGCCGAAAAAATGGTTAAATATAACAATTGAATGGTAATACCGTTGAAAAATGATGATGACGAAATTCTGTATAAAAATGTGACCACGTATTTATCTGAATTTTGCGGCAGGAAGAAATACGCGAACGCCAATGCACGGATTCGACGCAAAATTGTAAGAATTTTCCTCTATTGTTTCTTTTTTGGGTGTTTGCATGGCTACAATTTTAGTAGAATTGACGAAGATATTTTTGTGTGAATTTTAACGTCAAAGAAGACTGATAAACCCAAGCTTTTATTTTGTTCTTAAAGAAAAATCCATAGAGGATAAACTTGTAAGCGAATTGAGGCCAATATTACTCGCAAGATTGTGGCGTTTGCTTTCAACTGTGAAGAAGGCAAGGATTTTATCCCAAGTCAGACCAACAAGCTGTAAGTAATTGGGGGCTTTTAGAATTAGTCTTAAGTGTTGATCCCCTGCTTCCTTGAGACTTTGTCTTCATCTAGTACCAATTGTCTCTTTGCAGCATATGAAATTTGAATTATATATATGTGAATTGAATTGTGTCATCCTCAACATCAAAAAGGGCAGGCATCTTTGCAACATGTAGTTGCTGATTGTAATTCCAGTGCTTGTGTTTGATTGATCAGTAAAATGTTTTAAGGTAGCCATGGGTAGTCATCTTGCACTGAAATTTAGCTTGATGTAAGGTAGTTTGCAGTTTTTACTTTATTCATTGTTGTTGAAGTTTTTGTTAGGGTTAGGTTTGGCTCAACCCCATGAAGCTTTAGAGTATTTTAGCAGGGAAACAGATTGCATGGCATATGGTGAACGTACATCTGTTGGTGAGTGCGGTCTCCAACCTAGGTGGAGACCGTGGCCACCGTTGAATGAGCTGACTGCCAACTGGACAGAGCAAACACTCTTGCTAGGTGAGGTTACTGGACCTTTACTGGTTGCAAGGCTGGGATGACCCCTGCAATTATGTGCAAAGGTTAGGAAGCCATTTCCCACAGAATGCTAAATTACATTAATCCTTCTATTGCAGCAGGGCTGTGCCACAAGGAAATCTGTTGATGATGGGTAAGTTTGGACTTAATGATAGGGCTTTCCTTTACTACCTCTTACATGGGTTTCAGCAATCGTACCTTGGTTTACTCTCAGATATCCTACAACCCCTTTTTCCAGAAGCTCGCTGGGCCATCCTTCCAAACATGTGCACACACAAGACTACAAGCATTTACTTGGGTCATTGTGGTTTGAATTTGTGTCATGCATACAATGAAACCTGCCTCAACAACTATACCACAGCCTGGAGGACTGGCCTTATTTTAGTTTACTATTAATAAAGAAATATTAGAAAAAGCTCTAAAAGCATTTACCTTTCCCTTACACTAGTGTTTTCTCCATACTGGAAAAATTGATAGAGGGTAGACCATAAAATGACAGTAATCTGTCATATTTTTCTGCCTCTGCCCAACATAGGGGGTGCACAATTTGAACCCAACCATGCAGCAACTTAAGTTGTCTTGTTTCAACATATCCACATAGGTCTAAACTCAGAAAAAACAAATTAGCTTTGAATTGTATTGATCAAAAGATTTAGTGCATTAAAGTCATTCCTGTAGTCTATATTTTAAGGAAAACTGTCTTACTGTAATTAGATTGACAAGGAATCCAATTGGTCCTTTGAAATGTTGCAAGAAAGTTGTATAGGAATTAGGTAAAATACATTAGAAGGTGTGTATTTGTCTCAAGCACAATTTTGTACTGAATCTTAGTGTTTCCAATCATCTTAAGTTAGGCAAGTCTTAAGAGCTTTCTCTAAATTTTTCACTTTGTATTTATAGTATTCTATTAATAGAGGAACTGAATTTACTAAATTCTCAAATACTTCTTGCCTTACAGATCTCTCAGCAGTTTTGGAGGAGTTTGTTTGGAGGTTTGGGTTGAGTGGAGTAGTGTTTCTTAATACTGAAAGCAAACATGGAGCTAAGAAGGCTAGATAAATACTCAAGTAGACTCAATATTGGGTAGAGCTATGAAACTAGGAGCCAAGGCAAGGGGCTTTACAAAAGCTTTTTTTTACAAGTACAGAATGGGTTCGGAGACCCGGCGTTTGTCCAAAAACTTGGTAGGAGGATCTTTCAGTGAAGAAATTAGTGATAGGTCTTCTCATAGTATCATATCAATGGACTCTGCATCACGACAATCCGGGATGGCCGAACTAGAAGCAGAACTTGAAGCAGAATTGGAACGTATGCAACACAACTTAATTGCGGAAAACTCTTCTGGCATGACAATTTCAGGTAGTGAGGTAAGCAAACATGCCTAGATTTTCTATAGATTCCTTGCATGCATATTCAATAAAGAAATAACTAAATAAGAATAGATAACAAACTCAAGTTTCTCAAGGTGAAGAAGGTAAAAGCTCTACACAGAATGGGGGTTCTATCATGTATGGAGCATGAATGATTAGAATTGAAACAGTAACCTGGGACTGATGATTGCTAGCAACTAGCAACCATAGTATGTGCTTGTGATGGATAATATAGTAGCATTACTTGCGGAAAAATCACAAGTAGTCGCTAACCATTGCATTTACAATGCCCTTTCCAGATTTTTCAAAAAATGCTTCTGATTTTTTTCATGGATACATATCTTTTTTTTGTGGCTCGTTTTTATATTTATAGACAGAAAAATACAGAGCACACATTTAGTTAAAAAAAATTAGTTTGGAGCTAGGATTAGGGTATTTTATTTTATTTTTAATTTTATTTTGATTATATTTATTTTAAAAGTCAAATCTTAAGCCCTAAGAAAGGTTTTTTTAATAATTTATACCCTAAGAAGGGTTTAGGTAAAAAACATATGATAATAGAAGAGCCCAGGAGGTACCCAAGAGTTACCTAGACCAAGAACCATGCCCGTATGAAGCCCTAATTTATTTTTACATAAACCCTCTTAAATAAAAGTAAAATATATTGTTTTAAAACCCCGTGCATTTTTTATAAGATGGGCATCTTTTAATGTGTTACGTTACCGGGTACTGCCTCCATATCCGTATCCATATTGGTATGGTTCTTGGTCTAGGTACCTCTCAGGTACCTACTGGGCTCTTCTATTATCATAGGTACAGACTGTCGTAATAAAAACATAATTAAAAATAGTGCTGGCCTGGTTACAACAGTCATAATAAAAACAGAAAAATAAAGACTAAAAACAGTTAAAAATATAATTTAAAACATTTTAAAATACACACAACTAATTTAACTGTTGCTCTTTCTATTGCATCAGGGTCTAATAAACCAATTTCTAATTTGGATTTTCTTGATAAAGAGAAATATGATGAATTCTTCACGTAGTTCTTGAATTTAACTTAGGTTTATTTTTATCTCTACTTACCATATTTGATGGATATAATCAAGACAAAGTCTTCTGCAGAAAATTTAGATGACACGGTAAAGCTCTTATGCTCAAATGAGTTTGGTATTTGAACTTCCCCAGCCATTGATTTTGTTCGTATCTCCTCAAAATGATATCAACTTTACATGTAACAGACCAATGCTATGGAGGAAGTCTTGATCAGCTTAGACTCTTAGAGAGCTAATCTATGTGGTTCCATTTCATTCTTGCATTTGTTGTTTCTCTTCCAGTTCAAAATTGTTGATATAAAAAATGCTTCAAGCAACAATGCAAGATATCATGTTCAAGGGTTTATATCAGATGCATACATTGTGAATGTAAACTTTCAAGTAATGTGAGAGTGATTGTATCATTCAACCAAATACAAACACATTATTCTTTTAGCGCTAACTTGATCTGTGTGACTGCCCTATTGATGCTTTCAACTTCTCCAAGTGATCGTATGTTTTATTAAAACTTGAAATCTATTTTTCATTTGACTGGAGTACTATGAAAAATTGTTGTATTAAATATCACATTCTCTAGAAATCATAGGATTAATATTTGAATTCGTCTGAGTAGAATACTTGTCGAATGATATTTGCATTCTCTAGCAACCGTGAGATTTATGATTACATTCTCTACTTCTGCTTATTGTTTCTAATCCTTCTCACAATAAAGAGACAAGGAAGGCTCTTGGCTTCCCTTTTGCCTTTCCGAAGATGTGTACTCTATGAATCAACCTGCAATCAGAATGTCTCTTTTTTGGTCTTATCACTTGAATTTACTTACAAGATTCATATTTTGGAAGATGTAAATAGAAATATTCTAGCAGTATCCCTAAAAGATTTTGTTCTTCGCATACAAGTTTTATAGATGATAACAAGGTGGATAGATACCAGGTATATGATATCATGAAGTTTGAGAGAAACACTGAATGGTTTTTAAACAAAAGTAAAAATGATCGTGTCCTTTTACCAAGGCTACAAACAAAGTAAGAGGCAACCACTGTTTATGCATGCTCTTTGAGATGTATAGTTGTTGAAGTTCCTGATGATCCAAAAGGAGCAACAATTTGCATATCTTGTCTCAGGTTCTATTGCCAGTATTTTTCTCTCAGCGCAAATAAGACAATGTAAAATGGGGAAAGTTACTTTTTAGATGCAAAGTTACTTGGGTAATCCTATTTTCGCATCAGCTGCAGGGTGCACCCATGCCTGATGCACTCCCATCTAGGTGACCCCTTTTTCACATAGATGCATTGCTTCACTACCATGTCTGTATTTTAAAACTATTAAGTATTTTCTTCTTCACCTTGGTCCACTCGAATACCTGTAATCACATCGATGCAAAAATTCTTGTCAAGTTCAACCAAACCATAAAAAAGAAGAATATTTTTGGATCCAGATTAGGGAGTTTTGTCAGATTGGCTTGCCAAATCTAATTGTTATATTTAAACGACACTGGTGAGAACTTTGAATAAGATTGTTACCTAAATGATTCACTTTTTCGTGGTTCCAAAAAATGAAGTTTGACAATGGGTTCTATGCTTACAGAAGAACGGTGAATACTTAACAGGGGAATCTTCTTTCTTTAAACTAAAGAACAATTAGCATGTCATTTGACTTATGATGTACTCACGTAAATTATAAACCAGAGAAAGAAACCACACTGTTTGGACTGTTTTTTTTTACACAATTAAGAGAATAAAGTTGAAGAGAAATTTTATTTGGAAGTCTGTTACCTGTTTGAATTTTCTAACATGCATAATACAATGTGAGACATTTGTTTGCTTGACAGTTAACACAGATGGTTGACGAAGATATTACAATAGATATTGTGCATGGGGATTTAAATGTGAGTGACTTTCCTGGCAAGAAAGACAGCAATGTTGAAAGAGAGGTTCCTTTTCCAAATTATGTAATTTCACCAATTGAACTGGAGAGGCGCCTACACGAACTTTTGGAGAGGAGACAAGAAGAGCAGATAGAAGAGCTAAATGCTAAATTGAAAATTGCAGAAGATAAACTTCTAGCGAAAGAAATGGAGCTTTCTTGGTGGAAGGAGCATGCTCGTCAGTTTTCAAAGACATCAGTTGAATCTACAGATATACCAGGCAAATTTTTTGCTCTTCCATCCTCAAATCACAATCTTAGATTTGAAATTTTGTAAGAGAATTATAAATTTCAAATTTTGTTGTAAGTGTTGTGTATTTATTTTTCATAGTTACAATCTTTTGTTTGAAAGGCTATGGAATATTCTTTTGTCTTTTTACAAGATACTAGATTCTCTTTTATAAGATATTCCTCAGAAATTCTGCTACTCAATGCTCCTTTGAAGGTTTCTAATGCTAGTCCAAAAGGTAAGTAAATTTGCTGCTGAAGCCTTTCCATATGCACTTCCACCTTTTAACTGCGTAGCATATGTCTTGACAAAGCTTCTATTCTTACTGACTTTAGCCTAGATATGCTAAAGTGAGTAAGAATAGAAGCTTCTAGGCTAAAGTCAGTAAGAATAGAAGCTTTGTCAAGACATGTTACGCAAATAAAAGGAGGAAGTGCATATGGAAAGTTTTCAGCAGCAAATATATATATATATATATATATCAATTTGTACCTCTTTGGGTTTCAACCCTTCAATAAAAATCGTGGTAAATCAAAATTTCCTATCCACCTAAGACTGTACATTACACCAATCTTTTAGATGGTTAGATTACTCATTATAATTCAATTTAGTATATCATATTTACTTGATCAATTTATATCAGCTTTCCTAGTATAGTATATCAACCCTTGCACTTTGTTTACATCAAGCTTCATATTCAGCCATCATATCAACATCCTTCAGGCTTGCAGAACCACCTTTCACCTCTGTAAAGTCATTCATTTTCCACCTGCTGACTTGGTTACATAATTGCCATCATATCATGTCCCTTCAGATTACTCAATAGACCCTTCTTCTATCATATTTACTGTCTAAACAGTGACATTTTTCTTTGAATCATATGTGATATTTTTCTTACTGGATGAAAACATGCATTTTTCACGCCTGTGATATATTATTGCCTAAAACCTTTCCCTTGAATATCTGATTTCAAAATACTATGCAGGAGTGATTGTTCATATTTGCTTTATAGATTTTGGGAATTAGGAGAGCAGAAAAACCAGAAAATATCTGATTTTGCCTTGAAATTGTTAAATGATGGATGATTTGGCCTCATGTGATAGTGTAGCAATATCAGCAAAAGTTTAACAAACTCCAGCAGAGCTTGTTCTGAAAAAAGGTCTAGACTCGAACAGTTTAGAGAACTCCTCTAAAGAACTGCCTTTTAAAGTTTTAAGGCTTTTCAGAGTGGATGCAGCTTCTGTTTGTGAGAAAATGGAACTTAAGTTATCAAAATAAAATATAATGACTAGCTAAAAGTTAGTAAAAGGTCTACTGGATTTTAAGAGTAGTTCTACAATTTCAGAGTGTTGACAGCCTGGCAATATGACTAAGTTGTATGTGGAAGGGGAAGCCAAGGATGGCATTGAAGAAAGCACAAAATAGGATGGAAATAAATTGATACCAAGTAGTTTCAGGTTAATATGGAAGTAGACAACGAATGTAAGAAATGCATTGGAAATGGAAATCAGGAAGAGAAAGGTACAGAGGAAAGTAGAGTCCCGTGCAAATGTTTATATTTTGAATTTGACGATAGAAGAAATTAATGGATTTAATGAGTGCCCTAGTGGGACATAATATGATGGCAATTATTCAACCAAATTGCTGAAATTGAAAAATGAATACAAATTTATAGAGATGAAGTTTATAGCTGTACAAACGTGAAGAATATCAATATGATAGCTGAATATGAAACTTGATGTAAGAATAGTGCAAGGCTTGATATGCTATACTAGAGAAGCTGATGAAAATTGTTTAAGCAAATATGATAAACTGTCCCTAATTATAACAGGCCAGGGCCAAAATCAAGATGCAGCAGGAATGTCAAGTGCTTTGGAAGCAATATAGGGTTCAAGAACTTTGCGATAGAGTAGGTTTCAAACCTAGTGTGTTGAAAAATGAATACAAATTTATAGAGATGAAGTTATAGCTGTACAAACGTGAAGAATATCAATATGATCGCTGAATATGAAACTTGATGTAAGAATAGTGCAAGGCTTGATATGCCATACTAGAGAAGCTGATGAAAATTGTTTAAGAAAATATGATAAACTGTCCCTAATTATAACAGGCCAGGGCCAAAATCAAGATGCAGCAGGATTGTCAAGTGCTTTGGAAGCAATATAGGGTTCAAGAACTTTGCGATAGAGTAGAGTCCCGTGCAAATGTTTATATTTTGAATTTGATGATAGAAGAAATTAATGGATTTAATGAGTGCCCTAGTGGGACATAATATGATGGCAATTATTCAACCAAATTGCTGAAATTGAAAAATGAATACAAATGTATAGAGATGAAGTTATAGCTGTACAAATGTGAAGAATATCAATATGATCACTGAATATGAAACTTGATGTAAGAATAGTGCAAGGCTTGATATGCTATACTAGAGAAGCTGATGAAAATTGTTTAAGCAAATATGATAAACTGTCCCTAATTATAACAGGCCAGGGCCAAAATCAAGATGCAGCAGGATTGTCAAGTGCTTTGGAAGCAATATAGGGTTCAAGAACTTTGCGATAGAGTAGGTTTCAAACCTGGTGTGTTGAAAAAAGAATACAAATTTATAGAGATGAAGTTATAGCTGTACAAACGTGAAGAATATCAATATGATTGCTGAATATGAAACTTGATGTAAGAATAGTGCAAGGCTTGATATGCTATACTAGAAAAGCTGATGAAAATTGTTTAAGCAAATATGATAAACTGTCCCTAATTATAACAGGCCAGGGCCAAAATCAAGATGCAGCAGGATTGTCAAGTGCTTTGGAAGCAATATAGGGTTCAAGAACTTTGCGATAGAGTAGAGTCCCGTGCAAATGTTTATATTTTGAATTTGATGATAGAAGAAATTAATGGATTTAATGAGTGCCCTAGTGGGACATAATATGATGGCAATTATTCAACCAAATTGCTGAAATTGAAAATTGAATACAAATTTATAGAGATGAAGTTATAGCTGTACAAACGTGAAGAATATCAATATGATCGCTGAATATGAAACTTGATGTAAGAATAGTGCAAGGCTTGATATGCTATACTCGAGAAGCTGATGAAAATTGTTTAAGCAAATATGATAAACTGTCCCTAATTATAACAAGCCAGGGCCAAAATCAAGATGCAGCAGGATTGTCAAGTGCTTTGGAAGCAATATAGGGTTCAAGAACTTTGCGATAGAGTAGAGTCCCATGCAAATGTTTATATTTTGAATTTGATGATAGAAGAAATTAATGGATTTAATGAGTGCCCTAGTGGGACATAATATGATGGCAATTATTCAACCAAATTGCTGAAATTGAAAATTGAATACAAATTTATAGAGATGAAGTTATAGCTGTACAAACGTGAAGAATATCAATATGATCGCTGAATATGAAACTTGATGTAAGAATAGTGCAAGGCTTGATATGCTATACTAGAGACGCTGATGAAAATTGTTTAAGCAAATATGATAAACTGTCCCTAATTATAACAGGCCAGGGCCAAAATCAAGATGCAGCAGGATTGTCAAGTGCTTTGGAAGCAATATAGGGTTCAAGAACTTTGCGATAGAGTAGGTTTCAAACCTAGTGTGTTGCCATGTGTATTGCCGTCCCATTGTTCTAGCACCAAAGGAGGATGGAACATGAAAGGCTCTGCCTTGACAACTGTTGATAACTTTTGCACGCTGACAATCTCCTTGACAGTCGGTACCAAACATTTTAGGATTGATTTGAGGTCCAGTTATCACAAGGTTTTGATTGACCCTACTAACATTTTGGAAAATTGCTTTGGATGAAACATTAGTCTCTTTGAGTGGTTGATTGTCCCTTTTGGATTCACGTATGCCCTTGCAACTTTTATAGGCTTGACAAACAACATCCTTGGGAGCAATTCACCTTATCACTTTTTTCTCACCTACCTCGACATTATTCTCATAACAAGACACAAGAATAGAATCTTGTGTGGATTAGATAGGTGCTCCACACCTTGTGCAAACATAAGTTGTATGCCAGCCTAGAAGAGCTTTCCTTTGCCACAAATAGAATATAACACCTTGGCTACATCGTCAATGAGAGAGGAGCACAATTTACTATAGAGAAGATATACTTCATTCTCAACTAGCATACTCCTCAGTCACTCAGCTTTTCAACTGCCTTAGGCATGCCATCTTCTACTGTCAATTTGTATTCTATTTGACATATTGCTTGGCTGATTCATCACACAACACCAAATAAACTTTCAGGGGGGCTTTCTACCTAGTCAAACAAAGACTCCTTTGTCATTACTTGCTCTACCCCAACCTTCATCAACCTTTTGAGCAATCAACAACGATTTGATGCATCAAGATTTGCACTTGGAGTAATATTGACTAAAAATGGACATTGGTCACTGATCATTCTAAGAAATTCAATGACTCTACTCACTATTACACTGCATATTATGGAGACATTATATCCTTAGTAAGGAGACTGATTCATTCAAATTATAAATTTATTTCTTTAGTTTATTCAAACATAGAGAAAAACGCATGACAGCTGAAGTGGGTGACCTATCTGCATCAGTTCCAACTCATCATCAAATATAAATGAGGCCACAGTAACCCTGTTTCAGATTTCTAACTGCCCCTTACCATTCTACATGTGTTCATAACACTTCTTCGTCGTTGCAACTATATGAGGTTGACCCCCACTTTGTGCCAACTTATGCTACTCTCCATGCTTGTGAATCATGCATCAATCATTGCTTCTGGATTGATAAAATCTACTACCCTGGACACCTCCATGTTCCACGGGATGAACAATGCTATAAGCTGATCTGGAAAGCTTACTGTAGCCTAATCTCTGTGGCAAGGTTATCTAGTACATTTGTACCTAAACATGAAGCAAGGTCTGTCTGTATCTTTGCTTGTTCTGTAGTGGCCATGAATTGGTTTCCACAGATATTATTTTTGGTTTCCTGGTGGTTGACCGCTTTTCTAAGATGTCTATCTTAGCATGCTTGGGTTATCAATATAGGATTTTCTCTCTGCTGTCGATGGTATTGGAGATCTGGTTTTTGGAGAATTTGTTTGATCTCAGGTCCTTTGCTGAAGAGGGGATTTGCGGTTCATTGACCTTTGGCACTGGTTTTCCTCTTGTTTTTGGCAGTGGATTATGTGGGTTTGAGGTGATTGAGAAGCCCTGGTTGTGGAGTTGGGTTAAATAGTTCAGGATGCTTTGATGGTTATCCTCCTTGTTTTGGCTACAGCTAAGGCTTTGCTTGATGGATTTGGGGTTCCCGATTTTGGTGTATTTGGGGAAGTTTCTTTTCTTTTCTGAGGATTAGATACTGTTGTTCCTTTGCTTCTGGTTTCTCCCAGATTTTGCAGTGGTTAGTTTGTGGTTGAGGAGCTTGGTGTAGCCATGGTGTCTGTCTTTGTTTCCATCATCATGGAAGTTTGTTGTTTTTCTGAGTTGTGGCATTGGATATGAGCTTGGAGGACGTTTTGGTAGTTGGAGTCCAAGGCTTCTGATGGTGGCTTGTTCCTGCTCTCCCTGAGTAGTACCATGGTGGTGCTTCCTTCATGCACTCCTAGACTGCTCTAGGATGTGTTTTCTGTTTCTAGCTAGTGGTTTTCTTAGTGAGGCTTTTGGGCTTCCGTCCTTTGATCTTCTCTCTTGGTGCTGGCTAGTTGGCTTTGTAGCTGTGTGGCTTTGGGGCTTTTTGCTCGTCTCCTCCTGTTCCCCTGGTTTGATCTGCTTGTCAGATCTTTTTGTACCATGGGGTAAGGGCCCCTTTCCCCTTATTGTTCTCTATAAAAACCATCAGATGCTGCCCAACTTTTATTTACACGTATTTAGATTCACAAGAACAAGGGCCAACTTCACAACCATTTCAATGGCTGCACCAGAATATACATTGCTTCTTGCATAAGAATCCACTTCAATTTCAGGTTCATCATGAGTTCCTAAGTCACTCCTAGCATTGGCAATAGTTTCTGCACCAAAATCTGCATTCCTTCTTGGATCAGAATCCACTCCATTTTCAGGTTCATCATCAGTTCCTAAGTCACTCCTCACATTGGCAACAGTTTCTGCACCAAGCCATTTGATGGTGCCAATGACCAAGTTAACATTGGCAATGAAAATTCATACCAATCTGTCATGGCAATTTACCTTGCACATCTTGTGCTAGTCTTCAGATTTGCAACAAAACTTTACTCGTGTCAACCATGCCAATGCTGACACAATGCCAAGGTCAGTTCTATGCCAATGGCAATGGGGTCAACTTCCAAACACAAAATCCAACAATTGTGCCAACACCAGTTCAGTCAGCAACATTCAACGACAATAGTTGGTGGCCTGACTGGAATTCAACATTTGCACATCAGTCAACTGATACCAATTCTGTCCTCATCCATTCAGCACCAATTTGTGCCGAAGTCCAACCTATGCCACCCACATAGCAGGACAGTGATAGTTACCGATTTACCATTTCTGTAATGGTTGGAAGTTGAACATTTCTAACTTCCTAGCCATCTTGTTTGCTTAATTTTAACTCATATATTATATTAGTATTTACCATTAGTTGGGTAAATTTTGTTCCTCGCATCTACTTTAATTAACTAGTTCCAAGCAGTGTTGAACTCCTCACATCACTTGTCTGAGATATGGTATAAAACTCTTGCAGCAATTAATTACAATTCTCGGTTTTGTGTTTTGTTTCTTTACATTGTGCACTATGTTCAATCCAGAAAACTAGATTGTCCTACTCTCTCCTCTTCTATGTTTATATCAATAATCACACCACTATAACATATTTAGTCATCAATCGCTGTGTTGTCCCCTGGCTACCCAACCTGGGTTATCCCCATCTAGCAAAAGCTTTTTGTGAAGTGAAAAAAGCTTCTTTCTCCAGATGATCATGTTACCCATGCTTTCTCCATTGTCGAAGAGGTTTCCTTGGAAAGTTTGTTTGGCATATTTGTAGGAATAACCCTTGTCTCCTACCACAAAACCTTTAAAAAGGTATAATAAATCCTGAGAATGAAAAGAAATAAATGAGTGTGAGTGTGAGTGTTCGAGAGTGAGAGCGTTTGTGTAAGAGAGAAAGCCCAAATCTTTGAGACGAATAATATTCTTGCAATTTGATATGATACTTGCAAGTTCCCAATTGCAAAAAGAACTTAAAATTTTGTTTTAGAAACGGAACCCTCACTGAATTTTTTTCTCATTTCCTAATTCATATAATTTTGCAGAGAGACCAAATATTTGAAACTAATAATATTCTTGCAGTTTGATATGATGCTTGCAAGTTGCCAAATTCAGAAGAACTCAAAATTCTGTTTCAGAAACTGAGCCTGCTCGGAATTTTTTTCTTGTTTCCTACTTCATACAATTTAGCACGAATGTAACCAAAAACATCTCGAGTTCATTTAGCTAAACCTGGAATATGTTGAGTTCCCTTTTAATTTCTGCATATTAATTTATTGTTTCCTTTTATAATAATTTCTGAATTGTTATAAGTATAATTGGCATTTAAAATGAATGCAATCATGGATTTTTAACTTTGTTATATACTCACAGGGAATAAGTCCAATGCTTCTATTGCTACCGATGGAGAGCCAACTAAAAGTGTATACACTTCCAAGCCCCACCAAGATAATGCGATTCAGGAATTGAACATTGTATATGATGCAGAGCATTTGAGTTGTAGCGTCAGTCATGTTGACAATTCTGTAAAAATGAAGTGTAGCCATCAAGGATTCGTTGACATGGAAAAAGGTAACAGAAACACTTCTCTTAATGAACATAGAAAGACTATCAATAATTCCAAGAGCACCAGAGACATTCAGCATTCCATTTCAGATCTTGAGCTCAGTCCATCTCCCACATCTAGTGAGATACATCCATTGCAGCCTGCTCATTGGAATGGCTTTGAAGAAGGTAAACATGATGAAAGCAAGGAAAGTTCTCCACTGTTCGCAAGGAGGGGGGCTGGCTTCTTGAGCACAATTAAAACAGAATCCTCGGCATGTCATACTGAATTAAGTAAGGGTAATCATGTTTTCCACCGTAGTAAATTTCTTTCTCCTCATTCTTGTTTCAGCACGCCTATTGGAAGCTGCAACGGAAATAGAAAAACACACAAAAAAAAATCCAAAATTCTGCAAAGAATGTCGCACGATGAAATATGTGAGGTCCCTCTGGGCAATAGGGTGCCAATGTCTCCAGTTCTGAGCAAGATACATCAGTGGGAAGCTCTATCAAGAGGTGAAACTTGTGCACTGCCATCTTATGATGTGGATGATGAAATCATTCTGCCTAGAAGCAGTCATGCTTTTCCTTCTGTTACAGAAAATGGTGATAGCATACAGAGACAAAACCATCAATTAGAAACTAGTAGTCCCAATTGTTTTAAAGGAAAGTCACTGGATCATGCTAGTAAGAGAAGTAATGGTCCACATGGTAGTCCCAATTGCTTTAAAGGAAAGTCACTGGATCATGCTAGTGAGAGAAGTAATGGTCAGCGTGGTGTTGTATTTAATAAACCTGGAACATTTATGGTGGGCTTCTAGAAACAAGAGTATATGTTTTATGCAATGCATTGAGATGTACTGGAACAGGTATTTGATGCGTACTTTTTCTAAATTTTTGAGACTGGTAAAGGGATTGAAATGTTTTATGAGCCTTTCAATGTGCTTGGGGAATCATTAGCTAAAATGCAATTAAGCAAGAAGGAAATTATGATCGTGTGGAAGATGTGAGTAGGTAACAATATTGATCAAATTCTCTGTACAAACTTAATCAAAATGTGGATGTTTTGACTTTGGGAGAGAGATGAAATTTTATAAGGGGTTGATCATAAAACTCATTGAACATAAAAATTATTCTTCTAGTTTTGATTTCCACTAAAGGCATATGCAGAATAGTAGTAAAGAGCGCTCTTTTTAGTAAATTGTGGCACAAACTACACCATATTATACCTAAAAGCAGTTCGAGCCTCTTCACCCAAGAAAGAATGATAATAAGAGATATAGTATCTCCAGAGTTCATAAGATTAAAGAAAGATCTTTGTCCCAATCAACTTTTCGGATCACACTCTGTGATCCATCAACAGGATGATAATGTTTGTCCCCAAGTTGTTAAGGTAAGAGTTCATTTATCTTTCAGGAGTCTATAATTTCTTTGCCTCGTGCTTGTATCTTGTATATGGTTCACTGTTTTAAAGATCATCTCGATTACCCTTAACTGTACATTGATTATATGGTCACTAATCCGTGGAACTTTTTGCTACATTTATTACTCCTCTGCTAAATCTTCCTAGCAATACTTGTTTATACTTTTATCTCCGAACAAAAAAGGTCATATTTGTTTTACCATCTTTAATGGATAACATATTTGTTTGAATTTTACTGCATGATAAGATATGAAGAAACTCCAATGCCTCATGTCCTCGCTATCATAATAGAACTGTGTAAATCCGAAGCTATGTGAAGGAATGTGCATGTTTTGATGTTACTACCTGACAATATTTGTTGATGTATGTGGATGTATTGTTCTTGGCAGTGCATTTAGCAGCAACATCTGATGACATCTACAGAATAGATATGAGCTAGTAAATAAAAGAAGAACCTAAAAACCTGCAAGACAAACGAAGTATCTTATCAATATCATGATAAAAATGAATGACCAAAAAGGGAAAAGGCGGGACGATGATAAATATAATGGTGCGAGGGCTTTTTACTGCACATTATGCTAATATGTTTGGCCGGAGCAAATGGGTAGAAGGCCTACCAATTGTCTTGCTTCTTCATACCATCCTGGCAGGTACATCTCCCATATAATGATTTTCATGGTCGGCTGGAAAGATCTACAAATTAATAAGTTCACGACCTAGATATAGATCTTTGCATCTTTTGACCTAGATATAGATCTTTGCATCTTTTGACCTGGATAAGAAAATTGGGGTTGGAGTGGTGGATCCATCAATGGGATGGACGGGGTGTTTTCCCTTTTTTAGATGATATGCCAGTGCATGGCTGTAAAATTTTACCGGGTGTAAATTTCTCCGTGAACACTTATTTTCGTACGTCACTCTGGAGATAATACAGCCCGAGGATAGGAGGTCCAATGAAGGACAATTTTGTCCTCGTAGCCTTCACAGGATGTGCACACAAAGAGCATGAGATTATATTGTTTGAGGAGATACAAAGTTTACACACTTTAACACTAATTTTCCCTGATTACAAGAGAAGGGAAGAATGTTAGAGAGTGTATTTCTAGACAAAACATTATTTTTTGCTCCTCTAAGCTTCCTCCTCCGGGACCTACACTTATTCGGAAGATCTCCTCCAACTTCAATTTCCCTTCTCCCAAGCGTTTATTTGTCTTTTGTGCCTTATCTCGTGTCTCTTGGGATTTTGTTGAATCTTGACAATGCTCTAAATAGGCACTTGAATGTTTTTGGACCGTTACTGGGTGTGTGCAATTTCATTGGGAAAAACCACAACTTCGTGCAAAATGGTGGTTTTGTAACCATGTGTTAACACAAACCTTTATTAATTGGTGATTTTGTCATGAGAGAGGGAACACTATCTCATACTTAAAACCGCTCTTTCTTTCTAGGGGTTGATTGAAGTGTGATTGACTTTAGTTAGGTTGTCTCCGACTGATGGAAGCACATAAACACAAAAGTTATCTTTTTGGGTGATGCAAGATTGCTTGACTACCCAAATGCTCTTGTCTCAGACACTTGGGGTAAGAGTTTGTGAGCGTAGTGCTCACAAATTTGGGCTAGGTGGTAGAACCACCCTTTTGACTTCATGAGGAAAACCACGACATGCCCTTCCATAATGTGATTTAGAACCACGTTTTCTAGTGGTTTTGTTGGATTAAAAACCATTCTCTTTCGCCAAACACATTCCACAATATATCATCCCAACCCCAAAAAGCATTGGGTTGACCTCCCCTATTACACCTCAACACTTCTCATTTTTATTGTACACGTCTGAATTTATGATATTCTTGGTTGTTGCTCCATCTTCCTCTCAATTGTTGTAGACAACTCTTCAATCTCCTTTGTTTTTGTGTTGGATAAGAGGGAAACTCATATTAATGTCCTTCTAGAAACATAAGCTCATCAACATGCCTCACGAGATGATTCTTGTCTTCATCCTCATCCTCTTTTCCCTTCGAGGAATTTAGGGTGTACCTTTGTTCATTTTCTTAACACTTATGGTGTTGACTCTCCCATCATACATCATCTCCTTATCAAATTGTTGTGGCCTCCCCAATAAAACATGGCGTGCATCCATGGGTAAGACATCGCACAAAATCTTATCCCTATATCTACCAATCTGCATTTCTACTTCACAAGACTCCCTCACAATATCATTATTTCCCTCTAATACACAACCCACTCTATATGGCCTTGGGTGTGGCATACACACCAAATTCAGCGTGCAAACCATTTCAATGGATACTAAATTACTGCAACTTCCACTATCAACCACATTATCAAAACACTTACCTTTTGTCTTGCACTTGGTTCTGAAAATGTAGTTCCTTTGAGTTGAGTTCCTTGATCTAATGAAGTTAGATCAACTTGCAAAATTTGTAAGTTGATCTACTCATTGTAAGTTCCATACGACTGATGATTGATCTCATCTCGATCAACAAATGAATTCCATAAATCTCGGGCAGCGACAACATCCCAACAAGATAGAGATGGTGGAATTATGCACCCTTGTCTAGACTCACTCCCCTAAATTCTATTAAGTGGGGGGAAGGGAAGGGGGAAGGGGGGGTTATACTCCTCAACCTTTAAGATGCTCCTCATCGATGGCAAAATCTCTCCATGTTATGGTTCCCCCGTATGTTTAGGTGATGTTATGGATTTCACTTCAATTTGTGCAACTTGCACACTAACTTTACTTCTTCTCCTCTCGCCATCACATTGAGCATGAGGACACTCAAGAGCACCAAAGTCTCCACACCTATAGCACGTTCCATTGAATGTTCTTTGTCTTACTTGTCCATAGTTGCCCCTTCCTCCTAAAGAGGTATCTCCTCCTCTTACTTGTTGATTTGGCACTTGAGAAGTGTTTTCTCCTTCCTCCTTCCATGGTTGGTTATCTTCAAGGGATGGTAGCTTCTACCAATGATGAACCTCCCTCTTTCTCTTGTTGCACTTTTTCCCATTCTTGACAACTTTTCTTCCACCCTCAAAGCATATCGATATGTTTCTTCCAGTATATGCAACCACACTAGGTTGATTTCATCCTAAATACTCAACAACAATCCATTAATGCATCGTGCCACTTTTTCTTGGTCCATCTCACTATGACCCACCCATATTTTAATTTTTTGCAATTCCTCTTTGTACTCCTTCACACTCAACTCCTTTTACCTCAAGTTTTGCAACATCTTCAACAAATCCAACTAATAATCTACAGGCATTAATTTGCCTTTCATCTTTGCAACCATCCTCTCTCAAAGGTTAATCATGTCCTTGCTCTCTCTATTACTCTTTGTTTATACCTCCTTCCACCATAGGGTTGCATGACCTTTCAACATGGTTTAAGCACCTTCACTTTCCTTTGGTTGTCCACTACATTAAGTTTTAACTACTCCTCCATCTCATTGAGGCAATCAATCAACTTCTCAAGGTTTAAAGTTCCTAAAAAGCTTGGAACTTTCATCTTGGCTCCTCTTCCAGTCTTTGAAACAAATCTTTAAAAACTTTCTTCTCCTTCATCCAACCGCTCAAGTGTTGCTCCCACATCTTCCACTCCCAACTCTTCATTTTAAACATTGCTCACATCATTCCTTATGACAAATCCCCTTCTTTTATCTTCAACAATAGATAATCTTATCTGCATAACCCTCAGCATCTCTACAATATAATCTAACCTTCCTACCATATTGGAAACCATTGCTCCAACGCTTCCCACTCTTCTTTGAGGCATTTGAACCCTATCTCAACCTGGACCCATTGTTGCAATATCTTGTTTGGAAACCTAGGTAGAGCATTCTTTCAACATTTTGCTCTCTACCCACCTTCACAAGATGGAGAACAATCAACTCTCCCTTGCCCTATAGATGTTACCTTGCATTGATACCAATTGATGTAGTCAATGATAGGGGTCCCAATGAAAAACAATATTGTCATTATAACCTTTCACTGTATGGACACACATAGCATGAGACTATAAATCAAAACACACGCTTTTATCAATATGCTTTGAGAAGATACATAATTTACACACACATTCACACTCACTTGCTATCCTTATGATTGCAACACAAGGGGATAATGTTACACAATCCTTCCCTGCATTGAACATTGTTCACTACTCTAAGTTCTCCCCTGAAGAACCTACACTCACTCACAAGTTCTCCTCCAACTTCATTCTCACTTTTCCCAAGCCTTCCTTATTTTTTGTGCCTTCTCCTATGACTCTTTGGGATCCCTATGAATCTTGAAAACGTTCTAAATAGGCACTTGAATGTTTTTAGACTATTACTGGGCGTATGTAATTATCGCTTCCCACATAGTGGTTGTTTTGTAATTGCCCTGCATTAACCAACAGTTTCATCATGAGATAGAAAACACCTTGTACCATGCTCTAAAACTACTCATTCCTTCCAAAACCCTGTTGAAGTGTGATTGAGTCCCGATAGGTTGTCTTTGATTGTTATAAGTGTACAAATACATAAGATATCTTTTTGGGTGATGCAACATTACTTCACTACGTGGATGCTCTTGCATCAGTTACCTTTACTAAATATGAACATTGTTGCATGAGTTGACAACAGGACTAGACCATAGGAATTGTGTTGTTTGATCTTCAATAGTACCACAAATCTTAGTCAACTTACAGTAAATAAATACTTATAAGTCAAAGATTAAGGATCTCGACTAAGCAGGATTACAATAAGGTGTTTGTTCTGCACCAGCATATTTTAATTTTTATTGTTAAACAAGTTGGATTACGAGGTTACAAATATACTAGTCAACCTAGTTTTAAATAGAAAGTGTAGAATATATCTTGTATCTTTTCTTGCCACAATGTTGCCTTTCAGTGAAACAAAAATACAAAGTTCTTCTCATGCAATTTCAGGAAGAAATAAAACATGTATATGTGTTGAGTTTCAATATACAATACTTTCCTCTTTGTTTACATTGAGATCACATGCATGGATGGATTTTATGGCAAGGGGAGAAGAATGTACTCATTCACTGATACTTTTGGTAAGTGTGGGGTATGCATGGAGTCTAATGCTTTAGCATTGTGTAATTCATATTACACAACTATTAAAAGTATTATTTATTACAAATATTACTTTAAAAATTCCATCAAATTGTATTATGATTTTGTCTATTTATTTTTTTAGGAATAATGTTTTAACCAATTATCAATACCATAGCTATGAAACTGCTACATTCTACTTAGAATGCTTTTTGATGTCTAAATCTCCGTTCAAAATTTGTTTTGGCATTTCATTATTCTTAACACTATAATTTGAGGACAAACAAATCAAACACTCTTGCTTAAAGATCATACTAAGAAATCACTCCATAACATTAATAGAACCATATCCTATAATATAGTGCCCTACAACTCTTATCTTTCAACCTTCTCCATACAAATATTGAGTTCCCAATCATAATTCACATTAACTAGACTCTATTATTCAACTCTTATCTTTCAACCTTCTCCATACAAATATTGAGTTCCCAATCATAATTCATATTAATTGGACTCTTTTAATAATAGGACTATGTTTTATTCTCTTCCAAACAATATTGATATCTTTGAAACTTGTCCTATGGAGATGGAAATGGAATGGAATATGGAATATTTGGCATAAGTTCATATCTAGGATAAGAAAAGAATACAAGGATTAACCTTCAAGATTATCTTTTAGAGACCCTTGATAGCTTACATAGTATTTATGATTTATTTCTTCACATATCAATAATTGTGAATCTACTACCACAAGGTTGTTATAATCTTGGAGTAATGAAAACCAAGAACATTGGGTGTAGGTAGAATATTTATAACCATGCATGCATAATGAAATAACACAATAGCCACAGTTGGTGGTAAAGCTACCTTTTTTTAGTATTTTCTATAATATTGAACTCAATCTTGGCATTGTGCTAATAGAATACAAAAAAACTCCCTTACATAATTGAAAGACTCTCGTGTCTTTATAAAAAAGGCATCTCGTGCTTTTATAAAAAAGGCAAGAGACAATTAGGGTTGAGAAAATAAAAAATTCTCAATCTAATAAGAACTCATGCACGAGCCCTATATTTAGATATAACACTTTTCAAAGTGCATCTTAATAATCATACAAAGGTTTATAATTATTTTAATACAATAACATCCACACTAGCCACTCTATAGTTAAAACATTAGAACACCCAACCTAAGCTAGTAATGTATTTTTCTCTGTTAGTTTTCTTCCATTTAATGCATTTTTTAATTTGCAAACAACAAATGACAAATTTTGGCCATGAACACAACCCTTCACTAGTGCGGGTGTTTTCTGAAAGCTTCGTAGTGGTATATATAGTATTTGGATATTTGGCTTCTTGTCCTTGGTATTCATAATTTTACAAATGCCATTTAGGTTGTTCGAGGTTAAAACTATGTTAACTTTTGCATACGAAAAACAATCTTGATGTAATTTTTTTCAAATTATGTTTTTCATGAGAAGAAAGTAGCGGTGTAGTTAAATTCCTTATTTGATGTCGTCTAAAATATTTTTGATAGTCTTGCTGATTTGGGGTCTAGGAGGTGCCCAATGGACAACTCTCCAAATGAAGATCTAGATGAAATTATGTGCATGTGCAGAAGCTTTGCGAGAAAGATAGTGAAAAGATAGAGAGATATAATTAAAAAACTAAATGTATTTTACATATTTGTTTGTCCTCTATGTGACATACTCTTGAAAAAGATATATGATTACTATATTATAGTATAATTGTTACTATATCTAATGTTGTAAATGTGTATATATATATTACATTTTTTGAGGTTGAGAGATGTTGTGGAAGTTGAACCATTTCCATGTATGACTCATCATCTCCTGACAGTTATGTTGTGACATCACCAACTTCCATTGTTGATGAGCTATGGTCTATAGTCTTGACACTGCAGAGACTATGTGGTAATGTAGGAGTGGAGTTGGATCTTGCAAGCTGACAGTAGGTGTTGAACCCAAAGAAGAGTCTGTTGTTGTTAGTGTGAAGCTAGGTGAGAAATAATGGTAATTTGTAGTATGATCTAGAGATCATGACCCCCCTAATGTAGTGCAAACCAAAGAAGTGTTTTCGCAATTACCACATGTCATGAGAATGGTTTAGGTGTTGATGTTAGAACCATTGGTTGTTGATCCACCAGGATCATTTGTACTTTGGGCCTCTCATGGGTATCCTAGTCCAAAGTTTATTATTTTCATGCTTTCTACACTTTGTATTGTTTTTCCAATCATTTTGTGATACCTCACCTGTAAATGGGCACCCATCATGGCATTAGCTAGGGCCCATATTGTAGATATTTTTTCTTGAGCCATGCATGCTTCTTGACAACTTGGTAAGTGCTTATTAGGCACCTTGTGTAGTGGACTTGTTTCACTTGTGCTTCGATCATTTGAGATATATTGTTTAGTGCTTAAGTGTATACCATCATCTATATTTTTTACGTCTTTGACAGTGATAATTTTTTATGGGATTGACCATTGACTTCCCGACATCATCAAGTTTCTAGTGTTTGAGAGGTGGGACAGGCCCATCCATGTAGTTATTTATACGAGGGAGATTCCCAACATATTGGAAATCAATTTTGTGTGATCCTTGTATACAATGTCATTTCCTTATTTACTTGGAAATTATAGTAGCTCAACACCCATGTGTTGGCGAGATGGAATGGTGTCCTTAAGGACCTTCGTACTATTTAGTATTCTTCAACATACAACCAATGGGACTTGATTTATGACCCATTGTGATGCAAATGCACATCAAATTAAAGATTTGTTTGTGAAGTAAATTATCGTTTTGAGAGGAAGCTTTAACATCACCTTTAACACACGAGTTGTGTTCCCTCTTGGAGAAAATCTCATGATCGTCTCCTTTAATAGCCTTGACTATTATGCAATCATGTTTGGTGTTTGCTTCAACTAGGAAGCATTTGCTATGGAATGTGTCCTCTTATGACACTCTTAGCACCAAAATATGCTTGCAATACCTTTCAAATATCTAGTATGGTTGGATCATCTAATTTAGTGCATGTGCCATCACCACACTTGATTTTGAAGTGTTAAGCATTAGTATTCACTCTAATTTTCTTCTAGAGCTCTTATGATGCATCTCATCCACGTGGTCACCATCTACTTTAGAGGCCTTCTTTGATAGACACTTGCATCTTTTTTTGTCTCACCCAATCTAGCTTTATGGGGGGATGTTTGTGGATATGTATGTGGTTCTACTACTTCTTGGTAATGAGGTTGTTATATATTTATGCAGTCTCTAGTCATTATTGCATGCAATCATGTTGTTTGTACTTATTGTACATGGATACCTAACATGGCCCAATTTCTAGGACCCATATTAGAGGGGTTTTTAATGGCTCTGGCTTAGATCTACAAAATATTAAAACAAAAAATTAAGTCAAAAATAGAGAAATATTTTAACACATAATAATAATATTTTGCTATATTATTCCATACAGGTGATTACAATTATATAGAAAAACTATTTCCTATAATTAGGGAGATACAATCTTCGTAAATCTCTCACCCGACTCCTTATTATAACTCACAAACCTATAAGCGTAATATTATTGTAACAATATTACGACTATCAAATATATTCTACCTAGATATAACTAACACAAAATACTATTTACCTCTTGGTAAATATCAAATGTAAATGCTGATGTAAAAGCTAATCCTTAACATTCCCCCCCTTAGTTTTTATATGTGCAAAAACATTCACACTCTTATCTGCAATATGCTCACCTTTTGTAGCATGCCCTATTTGGCTCATGACCTTGATACAAAGAAAGGCTAATTCCTCCCATGGTTTTATAGGTTTACCACAAACCTTGACATGAACAACGCCCATCAATTGCTCACCTTCTGTGGTTTTTTGGATCTATCACAAACATTCTCAAGATCCATGAACTGACTTACATTGGTGCTTTCTATCCTTTCACAATGTTTTCACATCAGGGAATTATGTTTGAAATTTTCACACAAATTACATTACATGAACAGAGATTTTTTTTTTCTTATTTTACAAACACACAGCAGAAATGAAAAACACACCATACAAAATGTCACCACATCATTGATGCAGCCCCATTGTTGATGACTGATGAGAGGTCACTAAAAGACCTCCAACCTCATGTGCCTCCATCCTCTATTTAATGAAGCTGCTCACTTAGCTGGTATGTCGATGTAGCTTAGAGGCATTAATTTTTTGAGGAGAAATTCTCCCCATAGTTTGGATGATGTGTACAAGTGATAATGCTTCTTTTTACATTTTTTATTTTTTATTATTTTTGACATACTTTTATTGAAAAAAAGGACTCTAACTCTTGATTCATAAAAATGACTCTTGACAATATGACTCAAAATGCTTTATTGAGAGAAAATCTTTTAACTTTTGACTTAATTTTTAATTTTTGACATAAATGACATTAACCATTCAATGATTACAAAACATGCCTAATTCTAATATTCACCTAAATGACTTTGACAAAATTTAAAACGACATTATCAAACTTAATTATTTCTTAAAAATAAAAAAAGAACTATCAACTTAATCAATATATATAAACACTAAAAGTGCATGAAGACATTTTAACAATACCAAAAACCTAACGACTACTAAACCAAAGACACATTCAAAACTCATTAAAAGCTTAGAGACTAAATATATAAAAAAAATATGACTTATAAATACACTAAAAGATTTCAACTTGCATGAACCAACCAGTGGTTTGACAGTTGCATGCTATGCGTTGAATGGAAGATTTGTAGATGTTTTGAGCTTAGACTTGATGCAGTTTGTAAACATTGATACGATGGGTGAACAGGATAATAGGTGGCGATAATACAGGTTTAGAACTTAATGTTCACAATGATTTGTAGATCAGATCTACATGTTGCATCTCCTTCTATTTCATCCACAAAATACTCATAGAAATTAAATTCAAAGATACCGCATTTACATGTGTACCTGGTTGTCTAATATTCGACTTAAAATCGGTTATGTGAGATACTATGCTTGATATCCAAAGTTGTTGTGACTCCTTCAAGCTTCTTTCGACAACTTGAATCCTTTGATTGGTGCACATGGGTTGGCAAAGCTAACAAGTTTTTAAGGCACCAAGATGGCATCTAGAAAGTAAGCTAATTTGACGAAAACACAATGTTGGTTGTGAGTTGATCTAATCAATAACTACACTCAATGCTATTATGCATGAGTTGTAACATTTACATGCTCCATTGGCATGAAACATAGTTGTGATAGATATAATGAAAACAAAAATATCACCAAAAATGCTTTGTGTACAGCTATATCTAAAATGCTAGAAAAACATGCTTAGGGATGTCAATGATATGGCTGATGACTGATCATATCGTGCAAGATGAGTGAGTAGGCATGCAAAAATTACATCTAACAGATCTTGAACTTTACCAAAATAAGGAGATTGATCACGACATCTTCAAAACTAATCACAACATTTTTTCAATTTCTTACTCCACGTTACACTTAGATTACTACTCATAACGTAGGTCCACCGTCCATCATGGAAACAACAACATAATCTCTTTTAGAATGTTTGTCCTTTACCAAACTCTCATTGTTCACATGCAAATAATCATAGATAGCTCTGAAACCAGATAATGGATCTGGTTTAGATCTACAAAATATTAACATGAAAAATTAAGCCAAACATAGAGAAATGTTTTAACACATAATAATAATATTATTATGCTATATTATTCCATACAGGTGATTACAATTATATAGGAACTGTTTCCTATAATTAGGGGGATGCAATCTTCATAAATCTCTCAACTGAATCCCTATTATAACTCACAAACCTATAAGCGTAATATTGTTGTAACACTATTACGACTATCAAATATATTCTACCCAGATATAACTAACACAAAATACTATTTACCTCTCTGTAAATATCAAATGTAACTGCTAATGTAAAAGCTAATCTCTAACATTTTTTTCACTTGCTTACTTTTTCTAAGTTGCTCTTAAGGGAGAGGTGTTGGTTGCTTCTTCATTTTCTTCCTTTAAACTTACTTAGGCTAGTATAGCTTATTGCATCATCTCCTTCGCAAAATATATCTTAAAGGAGGATGTCAATGTATATTAGGACGTACACTTTTGTATAGTCTAATATATACTTGTATTAATATTCTTTATAGATAAGTATACATGTGTACATATCATTATCCATAATTTATTTATAAGTTAATATAATTAAGAATATATCTTTAGTGGTTATTCTCCAATTAAAATTTGTCTAATTCGAGAAGATTCCCTAAAATATAAATATGGCTTCCTATCTGAAACCTCCTTATTTATCTATATAAAATGTTGAAGGGTATGAATGAAGTTCAATTCTAGAGTTATAATCTCTTTATATATTTCGTATGAAGAAGGTCTTTAACTCTTATTCATATATTTTAATTAATAAAATTAAATGTATATTATAACTTAAATGTACACATATTATTTGTTTTAAACTTTTACATATATGCATGCACTATAAGGAAAGTCTTGAGCATTATGAAATAAATGTTCCATTGAAAATTTCAAAGGCAAATTACATTTAACAGCTTCACTTAAAAAATGTGAAAAAGAGCAATTGAAACATTCATTGCATCGCATATTAGAAGATGACATTAAAATAAATACAAAATATTTGAAAAATGTGTTAAAGAACATGGAAAGAAGCTTACAGATGAAGGTCGAATACGATGTTGTACAAACACTTCAAAAAAATGTATGTTTCCTAGATTATTTAAAGAGATTTGTGAGAGTGAAGGTTGCAAGCAAAACAGAGCATACATCAATTGAGCTAACAGGGACAAATCAGTCTGGGTTGTTTCTTATAACAACAAACCTCAAGTGTAATGTGGTAGGTGTAGAGGTGTGGACTCATAACATGAGGGTTGCCTCTATGTTGTATGTTACTGACGAGAGTGCATGTCTTGTATATACATGTTTACCATTCTTCAAAGGAGACTAATTTTCAGTGTTTTGTTAAAGAAAAACTTCTTGCCCAATGGAAGCCTATTCTTGATACTCAAAGTATTAGAAGATTTATCTATCTTTTAGAAGTAACTATGATCTTAGAAATATATATATATATATATATATATATATATATATATATATATATATATATATATATATATATATATATATATATATATAATGAAGGATTTCAATTTTACATGTTATTGTGCGTGTTATCAATTTTTTATTAAACAAGTATTTTACAAAATTGTTGATCATATTATGTGGACAAGGATGACAAACATTATGTTGTTGAATGGAAGAGTACATTATATTATATTATCTAGAGAAATGCCTTCATCCTTGAACTCGGGATTTAAACAAGGATCAACAAAAGACACAATAAATATATTACAATTATCATCCCCAAAATAGTAAATCACTAACTACCTCAACTCCAATGTAACCATTCAATAAGACATAAACACAGAGGAATACCTACAGTCAAACTATATGAATGTATTACATATGAAAATATAAAGTGATCTCAATTAAAAAGGAGAGTTAAAGAGCTCTATCTACACATGCCACAGACTCCAAAAGTTGTCTACCAAGCTCCCGAACAACACCAATGGGAAACAGAGTATAATTGATTTTCCTTAGACAATCATATAAACTTGGTCCAAGCTTCTAAAAAACTTGTCAAAAGAATTTATATTTATTAATTTGCTCTTAAAGAGAGACCCAACATAATATATAAGGAGGTGTTGTTCAAAACCACTGAACAATTGCTTTGCATCAACCAGGTGAAAACCCCTAAAAATAGTTAAGACGAACAACTTACAATGTAGGTATGATTGCAAAAGTCAAACCAAATCTACATCCAAACACATATACAACCAAAAAACATAAATATGCATCATATGGCAGAGAAAATTTTGAAAACCAATAGAGAGTATTTATTAGAAATAATAATGGAGTTCTTTGGTTCTAAAATGGCAAACTATTCAAACAACATTAATGAGATAGGGAGGCTTAAAAACCTAGATCAACGAAAAAGCATGGTTACCTAGTGTTACTTCTATCATACTTGGAAACTTCATGAAGCACGTCAATTTCAACCTTTGCTGCCACACATTCCCAACATTCTAAACCTTGGCCAAAGGTTCCTGCGAACACAAATAAAGTATCTTTTAACATGCCCAAATGATAATGACTTTCTATAAAATCGGAAAAACAAATTAAATATAAAAAACTCATACAAACACAAACTAGGCATCACCTACATGCCCAAATCCATGATATATGTAATAAACTCATATCTCTTCATTCTGGCTTTATCATGGCCTGTGCAATATGTATCATAATGGATGTGCAATCTGTATTTTTCTTCCATGTCTGCAAATCTTAATCTAAACCTTGTGACTAACCTTGCGGTAATGATGTCACAAATGAATTTGCTTTCTCCTACAATCTGAATTCTCATACAATATCTATTAACAGATATGACTCTTACAATAGTATATATACATTATATATATGCCTTGTCTAGACATGGAGATAAATGCATATTTGTAGTTTGTTGAAAATGCAAAGGGGCTTTCTAAGTCCGTTGAAATCTTTGATTGAAATGGAATGCAGTTCCGCTTGAGTGGAAACAACTAAGATTAAAAAAAATGGTGGCGGTGTTGCTCTTGGGTTGAGTTAAAGAAAAGAATAGAACTTGATATGGCAACAATGTTAATGTTGTTGGACGAAAACGCTGATTCGGGAGGTTCGAACCCTAGACGTGGTGATAACAAGGATTGTGTGAAGGCATTGAAGAAGGCGAAGATCAACGGTACAATGCAGAAGAGGTAGCCGTAGAGAGGGCTTGGGTAGGAATAGAAGAAGCGACTGTAGCAAGATAAAATAATGGCGGTCGTTGTATCTACGAATAATCATATAGCATATGTATCACCGCATGGATATGGAAGGTTGCCTGGGTGTATTCTTTTCTCAAGCATCATCATCATCAATCTAAATAATTATATGCATATTCATCCAATAAAAATATGTTTGGTTTGTAGTAGGTCACTTGTTTGAATCACGAGAGAAAACATTTTAAGCGCCAAACCTATGGCTCATTTAACGCTTTCTTATGCTTTGCTACTTGAGAAATATCGGTTTTGTAACACCGAGGATCATGCTTCCACACTAACTAACAAGACACGCTAGCCCAGTAAAAAAACCAAAAAATAAAAAATCTAGTATCTAACCTAATAATAACAACAGACAACCTATATAAAGTTTATCAACTATATATTAAACACAGTAACACTGTGGCCTGTCTGCAAAGGCAGTTGCGACCACTCTGGCTTCTTTTTACCTGTATTTTTAGGGATATATTTATTTGTCTCTGCTAAAATGTTTGGATGTCCTAATCACCATAGTTGAAGGCCTTCGACGGGGCTACCTTCTTCATATTTAGCGAAGGAATTGCCAGATTTGGTGAAGTGCATGCAGCAGAAGCAATGCCCGCCTAACAATAATGATAAGAATGTGGTTCTGCCATTGCTAAAATCTTCACAAGCACAGTCTCAATAGATGAATAACAAGCCTCCAATGATCGATTCAAATGATGCTAAATGACGTGCATATAGTTGATGCTGCCAAGTGTCCTAACCCTCTAGAATTCCTGCCTCGCCACCTCCACTCTTCTCGCCCACCGCATCCCTCAAACTTCCCACCTGTAAACCAAGGGTGTCACAAAACCAAGGGCATCGAAACTGCATCGTACAAACCCACCTACCAACTGTTAAACAGTCCAAGTGAATATTCTCCTATTCTGTCTCTTATGAGACAAATCTGCAGGGCCTTGCTCACCGTATAAGCCAGCAATTGCCCCCATGGTGCAAGAGAAATCGGAGGTTTAATGATAAAGAGCTTTAATTTTTTTATTATATATAAAGATAAAGTTGTTCATATAAAATGTATTGTAAAGAATAATAGTTACAAATATTTCTCTATTTTTTTTTAATTGTATATAACAATAATTATAAAGCTAGAATTCTTATGAATGGTGTGAAAGATATAATTTTGTCAATCTTTTTTTCTCTGATTTTCGAAGATTTACATAGTTATTTTCTTTTATTCTTGCAAAGCATTTAAAGGTAAATGTATGAGAGATATACATATCATTGATTGAACATACTCAAGATACGGTAGTAAATGTTAAGCCTTGGTGATCAATATCTCTAATGTCAATTGTTGCTTTATTGAGTGTCATTCCTTGTACTTTGTGTATGATTAGAGCCCATGACCCATATATATAGGGCTATATCTATATCTATATATGTGTATGGGGTGGGGGTGCCCCATAGACATAGTTAATATAAATCATGCCAATTAAAATATATATCGTGAGGTGTCCCTGCCATCCATGTCTTCACTCTATCCGTTCGTGTTGCCATATAGAATCTAAATGGGCCTTTCTGGTTTTTCTTGAGTGTAGCCCCTATATCTATCTAGGACTCTTGAGTGTAGCAAATAAGATCTTATCTTGAACGTAGTGAATACTTATCTTCTGTTGAGCGTAAGAGGGACCTGTCTATACAAATGGTTTTTTTTGACCCACTATATAAACTAAACTCTGTATGGGAGTTTAAAGTTTAGAGTTTAGAGTAAGTTATAGTTTAGTTATATAGAGAGAGCCCCTCAACTAACTCTATATAACTCCATATACATAGAAAGGGGGCCCATCTAACTCTATCTAATTACCATTTTCAACAATCATTTTTCCTACCACAATGAGGTCATACTGCTTAGCCACAACTATGCTTATACGCAAGATAATATTATGCATGTCACCATCGCCTTCAACCATTTTGATAGAGTCCTTATGCAAGAATGTCTAGTTACATTTGTTATATATATATATATATATGTTTAGCTTGGTTCTTGTATTTCTGTAACAATAGCAATAACGATTGTAATTGCAATTGCAGGTGTTGGCATGGTTACTTCCATGTTGTAAATAATGATTATATACATCCAAAGTTGTTCGCAATTGGTGGAAGCATTTTTTGAAACATACCTTGCTACCTTCATCTCCGAAGAAAAGTTTTCCATATTTGCACATATGTCTATGCTTATAGATGCGATCTATTTCCTACACACAAAACATGTACCATTTATGGATTTCAATCCAACTACATTAGGTTACCGGGTATCATTTTAATTCTTACATATTTGCATTTAAAGTGGTTGGAATTTGGTGTCTATTCAAAATCCAAAAAACAAAAAAGGGACAAAGCATCCTCCAGGTCTAACCATGGTGAAGTATATGAGTTTTTGGGTATAGTAGATTTGTCTATCTGGATAAGTCGAACCGTCTTGACATTCTATATAAAGACCAGTTGAAAGAAATATTTTGGAGGTGCCCAGAGTTCAAATTAATGCAATGTGATGAGAATAAGAAGCGCAAGATGAAGATGGTCAATCCTCCCTCCAAGCATGGGCTAAATTCGAGCATTGAAGGGAATCTTACCAGTTATACAGGGATGTTATTCTCTTATCTGTTTAATTCCTCTAACAAGCAACAAATTTAGAGGTGAATTAATATTGAATATAAAATAAATGCACCATTCTAAAAAGCAACTCTCCAAAGGAAAAGTGTCAATGTTACATGTAACAACACTAATGCGTGGTGGTTTCCATCACTGTCTTATGGACATGCAGTACCCTTTTCTACCAATTCCCACTACTTAGAATGTCTGCAATTTGACCTCTGCCTGCTCCTCATTCTCCGGTGGAGGCAATGTGTCCTTCACCAAGTCCCAAACAATTGGACATCCAAACCAACCTCAAACCATCTTTCATTCTCATTTGTCTTTCTGGGTTGGGGGATTGCAGGAATGCATTCATTACAGAAGAGGAAGTCGACAAGCAACGGTAAGGACCTCATCTTCTTTTGCCAAGTTACAAGGATGACTCTGAGACGACTGTGCCAATGCAGAGACTTGATTTGACAAAAAAGGGTGGAATTTTTCATGGAGAAAGAAATAGACGTTTCAAGTTTGGGCATCCCGGTGGTTGCCATGAGCACAAGCACAAAGGTGAGAAAGAGAGAGAGCATGGACATGTTTAATTTCCAAACAAAAGGCAAGAGAACGGGGAATTTTCTTCTGAGACCATACATGTCAGCATTTAAATGGGACTGAATAGAATATTTATTCCGTTGATCTTCGCCTTCTTCATTGCCTTTATGCAATCCTTGTTATCACCACGTCCGGGGTTTGAGCCTCTTGAAGCAACGTTTTCGTCCAACAACATTAACATTGTTGCCATATCAAGTTATGTTCTTTTCTTTTCTTTAACCCAGCCCAAGAGCAACATCGCCACCATTCTTTTTATCTCAGTGGTTTCAACTCAAGCGGAACCACATTCCATTTTAGTAAAGGATTTCAACGGAGTCAGAAAGCCCCTCTGCACTTTCAATAGACTACAAATATGTGTTTATCTCTATGTATGGATATGACATATATAAATGATGTCATGTGCTACCAAACCACTCTGCACCACCACCTCTCCCAAACCACCAACATTCAAAACCAAGCTATTTATAACGGAATATGCCATTTTGTCTCTTTGTGAGGCGAATCTACAAGATTCGCCTATTATATAAGCCTCCGACTTAATGAACGTAGAATCTATATTAAAAATCTACAAAAATACTTTTCAAAATACGAAAAAAATGGTGGGAAATGTCCTCAACCTTAGTGAAACTAAAAGACCACCATAACTTACCACGAAAATCGAAAAAAAATCACAAAAATACAAAAAATTAAATATCATGAAAATATAAATTTCAAAATAAGAGATTTTTTTTAATTTGGGGAATACCATCTTTCTTACCTACTAATGCATGAGCATCCATGGTAAGTTTGGCTATCATGCAGATAAAAAATATTTAGTGATCAACAGGTATGATGTGTTTCATAGTATCATTGGTCATTTTGATGACATGTTAGATTATATAATAATAAGTTTATAATTCATCTTGAGGTTTTGACTTCCCGACTTGTAAGGATGAATGTTCAGTTCATTGTTATGAAATCGAATACCTGTCCACAGTATTAAAAAAAAAATCCCTGGCAAATGTTCAGCAAGTTTTGTAGGGTAATAATCATCCGAATATTATGGAGGATCATGGTGAAGTGCCACATGAAAGGCTAGTATGATGTCATATTCTTAGAGCATTGACTACGGAATGTGATGCTGAAAAACAAAGATAATTGTTCGATGGGAAAGTGGGTTTTCTATTATAATAATAATAATAATAATAATTATTATTATTATTTAAAAAATATTGGGTTTAATAAGATATAATTAATAAATGAAATATAATTTATATAAAAAAATATTATGTTTGATGTGATAATAAATGATGAGGGTTTTTTAAAAGTCTAATTTTGTTATAAATCTAAAGATAATCGTTAGAAACAAATAATTTAGGGTAGGTTTAGATATGTAGGCAAATAAAATGTAAAAAAGGAACAAACAAAGAATCTCCCCAAAGTCGTATATAATCATTTTCTAGAAGATTAGGGTGGATTATAGAAATGTAAGGTTGTTTTTGGTGCATTGTAAATTTATGAAAATAGATTCATGATCATGTTCATCGACATTAAGGCTATGAAAACCTCGTCCACTTTTCAAAAACTCTGCGTAGATTTGTGAGATATTGATCTCATTTTCTATAATTATAATAGAACATCACAAACCATAAAAAT
Organism: Torreya grandis; assembly: GCA_037957365.1. NCBI lineage: Eukaryota > Viridiplantae > Streptophyta > Pinopsida > Cupressales > Taxaceae > Torreya > Torreya grandis. The sequence continues at coordinate 3,060,349 of JARHVA010000872.1, read as the reverse complement.
TAGGGGATGTATTTGGGAGTTTGTGTTATTTTTTGATTATTATTAGAGCCCTGGGAGATTTTAAAAATTTAGCAAGCAACACTTTAAGTATAATATTCATTCAACAAGTAGTGTATTAATTTTAGGACCTAGTCATATATGACTTTTTACGTTAGAATGAATGTATGACAAAAAAAAAATGGTTCATTTTTTATTTAAATTCTACTCTAAATATTTGAAATAACTACTATTACACTTTCACAATATATTTCTTCAACTCAATATGTAGTTTTTTTATTGTTTAAAAACACGTCTTATATGCACCAATGCATATGTGTATTTATAGACTTCTCAAATTCAAATTAAGATCTTATTAGCACACAAGCTTACGTACAAATAGATGGAAAATATCAATAAATCGGAGATATATGCTATAGGAAACCCAAAACAAGGTTCATAAAGGTCCACCTTAGAATTGTACATTATACGGTTTTGATATCTCAAAATAATATAATGTATGGTTCTAAGCAAAAACCTAAAAACTAAAGAAAATGTGGAGAAAAGAGGAGGACAGAGAAAAAAGAGTGAATAGATGAATGAAAAGACATAAACAACTAAAAATATGAAAAAATATATTAATAAAAATCTAATATGAATCAATAATCGACAAACACATAAATACCTTACAACAATATAATTCCACAAATAATAACTACGCCATAACAAAATCATCCAAATCAAATTATAAACTTTAATGTGTCATTGTTCTAACACAATTCTACGTATGCTACTCAGTTATTTTACAGAGCAATAAAGATGTATCAAGCTGTGAAACGTGATGATTTGTAAGAAAATGTACAGAGGCAAACATAAATAAAAGTTATTGGATTGATTTTGTACCATGAAGTTTGTTCGGACATATGGAAGCACACATGAAGCATGTGAGAAGAGCGCTTATGTTGTAGGGATGTAATTTTCTCCTTCGCTGATTTTTCTTTTTATCTTTTTGGCTATAGTAAATTTGCATGTAAATGATAAAGGCTCGGAAAAAATTGTGAGCCAAGCATGCATGTTAGTACTGTATTTATTAACAATTCGTACAAGTACGGATGACAGGACATGAGATGAGGAGAGTCTGATTTACTGGAAATCGTTTCAGGGTGATCAACATCTACTGAAATGTATTTTGTTTGATGTGTAAGAGAAGTCAACAAATTGTTGAGATGTGGCATGAATGAATGAAGGATTTTAATAACGTCTATGAGACTGCAGCAGTTTATGAGACTCATGAGTGGCGCACATCTTTATCAGAATGGGATTTCAGTGTAAAAACACTCTCTAAGTTCTTTGAACTTCCTTCTTGAAATCTTCCCTTCTGCTGTGAAGTTTGCTCACAAGGTTCGCATGTACAAAGAAACGTAAAAACAAATTCCCATGCACATTAACTATAGAATGAGGGAGTGAAAAACAGAAACATAATATTGATCTTCGTAAATGATGGTTTGCGTACGATGGTTTAGGTAATTTTTGTATGTTACATCATTTTATTTTGTGTACTAAGAAAACAATGCAGTTTAGAAAATGGACTTGATGAATTAAAACGAGCGAATTAATACTAGTATAATTTTTAAGTTAAGATAATTAAAAAATAATATAAGTTTATATAATACATTTTATTCGGAAAAAAAAAGTTGGATGAAAAACTCAACATAGTAATTTCTTCTTTATTATATTAAACAAATCAATTGTTTACAATATAATAATGTACTTTCAAGTTCTGTTTTTTCTTTACTAAATGTATAAGTATATATAAATACATTAATAGGTCATTGTCAAAAGAAATCATGGGTACCAAAATCATGCATTATAAAAAACATGGGCCATCCAAATACATCTTAATATAATCCCAAAAATAAACTATGAATGTTTATGCACTCCTCACAAGGATTTTTCAATTCTCACATTGTATCTTGCAGAACATGCACACCCTTACGATACCTTTACGAGTTTTTGCAACATCTTGTTGCTTGCCACACAGAACTATGAATGTTTAGATGCATTTGAACTATGTAGTGTCACACATCACTTGTGCAAGACTTGTTGTATCTCAATGCCCTATTGCAATGTTGTGCAAATTAATGTGCAAGTCCCTTGCATTATGCAATAACATTCGTGCATCAACTCCATTTTGTCACATTGCAGGGAAAGTGGCACTCTCCAGGTCTGCACCATGTCATAAACCCTGTCAACAAAACCACCTAGCTAGAAGTCCAATTGCTACACCTACAAGAAGACCAACCTTCACTCAACCAAAAGATCAACTGCCACCACTTTTGTAACCATCATTTGTTATAGCTACCTTATTGAAATGATGTATATATTTGTAAACATATGCCCCCTAAGGGATTAGAGATGAGATTGATCACACATAGACCAAATAAGAGATTGTTAACATGTTTTATGTATCTATCATTCACACACATATCTAAATATCCATTATTTTCAATCTATATAAATAAGTTGGAAGCTTTCCCACCCTGATCATAAGACTTGTACACATAATTTTTCCTTGTTCTAAATATTGAATAGAAGTTGCACCATTCTACAAATACTTCTGCATTCAAATGTTTTGTTGGTTTAATGTTGTGTGTTTTTCCTTTGAGGATTATATAATTTGTAGCATACCACCAAGCATAAGTTGCCCACCTCACTAGAATCATAGGCCTCATGGTGTGGATCATTGGTATTAGAGCAAGAGCTCTCATATGCATGTAAACACGTGAATACAATGTGAGAAAGAAGGATTTCCAATTAGTTATGTTTCAAAGTATCCAGAATAACATTATAGTAAGAGTAAGATGGTTTGACACACATAAAAAGTTGTTGATGAATTTGTAGGCATATAAATATAGTCACAAGTACTTGACACGGTTAATTCTTGACACATCCTAAACCACATGACTTGAACCTTGTTACATGACTCTTATTTATAAATCATCTAAGTCATTTATCCATATGCATGATCGACCCTTTGTCAATACTACTATACATAAATTTTAAGATCAAATACTCAAGTTGCTTAAAATCACTATCAGATTGTCTCTAACTTATAACACATGTCCCTGATCTTTTGAGACAATCCACCCTAGGCAGACAGAAGCATTGGCGCGCTCCTGTCCACTCAGGTTAGTGACATCCTATGCCAAATAACATTAAGTTTTTGAAATTTAAATTATTCTTTTGGGTCTTACCACACATTTCACGAGGCCAGCTAAAGAAATTATCAAAATGTTCACCTATAAATACACATTAAAGGTTCATTCATTAGCCCCACTTGCTACTCACTTGGTTCAATCTTATTCACTATTGCACATTGAGAAAATTTACACTATTGTTTCCAAATTCAATATCACTCACAATGAACATACATAATCCAAGTCTAAAACATCTCAAACCGAGTCAAGAGCTATCATTGTCAAGTATCAAATGCATTTTCTCCATTTTTCTAGTTGCATACACATAGTCTAGGAGCACAATTGCATGTTCACTCTAGGTGGGAGAACTACATGAACTTAATTTTCCTCCTTGGATTATTAGATATGTAGGCAACCATCAATTATCAAGGGGCGATTGAGGTCACCTCAACCCATTACACCCTCTCTTTTTTACAGGTTTTCAAGTTATCAAAGTGTTTTTAGGGTTCCAAAGACAAAATAACAAATTTTGTGTGATGTAATCCACATTGTGATATCTTATATTCCCCAAGATACATAGCCACAAAAGGTGCAATAATCAATTTTTTATTACAATCAACCAGGACAAGTGCATGGTCGACAAACTCGAACATCATGTGCTCCTATCCTTCTATAACAATCATATTGAAAAGCATTTTTTATTTTTATTATTGATATGTAATTATCATAATTATGTTTCTTTCTATATTTTTCTATCACTCATTTAGCATTGTCAATTGGGATGAGTCCACAGTCAAGGACACATGTACAATATGTGTTATCGTCCACTTATAACATACTTGTCTAGAAGTAGTTTCTAATTTTGTATTTGATCCCAAATAGGAATAGTTATCTCTTTCATTGATTTTCATTACCAGACATTTAGAACATTCAACTGCAATCCCAGTATGAGCTAAGTTGTTTTCTTCATAGTATTTTCTTAAAATAATAGTTTTCCATATTTAACAAGTTGTCAAAATTAGAATTGTTGATTATTGTACGTCTTTAGCATTATGATGTATTTTAGTTTTAATTATATTATAATTAAAACATTGATTGTTTTATAAAAAATAGGGTAAAACACATTGGTAAACCTGTACATTTTTAAGCATTATATATTTTTTTAATGGTAAAGTTTCAGATTAATTTCTAATCAAATTTATTTTTATTTTTCATTTTTTTCCCTAGAAACTGCATTTCGACAGTTTGAAAACTTGTATGAGATGTCATTCTAAGCAAAGTAGTCTTTATTTTTACTTGAGTTATGGTCTGAGGGGTGTTTTCCCAATATTCAAGTCATTAGACAACACCATATACGAATTTTAGTTTCGATGTACCTCATAGTATATAAAAAATGCATAGAGTTTTATTTTTTCAACTATAAGAAGCCTTTGACTATTTGTTCATGCAGTGCATTGGTAAATAATTAGTCTTGGAAAGTTATTCTCAATGTACCCTAAAGACAGAATAATACGATTACAAGATGGTGGGATCCTTCGTAGTAAGTGCCCTCATGGTTTTGTTATCTAAGAACAAGATCATTATATCTAAGATCCTACAAAGCAAACACATTTGACTAATTACATACATATTCCCTTTTACAATTTCAAATTTTCAAATTCAAAATCATGGTTACAATCAATGACTTTTGAATTCATCTTTTGATGCTCAACATCACATTTTGTCTTAGTTTTTAAAGCTATTATTTGGATTCACTATATATTATCATTAATTAAATTAAAATATCATAAAAAAACTAAAATGAACAAAGTATAATCTCAAGTCTTCTTCAGCTCACGTTGTAGCAACTATATTTCTAAGATACAATAACCGTTGAAGCATATCTTTGTCAAATCAAGTATGACTAGGGAACAAATATAGCTGTACATTCAAAATGATATACGACATACTACACACCCTATTGATGGGCTTATCATGACTATTGAGAATGATAAAGCTAATATAGAGCACGTTAAAAAGACAGTTACGACACCCATTCAAAAGCATAGTGCAAATTTAGTTGTGGCACTTATAAATAATCTTATATACATTTTGTTCGAAGGAAAGTTGTACACCCTCATAAGCAACAAGCTTCATATCAAAGAGTTACACAAAGTTCAAAGAGATATTAATCTTCTATAATGCATCCTACAACAATCCCTATGATAGGTCAACGTGTTTCACAATGAACATAGGCAAAGAACCTTCTCTTATTATAAAAAACACTTCACCAAGTCCTACACCTTCTCAAGTTACACATCAACAACAAATTCTATAATCAATTATCATAACAATTACAGTACAATACTTGATGCCTTTTCATATTCAAATACACAAACATGTACCACTTTTTGCAAATGAAAAGTCATCTTCAACATTTATGATCCAAGCATGAATTATGGTCTTCTCATTGATGGGATCATAGGTTAAGTTTCCTTTAAAAAATAAAAAAAATGGAAAAATCAAATATTAAAAAACAAGAAAAAATATAAAAACAAAAATGGCAAAAATATAAAAACATTAAAAATATTTAAAAAAAACTAAAGTCAGGACTTGACCATGACATGAGATGTTAGTTTACTTCTTTAAGTATGTTATTTATAACATATTTGATAGATAACACATTCTTTTTCAAAGACATGTATTTCACAAGGTATATGAGTGTGATGCAAGACATACATTATACATGGACTCTTAGATGTTGGATACCCTTCTACCCACTTTCCATGCCTATGTTGGACCATTTCATTCTATAGGTTACATGATGGTTATATATTTTTATGACCTTTATACCATGCCAAGCTACATATCTTACAAGTGTTTTTATATTTGCTCATATTTTACATTCTGCTATATGAATATGCTACTTTTCTATAATATAACATTGACACATATGGATGTAATATATTAATTTCACTTGTTCTATGCTCTTTCGATGCTATTTAATTTCTTGCATGATAGGCTCTACATTTCTTGCTTGTTATGTGTGGCTCTTGGCCCTTGTGTGCAAATTGCACGAACATCTCTATGAGATTTGTGCTTGGAATGTGCAACATTTGAACGTGTCCATTACTTGTGGCCCATGGCCCTATGTTTTGTGAGACATTTGAATGTGTCTCTTTTTTTTTTACATTCTTAATGTTCTTTGCATGTAGTCCTTGGCCTTGACTATGTCAATATGTTCATTTTCATTGTTTACATCCCTCAACCTCATTGTATGACATTGCGTGAATATGTGTGTTGTGTTTGTTGAGCTTGATAAGTGGTTCCATGATACATATCATGCAATTTTATTGTGTAGTCTACTTTAGAGATGATAAATTTATTTCACATTTCATTGTTAAATCTATCTAGATATGGCACTTGCATGCCTCACATTCAATATGTTGCATACATGTTTCAATGCCAATTGCATTTCTTACGATGACATACTTTCCACAAGTTAACATTACACTACATGACTCTACCTTGATAAGATGATACAATTAAGTCTTATTTTGATATGAGTGACTTGTAGGCTACATCCACCATCTCAAAAGGGGGGCATCACATTGGGCTTGTCTTAGATATCCAAGCCTCTGTGCACAAACACAATTAGATTTGAGACAAAATACATGTTTCAAAAACACAGAGTATAGGTTTTCAAAGATTTAAAGTAATACATGATCATATTATATAAAAGAGTACATGTTTTCAAAGATTCAAAGTAATTTAAAAATCAAACACGTAATAAATTTTGCCATTTTGATACATATTTCAGGGGCATATGACATGCATATGCACTAAATTTTCAATAAACTCAAAGTATAAATTCATACACACTTGAATACATATGCACAAATATGTGCAAAATAGTTACAATAACAAAGTTATATGTTACAAATATAGTTACAATAGAGCATATAAGTGCATAGCTTTTTATATCATTTGGCATAGATCCAAGGGGCATGATACTTATTCATGCTTACATGCGCATTTCAAAGATCAAAGTTCAAAGTTTCCAAGTTTAACATTGCAATTTCAAAAGCAAAGTTCAACATTTTAATTTTAAAAGCAAAGTTCAAAGTTTCAAAGTTTTACCCCAATTGCATTTGTCCTCTTGATCTATTGAGTTAGAGTTTTAAGTAAAGGAGAAGATACATAGTGATTTTCATGAAGGATCGCAGGGTCTCGCACAGTCCACAAAACACACATGTAAAGGCAAACTTGTCATAAAAAAATAAGAGCTTCATCACCTACAAGACACTGACACCCCTAAGGACAATAACACACTACTCTCTCGTCCAATTATAACGCTCTTATCTAGATATCCTTCAAAACCTTGTTTTAGATCTGCAGTCAATCAACATAGTATCCCAATCAGTTTTAGTCCCTGATATAATTTTGCATTCTAGTTTTCTAGCTAAGTTGTATTTCTTTGGCACCTTCCTTATTTAGCATATTTCTAAATTTAGTAAGTTTTAAATCAATTTGTGTCATTTATTGCATGTATGTAGCATTCTAATTTTTCACAATAATTTATCTTATCTAAGCAATTAATTCCTTGTTTTATAAAATTTGATAAAACACCTCCATATCAATCTCTTTGAAGACATCAAATTTGGCATATTTTCAAGTCGATTCAATTGTTGACTTATGTTGGTTGTGTCCTTTGATGTTTCACAAAAGATAACATCTATTGCAATGAGAAATTTCTTTTTGTTCTCATTATATAGTTTGCTTATTGTTGAGGATTTTGAATATCCCAAAAGGATGCATTGTTGACTCCTATGGTCAAACTTATTCCTATTTTCCTTGAGAATCAATGTATGACAAGTGGATCTAAAAACCTGAAGATATACTAATGGAAAATGGCCACACCAAACTTCATATGGAGTATTCATTTGAAGGGCTACTAATGGTGACATGTTGTAGAGATACATGTTGTTTGAGCTACTTCTGCCCATAAATGCATATTTGCTCCTTTGAAATACAACATTGCTCAAACCATGTTCATCCTCTCAACTACTCCATTTTGTTGAGGAGCGTAAGGGACTGTCAGATGGTGTTTCATCCCATTTTCATTGGAATAGGATTCAAACACCTTGGATGTGAATTCACCACCATTGTCAGTTATGAGTGTCCCAATGTGGGGTTACGCTTCATTTTAAACCATTGTTTAAAACTTCTAAAAAGTTTTGAAGGCTTCTAATTTTTTGGTTAGAAAACAAATCCAAGTCATCCTGCTATAGTGATCAATGAACAATATGAAACTCTTATGACCACTATTGAAAATAATTAGCAAAGAATACATATCAAAGTGAACTAACTACAATTTTATGTCAGCCTTTCAGTATGACCTTTGAAATGGTTCCCTTTTGTGCTTAGCCAATGTGCAAGCTTCACAATTTTCAATTTTTGGCTTAGTATTGGCAAACCCACGATACCATTCTTTTGCATTGTGTAATTGTTGTCATAGTGACTATGCCCAAATATTGCATGCTAGAGAAACCTTGTTGGGATTTTTCCTTCAACAAGACGAGCAAAATTTCTTGGAACTAAATGCTCCCCCCTGAGTTTTAGCAAATTTTCTTCCTCAAATTTAGTTTGAACAATTGCATTATCACATTTTATTGTGATATTTACCTCTCCAACATCTAAAAAATGGAGTGGCCTTGTTGTGAAATGAGCACTAGAGATAACAAGTTTATTTTCACTTTAGGAAGGGACAAGACATTACGAAGAGTGAAATTTGGAAGCCCCAGTGACTTGAGTCACACAGTAGCTTTACCTTGAGGTTGTAGACTTGTTTTATCTATCAAATTTAATGGATCACAACTTTATTCATGAAACTCCTTAAATAAGTCCCTTAGGAAAGTCATATGTTACGTGGTACTAGTGTCTAGGACCAAACATAATCACATGTTGAACAAGCATTAAGACATTATTTGTTTCGTTTGAGATGAAAAACACACATTCACTTGAAAATTGGGCTGAGTATGGTTACAAGCTTTTCTTTCTTTCTTTTTCTTGTTTTTATTTTATATAGGTTTCAATTTTATCCCACGACATTTTGCATTCATGGGTCTCATGACATTATTTTCTTTCACAACATTTTCAAAACAAGTGTTTTTTGTCATTTTGCTTCTCCTAATGTTGAACATTGTTTTTATAGCTTTACCACCTCGCCATTTATTTTTCCATTTGCCTTTATCATTTCCAACATTATTGGAAGAATTGCCTTTTTGATTAACATAACAAATACTTTCTCTTGTGAACTCAATCTTTCTTCTAAAGCCTTATTCTCTCTCAGCGATTTACTCAACCTGTTGATCAAAAGTGAGTCTTCAACATATTGCTTGCCTACAAAGACTGCAAGTACATTAAATATGTAGAGAGAAGAGATTTTATGAAGGCGATCATGTATACATCAATCTTTACACAAACAACATCAACATCATGTTTGATGGCTCATATTGTGAAGCCAAACTCTTGACATCACTTCAACTCAAGGTTGAACAATTTCAACTGTAATTGTATGAACTCCAATTGTAAGTGAGAATCAAATAAGTCCTTCAATTTGTGTAGTATTTCACAAGGAGTGTTGAACCCTTATGTGTGACGAAAAACTTTACCATCAATTGAGGCCCTCATCAAGGGCAATGCTTTTGAATTCTTGTGCTTTTAGGATTGTAATTCCTTTGGTTTATTTGCTTCCATTAATTATGCATCCCCATCATAGATGTTGAACCACAAGTCATTGAAGATCAGAGTGTTCTCCACCTGTCTTGAGCATTTTAACCAAAGTTCCTTCCTGATTAGTGTTGTGCCAATAATTTTTTTTATTGAATACATTATACTATGAAGGGAGATAGATTGGTTTCTTATCACTCTAAAAGTTTTGTATACAACCAAACTGACATACCAAATCTTTTGATATGCTTGCCCTTCTTATATACCTGATGGTATGTGGAAGAAGCTCGTCATTTATATATACACGTTGGAATGTGAAAGAAATGTTAAATCACGTGAAGTAGAATGATACGTGGCATTTATGTAGCACATGAAAATGATTCGTTGTACCTATGACACCTACATTGTGAGAAGTCCTTGTACATGGTCGTAATAATCGTATATACTCAGAATTTATTGCTTTCGAGCTTTACATCTGGTGATAGATATGAAGGGGTAACAAATGGAAAAATAAAGTTTTATCCTTGTTTCTCCTTGGTGGTTTATAGGGATGATGCCTCAAACGTCATTGTTACAACTATATTGAGTGATATATATAATAGTTTGAATACGATGACATTACTTGTAACCATAAACAAAAGGCATCATCAATGTCGAATGCTCCATTTGCATAATGTGCTTTAATTTTATTTTCTTAAACAAAAATCACATTTATTTGTTTTGGAATTGAAATAATTTGCACAATAGTGACTTATTTAGTTTAATAAGTAAAAAAAAAAAAAAAAAAATCCTCATTTTGAAAATCATCTAAAAAAAATATGTTTTTTTTTTGAATTAAAAGCATAAAATATTAAAATTTCTAAAATAAAACAATGAAAATTACCTTTAAACATCATACAACCAAGAAATCATGTGAAACACTGTATGGTCCACATGGTAATATATGTCATTTGGAAAGCACTAACTAGATTAGTACACTACTTGATGTTTTGGATGGTTTGAATGCCCAATAGAGAATGCCAAGCTGAAAGTGTGCAACTAGATCGCTAAGAAGAAAATTTTAGATGGAATGCATATATGCTAACTTGAAGATGATTGTTATGTCAAATGCCAAAACATCAAATAATTAAAATGCCAAAAACAACTCAAACACCACCCAAAGTTGGAAATTACAATTTTAAATGAGGTGTTTCATATTTAATACACCGTGCTTAATCAAACAATTGTCCAAGTAGGTAAAAGCCAAACCATTAGACTAAATGACTTAAAAAGACATTCTTCTCATGGAATATTTTAGTTGTAGGCCATACATCAGAAAGATAAGTGGAGGAAAGAATAAAATTTATGGGTTAACAGGTGCGAATTAAACTTGCAACTAGCAACACAAATGAAGAATATAAAATTAATAAATATACTACGCTTTGATACCAATGTCAGGGCAAGTAAGTGGACTATGGGAATTAAATATTTAGTGCAATCAACCTTGTATTTTATTAGTTGAAAGAGAAGAGATATTACAAATAGAATGACCATATAATGGCTATTCACTTCATCTTCTATGGTGACTATTCACCTTATATAATAAGACAAAATAATCCTACACCTAGGATAAAGAAATATTATGTATAATAATATTGACACTATAAATAGTTGGTACAAACTAAACTTGTATTTTATTAATTGAAAGAGAAAAAATATAACAAATTGATAGGCCACGAAGTGGCTATTCATTTCATCTCCTATAGTGACTATTCACCTTCTACAATAAGATGAAAATGATCCCACTCCTAGGAGAAAAAATGTTATGTATAATAATATTACACAATTATGATACTGTAAAAATTTATTAACAATATAAATTGACATACAAGTAATGAATCAAACAATTATGATAGGCAGGGGCGATTGTCAAATTTCAAGTAAAAAAACTTTGAAACTACAAAAATAACCCCACATAATACAATACAGGGTACCAAAATCATGTTAAATTCATGATAATGTATTTACGGACTCTTGTCTGTTGTCCCCAACTAGTTTATTATAGATATAAGATAGATTTTAATTCAATAGTGCGAGAGTTTCCCTTCCACCCAACATAACCCATGACCATAATTGCACAAGCCAATGATGATATTAATGTTATCATTACCTATGCACCATCGTATATCACACTTAAATAGTTTTATTTTATGTGTTAAATATTTGAGGTTTTTACAATCCATATTTATGAAAAAGTTTTTAGAGTAAATCATGTAAAAATTTATTGATCAACGTTTTGAATTACATCCCATGATTTATCATCAAAAAACCTATGATGGATACAAGGTTGTCTCTTTTATATGTTTTTGAACAACAATAAAAGCGATTAAAAAATATCCAACATTTTAAGAATGCCATCAAACTGAAATCACTTACATATGTAAGGTAACCATGGTAAAAATGAAAATCCATTAATTGGAAAGAAACTACGTACTAAATCAGTTATTAAAAGAAGTGGTGTAGAGTCGAGTTCTTGAGTTTAGGTCACATACATGATTACTAATAACACAATATATCCACAAGTCATTGCATTTTTTACAACAAAATTGCAACTCATCCATATATACATACACAAAAATAGGGAGTAATTGTATATAGCGGGCACAGGGACAAAGAGTGGAGAGTTGTTAGGAGTGAGTAGGAAAAATAGAATTGAATTTCAATCCACTAACACTAATCTTTTGTAATCTACCCTCCTCAGATGCACTCCCACCAACATAGGATTTCTGCACATGGGCTCTCCTCTTCCTTGGATCTCCATGCACAACTAATCTTGATAGGAAAGGCTTCATTGTACACTCGATTGGACATCTACAAACAGATGGAGAATAAGACACAAAATAATTTTTTGCATTGACACATTGAGTTGGGGATTCAATCTCCTACCCAATTGTCCTATACAACTAACCTCTTATACAATCTTATCATTTGAATTCTGCTCATCAACCACTTTTATAGATTAATGATCATTGCAAAACTGGCCTTTAAACTCTAAGCCATTGCCTAAATAACCTAAAACATTGCCTAATTGATCTTTAGAATGTGGGTCATCGCCAATCTATTGCAAAGATTGCTGGGTATTTGAAGTTTTCATTATTAGAAGAAGAAGCTCTACAAAAGGACAAGATACAAGTCAAATCCAAGGAAGGAACCCAACATTTCTTTTCTAGATATTGGGATCTCTTTTCCCATACCAGATAACGACTACAATCTAAAAAAATACAAACAAATCTACGTGAGAATCTCTGTTTTTACACAATTTGCCATTCGAGTGCTTTGTCTCTTCCGGTGGGGCTATGTGAAACACAATAATCTGGGCAATCCTAATAGGCATCAAACTTTTGGAGCAATTACAAGGTAATCTATCCCTCAAGGAAGGCCATTTGCTTCTTCCCACATAACAAACACGATTACAGGAAGTATTAATGCTGAGAGAAACAACAACAGGGAAAAAGACAACAGTCATGAAGGCCATTTGCTTCTTCCCACATAGGATTCTTTGATTTTTTGTGAAATGTGTGAATTTTAGGTAGGAGTAGGTCATAATTCGACATGCCTTGTCTACACACAATTATTTAATGAGATTTGAAATGACTACATGATCATATACACTAACAATGAGCTCACACATAAATACGGTGATATTTTCTCAGTTTTTTTCTATCAATATAAAATCAAATAAATTATTTTCCAATTTTTTTATTAATAAATAACACTTAAATTATTAAATAAATTTAATTTATTTATACACACAAAACAATACCATATCTATTAATTTTTTTAAATTTGTTTATACAAACAAAACAATACAGGTTTCATTAGATCAGGGGTACATGATTGAATCACATGTTTAAAAAAAAGAATGAAACGTATAAAATTCCTTCGAGAGTAAGAAATAATACTTTATGGTCACATTATATCTATAAATTTGAATTATCAGCCGACGGAGCGAATTGGAAGCCATTGAAGTCTCTCACAAGAAAGTGCAACGCCCACGACCTAACACATTTCGAAGACGGTAAAAACCGAAGCCGGGAACAAGAAGTCCTCCGTGGACGCGTATATTAGGATTTTTAACTTGGACTTCTCAAAATCAAAATTTCGAAGGAAAATAATATCAGGAAAAAAATAAAGGACAGCGGTACGGCTGCAGAAGAAAAGAGTGTTCTCAACCCAAAACCCTCACATATTTCCTCTTCAGCTACTAAGGGATCTCTCAACAAGGTAACAAATCCGTCCCTGTATTTTGTTTTAAATATTTGGCTGTTTGATTTTTATCATCTCGGGCGTTCAGGCGTTGATCTCTATTTAGGTTTTGTTTGAGAAAACGAAAAAAACAAAACCCTGAAAATGCCTCCTCGCAAAGCAAACAAAAATGCAACCCCAACTCCTCCGAAGAAGGCGGCTGCCGCGAAGGCCAACCTGAAATCGACTCTCAAAAAACAAAATCCCCTGGCTGAGGCTTCTCCTGCCGTGAACTCGCCGTCGGAATCTGTTAATGGCGCCTCAAAATCTGAGGCCGTTGCAGAGAAACAGCCACATGTGGTTTCGGAAGAGAATACTGGAGAGGAGAAGGCGGTTTTGAAAGAGGAGGCTGTAAAATCGGTTGTGAAAGAGGAGACGGCGGCTTCTGAACCTGCTGTTTTGGCCGGCGAGGGTTTGGATTTATCTAGGGTTTTGACGGAGGAAGGGCAAGATGTCACAGAATTATCTGAGAAAAAGGACGCTGAGGCAGAGACCCCGGTTCGAGTCCCCGACGCTAAGGCCGGAGAAGATGTTGCCATGGCGGAGGCTAAGCTGGAGATTAACTTGAACGGAGGTGAAAAAGTGGAGGAAGAGGTGAAAGAAGAGGAAAAGGAGAAAGAAGAAGTAAAGGATAAGGAAGAGGGAAAAGATAAAGACGTGGAGATGGAAAATGCAGAGGGTAAGGAGGCGGAGCAGACCGTCGAATCAGCGGAGAAAGAGAATAAGGATGAAGGAGAAGGAGAAGGAGAAGGAGAAGGAGAAGCAGAAGGAGAAGAGGATACTGAAATACAGAAGACAATGCATGCTTCTGATCAGCGGCAGCGCAAGAAATTGGAGGTGTTTGTTGGAGGCCTGGAGAAGGAGGCTACGGAGGATGATCTGAGGAAGGCTTTTGAGAAAGTTGGGGAAATTACTGAAATACGGTTGATGAAGAACTTTCAGACAGGGAAGAACAAGGGGTATGCTTTTGTGCGCTATGCCACTGCTGCTGAAGCGAAGCGAGCTGTCAAGGAACTTGCAAGTGTCAAGGTATGTTTTGTTTCCTTTCTGTCTGCTGCTGATTGTTTTAAGCGTTTTGAATATTTCCTAGTCCATTGCTGCCGAGTATAAGCATGGATTGTTGGAGAAAATGTAGAAATGGATGGATATGTTCTTGGCCACTTCTGCCATGATTCAGGTGGTTAGTATGTATCATTATATTTTACTTGGCTAACATTTAATGGCTAGTTTAGTCCATCTTATTGAGAATTTATTAATAAATTTTAAATGTACTTGAGATAAAGTTAAAGGAAAGTCAGCTTTATACAAAGATTGGGCTCTGTGCCTGGGTATAGGTGGATTGACAAGTTCAAGTTTACTGTTGAGCTTGGTCACAAGGTCAAAATCCAAGGCTTCAAAATTTGAATAGGCGTTAGTGTTAGCCTCCATTTGTGCTCTGGTACTAGCTTTGCTTCGAGGAGTTTATGTGCCTTGTGGGTTTTTTTTGGTTTTGCTATTTTCTTGATTTAAAAGTCACGAAAATCCTAGTTCCATGAGAGTGGTAAAGAAAAATATAGGGAGATTTGGACTAACATAGAGCAAGGTTGATGTTGTCAAATTAGAATTGACTGAGATATGTAATAAAGCAAAACATGAAAATTGATAAGATTCAAAATAGAATAGTTGTGTGCTAAGTAACAACATTTGCTGCATTTAATGGCGGACATTCAAAATATG
This sequence comes from Torreya grandis, assembly GCA_037957365.1. Lineage (NCBI taxonomy): Eukaryota > Viridiplantae > Streptophyta > Pinopsida > Cupressales > Taxaceae > Torreya > Torreya grandis. Next base: position 3,044,465 of record JARHVA010000872.1, on the reverse strand, counting down.
CCGAATGCCAACAGACCCTACCAAATTCGTTGAAATTTGTGGTTACATTCATATGGATTTAATCACGAAATTAAAAAATGAATGTAATTAAAAAACGTCCAAAGTCATGATAAAATTTGCCCAGTTTGTTGAGATTCGTAATTTTTAGGGTTCATTTTTTGTTTTGATCTCCATCATCACCTGTCAGTCTTGACACTTCATTGTGCAAATGCAAAGGGTTGATTTTTTGTTTTGATCTATGTTGTGTGACAGCGAACGCGAACCCTAAAAATTATGAATTGTACAGCAAATGTTAAATGTGCAGTGTGAACTGCGTAAAACACGAACTGAGAACTGTTAGGCTGTTGACAGTTGTGTTGCAAACTGCTGTGGCCCATAACTGCCTGTTTGAACTTGAAAATGATATTAAAAACCTGAGTCTGATTTTCCTTGTATGCTTTCGTTTTGATTCGATGTGGAATTTAGGAAAGCAGATTATCATTTAATCATTTTGAATAAAACATTAATACTTTTGAATTTTAATTAGATACTTGGTGGAAACTTGAAAGTTATTTTGACAAGTTTATTTATATGAAATGTGATTTTTTTGAATGGTGGGTTGGTATATTTTAAAAAATAAGTATATTTCTGTTAGCTGAATTTAATCACGAATTTTATCCTTTATTTTTTAGTTGCAAAATTTTTCCGAATTTTGTCCTCAGTGAATTCAAACACAAATTTGAATGCGGTGACGTAGGTTGTGTGTGTGTTTTGAGTCTATGTAAAATGATCTTGAGCTGATAACAACTTTGAGAAAAGAGAGATTTATAAGTTAACCCATGTGTCAAAATATTTGTTTTTGAAAGCAAGAATTACTGTGCAAGCTCCTCTGTTTTCATGTTAGTTGCCTTGAGAACTCTGGCACTATCAATTTTTAGCAGTGTCAGCTTCTTCCTTGGGACTCCTTTGGTTATGGTTGATATCATGATGGTGTTTTCTTAATTACAAGATATTGACTTACATGTTGCATATCCCGAGGACTTATATGCAGATTGTTTTCCATGTTGATATCTCCCCTCTTTCTCATATGTGTGTGTAATAATCTTTTGTTGATAACAATTGTAAGATAAGGAAGGTTTGTAGGAAAACACCATGGATCAAAATATGTAAATCCAGAAGTAAGCAATGAAGTGTAACTATCTAGATTGTTATGTTAGACACCTCCTCTTGTCTTACATAACATTGCTTAGCAGTGATTATGCTTATTTTAGTGGGGATCACCTTGGTTGTAGTTATCGTAATTGCAATTTCCCCTTATTAACAATCTTTCTAGCTTATTGTGTTAGGAACTTACTTTTCTCTGGTTTGACATTACTTAGCAGTTGTACACTCTTTAATGTGCGACACCATAGCTGTGGTTATTGTCGTTATAAATTACATGTGCCATCTCTCTATGTCAGGTTTATTTCACGCTTATACCTCACAAAGTGGTGAATTTGTGAAAAACACAACTATGCATTCTTAATAGTTAACCTAAAGGGTCTGGGAAAATGTCAAGGAGGTTAGGTGAAATTTAAGCTGAAAAGGGATTTTGTAAAAGTAATGAACATACAAATAAGAAATGCCAATGGACATATGGAGAAACCTATAGAAAGGATGATGGCGTCAAATTAACTAATAAAATAAAATCACATAATAGAGCAAAAACAGAATGTCAATCGATTAATGAAGTCAGAAGATGAATAGGATATATTTTTTTTTGAAATTAGTTTTTAAAAAAAACAGCCCTAACATAGTTTTTTCATTAGATTTTGTCAAATCAGATATGTTTTCTTGGCTGATTTGCATGTGCTTTTGGTGTTAGACAAATGATAGTAATTACCTTTTGGTATTATACTTCTTTAAAGAATTATCAGTGAGGTTTATCGGATGCATATGGTATCATTTTGCCATAGAGAGAAAGCTCCGTTTACTGAATGATCTATTTTTTCTTTCAGATTCGAGGCAAGAAATGTGGAGTAGTGCCTCTTGAGGAGAATGACACAATATTCCTTGGCAACATTGACAAGAATTGGAAAAAAGATGATGTAAGTATTATAAAAGAGCTGGATGGTAGTAGTTAAGAGATTGTAAAGGTGTCACATTGTGTTATTTGTTGCTACTAGGCTCTTATTTTGGATTTATCGGAGAATTTGGAGCTACAATCTTGTGTATGAGGGATTTTTTAGAATTATATACTAAGCTTAGTTTTGTTTTCTAAAGATTATTGTTCGTTTCATGATCTCAGAAATGTACACTATATGTGTGATTTGGCTATGTTTTGAGATGCTGGTCTATTGTGATTTACATATAATTTAGTAATGAAGTGCAATTCATTGTTTAGCAATATTGATTAAATAGACATGTATGTGAACATTTGATTTGTGATTTTGCAGGTTGTAAACAAATTGAAAGAAGCTGGAATAGAAAATATTGAAAATGTATCTGTTATTGAAGACCCTCGTAACCCAGAACTTAATCGTGGCTTTGCATTTCTGGAACTAGAGACTTACAAAGATGCTCAAATTGCATTTAGAGCGCTCCAAAAGAAGAATGCTTTTGGTCCAGATAGAACTATCAAGGTTGCTTGGGCACAACCTTTGAATGAGCCAGATGAAGATGTGATGGCACAGGTATGACTTGAAGCTTATTTATTGCCATGTTTCTAATATTAGACTCATCTACTTGTAATTTTTGTTTGTTGTCTCCTTTATCACGTTTTTGGACTTTTGATTTATGCTTTGGCTTTGGCTATCCACATGGGATTTTTCGACTTTATTTCTTTCCCTGTATAAGTTTTGCCTACTCTGTGAGGGACAAATTTGCAATAATTCTTTAATTGTAGCTTATTGTTTATTCTTTATTGTCTTTTTTGTCATGCTATTATGTTTAGTTATCCTTTTGGGCTGTTATAAACTACATTGTCATTTCATCACAGGTAAAGTCTGTCTTTGTAGATGGTTTGCCCTCAGCATGGAATGAGGAACAAGTTAAGGAGCACTTTAACAAATTTGGTAAGATAGAAAAGGTTGTTCTGGCACGCAATATTCAATCTGCTAAGAGAAAAGATTTTGGGTTTGTAAACTACACAACTCGGGATGCTGCAGTTGCATGCATTGAGACACTCAGCAAGGCTGATGAGCTAACTGTTGGAGATTCAAAGGTTGTGTATTGTAGTTGTCCCCATGTAATATATTGTATTTCCTTTTTCCTTTTTCATGGTACTAACCATTGTGAAGCATTATATGTAGCTCAATGTAGTTACAATTATCTTTGTTGTGCGCTGGTTTTTATGCAGGTGAAAGTTAAGGTGTCATTTGCAAAACCTCCACAGAAGGGTAAATCTGGAAAGGGAGACTTAAAGGGAACAAACAAAGGGGATTCTAAAGGATCAAATAAAACAGGTTCTTATGGTAAAATTCTGCATCTTCTTTTGAATCATGAATGCTATTTTCTATTTTTCTGGCCAACATTTACAGACACAACTCCATTGTTTGAAGTTTTATCCCTTTTTGCATGTTTCTACTCTGATTTACTGTTTGTTGCTTCCATTTTCTCCATTGATTTTGGGCCTGAGCATCTTTTAGGGTATGCACTTGTATTCTTTTGTATCATTAGGAATTTGTTTTTTCCATATAGATGTAGAATCAAATGTTGCTATGTTCATTCCAATGGAGATGATAAGATATGAAATGGGTTAATAACTCAATGTTAGTTAGAGGACCTACATTGCTTCTTTAGATAGCAAGATAGCATGTTTGCTTAAATATGTTTTTGAAGCAGTCTTGGTGTTTTGGCTTTAGATGCGAAGACCAAGGTGTCTCCACTTTGTCAAAGTCAATCGGCACAAGCACTTGGCCTAATGGGTTCAGATTCCCTATTCATAGATCTTGAAGTTTGCTAAGATGTCCCCGTTGTCTTATTTACAAGAAATTTTTGTAGCTTGCCTGTTTGTCATTGAGCTTGGGTTGTTATTGCAACAAGTGATCTAGACAAATAATAGATTTATCATTTGAAGTTCATGTATTATTTCTTTTGGAAATAATGTGATGGAGGGAATATATAAAGAGGTTAAGAGGTATTATATGATACAAGAGCCTGTGTCTACGAGAGAGCTGTCTTATACAGAGCGAGTGAGCTGGGAATCCAATATCTTATTAAAACATGGGCTAATGGGTGAATTGTGTAGTTTGTGTTTGCATGAGAATTAGTTTTATGATCTTCCACTTTGATCCATATTGAAAATAATGCTTGTTTCTAGCATGCCAATTTCAGTAGACAGCTAATTGGCCTATGAGGTATGTTGAAATTTTAAGGTTTGAAAATAACTGTAAGCATTTATTGAGACATTCCAATTCTATCGAAAAAGAAGAGAGAGCATGTTGAATTTTTTTTTTTGAATAAGCCATATATTGAGCATGTGTCAGCTAATTAGTATACTAAGGTTGATGGATTGGTCAGATTGATTGGCTTGTATGTAAAGATGCTGGAGGGTGAAAAACCTGAAGTGTTGGATTACAATTCCCCTCCCCCACCCCCCCTGCATACTAAGAAATGCTTAGAGGTGCTTATGTGCATTGTGAGTCCCCTTGTTTTGTGATCATTAACAAGATACATTAGTGAAACTTCATCAAGGTAATGACTGCTCATGGAAATAGTCATCGTTGTGATGACTTAATGTGAAAACAGTCCACGTAGTGAAAACCCACAAATGTAAAATCTAAATAATACCCAACTACAGAAGCCGCATCTAAATATCAACCAATTGGGTGAATTGTTTGTGATATGGATTGAGGATTGATTGTGCACATTAAAATCTAAAAGATTGAGTAGGTTGAGAGAGGGCAATCTATTATGCAAGCTATAATGGTAATGAATTGTCTGTGATATGTTTGAGGATTGATTGTGCGTGTTAAAATTGAAAATATTGAGTAGGTTGAATTTTTTAATCGCTTTTGTGTATGGTATGATGTCTTAAGTGACTTTTGTTTATAAGAAGTATACATTTTTTTAAAATTCTATAGAAGAAATACTTTTATTTTTTTAAATGCTATTCTACATATTTACTAAGTAGCCGATACAGGTACGGGTATGGGTACAAGTATCGGGTACGTGGATATGGAGGATTTTTTTTTGGGGTTTGGGTACTGCTGGGTACGGTTGTACAAAAATATATATATATATAAAATTAAAAATATAAAAATATAGCCATATAAGCAAAATTAACCACATAATATGCATAGAGGAAACATAATAAGTCAAATAACCACAAAACATACTAATAATTCAATGCTAAATATCATAATATTCAATTATTGAACTTAGATTAGTCTTATTACAAGTACATGGGGCAAATGTTACAATTTATGGACAAAAATAAAGACAAAAGAAAATGCACTATCTGCAGTTTGGTGAATATTACAATGAGATGACCTGGTGTTAAATCAATTTAAGACCATGGCTTGTTCTCTTCTTTGAGCTTATTCATGAGTTGAGCTTTTGCATTATACCTGTGCAAATGATCTTACCGAATGTACTGCACAAAAAGAGTCCTGGAGAACCATATTTTTGGGACATAGAGGATAAGCAAAAAAAGATATTATTGATTTCAACATCTCCCTCATCTTGATCATGCTACAGACATTTTTATTCCCTTTATTTTGACAAGGCTGGAACATGATCCAATAACTAGAAGACTTGCTGACTTGCTCTGGTAACCTTCATAGCTGTTGTATTCAGCCCTAATAAAGAAGATACAGATGAATCGACTGAGGCTCAGGTTTTGAAAACACAGCCAGTCATTGAAACTGCAGAGAGGTTTTCATACTTTATTTTGTTTTTTAAAGACCGTGTCTGACTTTTTATGAAGCAAAATAAGGAGGAAAAAAATTAAAAAAATGTTTTTTTTTTGGGTGGTACACCCAGCCGACGCATAGGGTATGCCCCAGCCCCTGTGGGTGTGCCCGGGTACGTCCTCAGATGTACCCGCAGGGGCTGGGGCATACCCTGGGTGTTTGTTGGGCACACCACCCCCTGTACCCATACCAGGATGTTGCGTACTCATACCCAGGGGGCCTAGGGGTGCATCCGGTAATGTAGCATATTTAATTACATATTTTGCATGATATGTTGTGTTTTATCGAAAATGAAACGTTACATACATCATCAATTGTTTATGATAATGAAAATTAGCAAGTGGAAAGCTACTTTTGATAGGTCATTTTTTTTCTGAAAATCACTGGCAATCTGGCATAGCTAGAGACTTGCTCTTGGAAATGGCATGAAGGCTGTCAAATGTTCTATGTTTTGGGGATCCTGATTTGTAATTTTTTAATCACAGAAAATTAAAATTCTCTACATATATCTAAAAAACTGAGTAGAGCTTTTGTTTTGACCAAGTTGATGTCCTACCTCAATGAAATTTACTACTTACCCAACCTTAGCAGAGGATAAGAAGTTGTTGGTTCTTTAATGCACATTTACTTGCTCTAGTAAATGGTACGAAGGCTGTTGAATGTTCTATGTTTTCGAAAAAATTGCGAAAAATTAAAATTCTCTACATATATTTAAAAAAATGAGAGTAGAGCTTTTGTTTTGACCAAGTTGATGTCCTACCTCAATGAATTTTACTACTTACCCAACCCTAGCAGAGGATAAGAAGTTGTTGGTTCTTTAATGCACATTCACTTGCTCTGGGAAATGGTATGAAGGCTGTTGAATGTTCTATGTTTTCGGGATTCTGATTTTTATGTAATGTTTAATACTTGAAAATTAAAATTATCTATAGTTATTTAAAAAAATGAGAGCAGAGCTTTTCTTTTGACCAAGTTGATATCCTACCTCAATGAAATTTATTTTTTACCCAACCTTCGCAGACGAGAAGTTTTTGTTTACCCATGGTTTAGTTTTGTAGGAAACAAGATTCTTATAAAATGTAAATGCTTATTTTTAATTCTACAAATTGACTGGTATTTTGAATGGAAACAGGCCATAAACTGAAGAGTAATTACTCAAACACTGCAATAGGTGCTGTTAGTAGCAAGGGACTTCTGGGGAGGGGTGGCCGGGCTGCATCGTCTTCAGCAACTCATGAACTTATACAGGTCTTAAGAGAACAAGCAGCATGGGGACAGGGAAATCTATCTATGAGTGGAGGTACACATGTTTACTCATCTGGATTCAATATTTCTTTGCTTTAACTCACTTTTAGGATATATATAGGTTAAGATACCCATTCTTATAATTTGTATATACGGACGCATTAAATTTCTAGCGTTTATATTGCACTGATTCTTAGAAGCTTTAGTTTCCTTTTTGGTGAAAGAAACTTGTTGTGAAATAGAAGAGACAAAACCCTATATCGTACCATGATTTATTTCGGGATATCCGCCTTTTTGAATTGGCTGTGTTTACCCCTTTGGATGCCTTTGAGTATAGAAAATTCAAGTTACACTCTTTGAATCTTCCTGCTCAATAGTAATACAAGACATGCCATAGAAGAGAAACAAAATTTTCAACCAGAACTGTTAAACATATTTCCTTTCCATTATTATGTATAACAGATAAAACCAAAACAATTTCCAGATCATTTTAGATGTTCCCCCTAATTACAAAACTAGAGCTGACTTCATAACACCGGATTCAACTAAAAACATTACGTTTAATGTGCATGGTAGGCATGTGCAAACAACTAAAAAGTAAGAATGATAGCCTAAAACCATAATTAGCCATAAAAAAAACAAAGGGAGAGAGACCTTCCTTTGCTTCTTCCCTTGTTCTAAATGTTCTTTGGCTTTCCCATAATGTAATATCTCCGGGGATTCAATTTCAGCAAAGTTACCGGTTTGGTTCTGTTCGTGTTCGTTGAACTGGGTTCACTGGTATGGCAATTTTTTTTTTTTTTTTGCCTTGGGTACAGCTTGGGTTTGGCTGTACCAAAAATACATAAAAAACAAAAAATATAGAATTTCTAACTCAATAAATAGGAAATTTGCAACCGAAGGCAAGTATGCAATGAGAAAATGAATCTAAGTGGTTTTGCTTTTATCATTTGTGTTCTTTGATTCTATGTTTTTGTGTTTTACTTAACTTTTAGGTTTTGCAATTTGTTTTTTTTCTATTTTTTATCTTTGCTTTATGTTTAATTTTGAGAATATATATATATATATATATTTGCCTCAGATTTTACCTGGATTCTGCCCGGGTTCATCCTGGGTGACATGGGTTTGACCTATATATATATATATATATTTGCCTCAGATTTTACCTGGATTCTGCCCGGGTTCATCCTGGGTGACATGGGTTTGACCGGGTTCTCCTGCAGAAGAAACCAGGTCATCCAGGATGAACCCGGGCTGTTTCCCATCAGAACCAGACATGTACCTGGACCGGGTACGTACTGGGGCAGGGTTCTTCTGCATATATGGATGAATCAGTATCTTAGAATTTCAACATAGCATCATTCTAGGGAATGATCGGAACTCCTTTGTGAGTGGTATTCACTTGACTTTTTTTGTCAGAACCTCCACTTGGAACATCATTTCCATTACAGGGGATCCACATTGTTTCTACAAAGATAAAAACAGATGCTATCTGTTCGCCTCTTAAGATGCATGCTATAACTGCAAGAGACAGCCAACTCATTAAATTCCCTGATAACAATGTGAGTATTCTTTACCTCGTGTATCTGCTGGGAAGGAATGAGTCTTCTTGGATTCAACTTCATCTCTCCTGTCCATGCACTTAGCAGGTTGCATTAACTTCAGAATAGCACACCAGTTTTTTCTCCTTTGGGATTCTCCTATGGACAGCCAACATGCAAAGGAAACCTTACAAGAGTTCAAAATGAAAATGATTGAGACAGAAGTGAAAATGAGTCCTTCAACCATTCACATAAGGTTAGGTATTATCTTAATAAGGGAATGTGCTACCTCAGAGGATGGTAAATGTGCTCGATAAAGGTGGTGATGAGCATGGCCCTTAGGGATAGGGCTAGATACATCCTACCCTCGAAGCTGAAAATATAAAATTGCATTTTATCAAAACTACCCCTGTAATGGAAATAAGCTCATGAAATGCCTCAGCTTGGTTGCTATTGCATTATATGGAGGGACTCCCATAAATTCTCCGAATCATGGAGCATATAAAAATTGATGGTCCTCATTTGCAAGAACAAGAGATGATTCATGGCGATCAGCCTCTATTTAAATTTTTCATTTTGCTCTAAATATTGTATACTTTTCATTAACAGAGAATACACCCCTCAGTGGTGCAGTCAGACAACCCTTCTATACAGACCATGAAATCTACTTTATCTGTGCTTGATATCTTAAAGGGGGAAAAAGATTGCATTATCACTATGATATGTCTCAAACCAGAGCTTTAAGAAAGAACCATATCATTTCTTTAGGTCGATCATCAACTAAGGTGTATGACCCTTCCGGTTGACTACCAAGTGCATTGTCATGAGTATGTTGTCCACAAATTGACTAGTGCGTGACAAACTTAAAATCACAAACAAACACATTTTGTGTCGAGGTTGTATTTATTCGGCATCTTTTTCATATATGCATAGGCATCAAGTGCCTTATTTTTTCAGTTTTTGTGTGCAAGCTATCTTTTGCACTTGTTGATTTTTCATCCCATGTTCATGTGTTTTAGTTTATCTATATGAAGAACTTTTCTTCTCATATAATTCCATAACCTTTCAGGTCATGGCTTCAGTGATTATGGAAGAGTTCACATGGGCAATGCTGGCCTTGGAGACATATCTATGTATGGAGGTGCACAGTTATCTGGAGGCCATCATGGAGGGCTCGATCCAGCTATGTTTTCCCAAATAGCATCTGTAAATGCTATTCAAGATATGGGTCATCCAGGAGTCAAACGTGGATACTCAGCGCTGGTAAGTTGCATTTCTTACATAACTTTCTGTGATGGAAATGTGGGCTGTATCAGTTTAGTATTTCTTCATCTGAACTTGCTTTTTGTAAATTGAAAGAGTACTCGAATATTTATTTATTTCAATTTCCAGGGTGAAGATATATACAGAGACACCAGAGGAAATCCACGTCCTCGTCTTGATAGTTCTCTTGTAGCTGGAGGCACAAGGTTTGTTTTTTTATCTTAAACCTTCGAGTCCTGATAGGAAGTGTAAAGTGTAGGATGTGGTTAAAATTACTGAAGAGTCAAGGTGCTTGCAAATTCATGGTGGATGTTCATAAGCTTCAGGACACCGAAACTTATTTTTGGTCATATAGTGTTTTTTTATATTCCAGTTGAAAATTAATTTAAGTAGCTTTATTATAACTGTTTTTGTAGTGTGTTTGGTGGATTATCTCAACAACAATATTATCATAATCCAGGTACTAGTACTGCAACTTTCATCAACAGTTTTCTTTTCTCATATTTTATGTTCATTCATTTTGGTGGGCTTTGAAGTTCATATACATTTTAGATCTTAATACAGAAGAAAATCTGAACATTGAATATATATACCCTTGAAATATTCCAGGTAGACCTCATCATACAGGTTCTGCAAGTTATGCCCCAGTTGGATTGCAGGTGTGGTTTCACTGAACATGTCCAAATAGGATGCTTCATGTATTGAATATTTACTTTTTTCCAAATTGTGCATTGCAAGTAAACCTATTCTACAGTTGTTTGAATATTGTATATCTTTTTAAGATTTGTCTTTTGGTAGGAGCTTTGTTTTTATGCACTGATAAAGTTTATGTTGTTCTTGATTGCGCAGACAAATGGATTACAGAGGTCCTCTGCACAAGGTGGTCGTAGAGGAGGTGCTGCTGGTTCCCGTGCAAAAAGTACGTAATTTAATTTTGTTATAGCAGACCATTTTAAGCTTTTTATGCACTATGTTGTTCTCTATATATGAAGTTAAAAGGTATTAGTTTATTCTTAACTAAAATATACGATTATTTAAATATTTATGGGTTTTTACCCGTGTTAATCTTTTAATGTTATTTTTAAATAATAATATATCATCTCACAACTATTTATTTTTGGTACAGATTGAAAATATTGGACCTCTGTTGAGAGGGACTATTCAGGACTACTTCTGACCTTAACCTTATCCTGGAGATAAGTTGCCACTTTGGTTGTGAGAAAACCTGTTTCTAGACATGTAACCAACCAACATATTGTCTAGATATTCCTGGACGTCAAATTTTGAAAATTTACGAGTTTTAGCCAATCTTCAACATTGGCTTATTATAACAAGTGCACAGCTGAAATTCTGGAGTTGCTATATGATTTGTGATTTGGCAAACTCCCTTACATCTTTTCTATGTTGGAGCCACTGTGCAGAACTTTCTTCACTAACTATCACCTTCATTAAGGTGCCTTTGCAAGTTATTTAAGGTCACTGGGTTTGATGTATGGTCCGTCAATCCATTCTAGTCATCTGCTGAACATGAATTGGAACCTTATTTATTGAGATTCTCATTTTAGACATTTTTGTTCTTTAGGATTGATACCACCTTGTCGATTTATTGTTACTTGTTTATCAGAAATTTATCTCTGGTTCCTATTGAGTTGGAAATCAAAGCTACATGTATTTAACCTTTTGAGAGTTTTAACTTTGTTGGCTTGCAATTTAAGATACTTTTTTGCTTACTTCCAAAATTGGGAGAAAACTCAGAACTTCTGCAGTAAATCTAGCATAAATTTCGTTGTAAATATCTGCTAAATTTGTTGCACCAACAATTATTCGTCATCGTGCTTTGGTTTTGTTTGGAAAGGTAATATCATTTTAAAAACTCCATTGAGTCCAGAGTGTTTTCTAGGTGTCATCTAAAAAACTCCATTTGAGTGATGCAAATCAAAGCAAACTCTAATTAATCTGAACCTGATTCTTATTGGATTGAAATATCTTTACATCACTTTTAAATTTTCTGCCATGCTTAGCCTTTATATGCACCCTTCCTATCCCTGAATGTTAAAAATAGAAATGGATTTCAGAACTGATGTGGTTGTTACAATTTATTTTTCTGCTATGTTTTGAAGGAAAGCATTGTCAATATAACATTGGTCTATGTTTTGTTAGTGTCATATTTATAGTCTGCAATACTGTTTTCATAGATCTTGAGAAACTCTGGATTCTCAGATCAGTCTATAAAATTTACGTAAATTTTATGGAGATTAGCAACTAAGATTTTCAAAGGCCTGGTTACGCAAGATTGCCGGCTGAGCATTGCGGGGAAGCTTATGTGACGTACGAAGTGAAAACTTAAAAGGTATGCTTTATTAAGCTGAATTTTATCTTTGTTGTTCTAAGGTCTTTGAAAGCAGATATTATTGTATGTTCATAACTCTTGCTATTTATTTGTTAGATGCACGAAATGTTATGTCACACAGACAGGATATTGGTCGTGTTTTGCTATGCCCATAAATAATGGCCTTCTGGAAAGGTAGTTTTTCCCTGTTTCAGGTAAGCTTCATGCTGTTACTATAATAGCTTTTCATTTGTTATCATGTATTGGGGCTACTTCGGGGGAAAAGGTGCTATTATACATTATCAATTTTTTTGCTCTCAGTGGAAGGATTCATGAGTGTTAGTTTTGCATGTGATTTTATCGGCCAGCCTAGGTACAGTCCTATTTATAGTAGATATTCCCTTTGTGATTTGGCTAGTCCAGTTTTATTTTAAGTACATATTCACTCTGTGTTTGCTCTGATCATTTGAAGTTCCGTACAACATTAGTCCTTGTTACAAATGAACATTAAGGTTTTAACTTTAAAGTTTCCTTCCAAAAAATGGTTTACAAAAGCTGTTCTGTTTTTCGGAGATTTTGGTAGATGTATCGTTTGCAACATCTTACATAGCTTAGTTATTGGTAGCTTATGGAAATCTGTGAAATTTTCTTTGGATCTAATCAACCAATTTATCATTACTTATGATTATGTTTGTTCTTGATAATTGTGTCTTTCAATGCTTTACTCATTCCAGGCTTTATTCTTTCCTGCACTATTTGTCATGCAACATGAAAGTTGAATGCTTCCTTGTTGGGGAAGAAGTTTTTGGTCAGACCGATTACAGAAATGTTTGCCTGTTAAAGAAAAGTGAACTAAGGTTAAAAATGAGTACAGTCATCCAATTATGATATATATATATATATATATATATATATATATATATATATATATATATACACACACTTTAGTAGCAAATGTTAATTAACAAGTTAATCGTTTATGTCATAGTAAAGGTTTGACAGTGAGCAATTTGAGTGCAGTTCAGTGTTGACGGGATATTGACTTAGTTGCTAGAGATTTTTATCGTGTTCATCACTTATGTTGGTATTTTGTATCTTAGGTCTTAACATACCAAAATATGGAGCCTCTGTCAAGCTTTCACCAAGTTGTAGTTATTTGGCTAGTGTTTGATTTGATGCAAATGCTGAATTTGATGAAGACTGTTTGTTGATACAGTATACTTAACCGATCTAACATTGTAAGATTTGAGTTTTTTTTGGGAGATTTTAGCTAGAATGTCATTTGGGGAAAGTTTATGGAAAATAACAGTTACTATTTTCTTTGGACTTTTTAAGTCACCATTTAAGGAAAAGTTAATGGAAGATGACTTGTTATTTTTTTTGGTTTTTTAAGCTACCATTTCTAAGGAATAGTTAATGGAAATTGACAGTTTTTCTACTTGAAAATACTATTTTTGGTCAGTCAGGGCTTGGAAGATAGCTGGAAATCATTTCTATAGGTTTCAACATGAAAGGTGTCCACAATGTTTATGCACGCACAAGATCATATGCACGCACTAGAGTTGCTGATGAGTAGTTTGTTAAATAATAATTTGCATTGATAAACAGATTCAAAGATAAGTATTATCAATCTCCACTAATTTGTTGCAAGCAATGATGTTCCTAGTCAAGTTTTTAACTTGCATTTTAGTCAATTTTGCTGCATTATAACCATTTCTTGTTGGTTCCTTGTTTTTACTTGTACTAATAATTTTCAGGTTATAGAATCCAGAGTCCACACTACAGGTCCCAGAAAGTAGATTAGAAAAATTTATGAATTAAGTACTGAGTTTGCGTCTATTTTTTGTATATGCCAGAGTATTCTCGTAAGATTCTTTTGATAGTTTGCTTCAAGATTGCCTAGTGGGTTTTAATTCATCACTGTATGAATCTTTTTTCTTATCCCCGTTTTAGCGTATCCCCCTAGTCTTCAATTTTATTCACATTGTTGTTTTTAAGTTTAATCATGATTTTTTTTTTCAGTTTGTTACTCATAAATTGTAGGACTTTAACTTTCCCTCCCAAGTTGTGTATATAAAGTCAAGACTTAACAATCATTGTGATTGTGAAACTGTATTGCTCGTTCATTACGTAGTGGTCATTGTCTACCTTTGTTTTCCTTTTTCAATTTGTTATTTAGTATTATTTTTTATATAATTATTGATAGTTTGCAAACTGCCTTCAAGATTATCCATATGCAGTCTTTAAATTATTGCAACATTTGTCTTGTGTTGAAAAATAAATGATTCATCGTGGGTTCCTTGTTAGATCTTTCAATGGAAATGCACCTTTCTGCAATATTATTATAATTATGTTACCCAACCTGTTCATTGCTGCCTATGTCTCTATAATCATGGCCACTAATTTTATAGAAATGCCAATGCTCTAGTTAATTAAATTTTTATGCCATTATTAATTGATAAATATACAATTGTTTTTTTAATAGGGATGGACATTATAGTTTTGATTGTATGTAGTGTTGAAGCACTAGCTTTTTTGTGCCTTGTCTAGTCACAAAACGTTATACCTTTCAATAATTGAGAGGTATTATTTACATGGGTTGCTAATTTATTAGTCTATGGCTTTGGTGAGTTGCAAGATACAAACTTATGAGTTGCATATAACCCTCTAGGTACATGTTGGAGTTGAGGAAATGCACCTAGTTCTAAGTTCTAAACAGTGCGATATCAAGTTGGAGAGAGCCCCAATTGTTGACTTGGGGCTGTTTATCTTGACCTATTCAGGTATGTTTTTGGACAATGGTGATAAAAGTGGGCTTGGGAATTGAGAAAGCTTTTTGATAAGATTTATCTTTTATCATTTTTTTGCATCCTTTTGTGTATGGTATGTGGTGAAGAATGAGACTCGGTAGAGAGCAACATTGGAAGTAGTAAATGCTTGGTTTAAATAGTTGGAGTTGCCATATGTAATTATATGGTCATGAATACTTGTTAATGTTATATTTGGCTGGATTTTATTTTAATTGATTTGAGCACTTAATTTGGTCTTATTTTGCTACCTCACTTTATTTTAAGTATTTATGTGGACTTATTCCTAAGTTGTTATCTTATGTCTACAGAAAAGTTTTTAATTACTAAAAACTTTTCTAAGCATTTGTATGGACATTCCATATCTCAAAATTTGAGTGTTATTTTTAAGGTAAAATTGACTAGTATGGGTCAATAGTGGCAATCAGTGTTGAACTTTATGGGTTGATCCCGTAGTCACTCTTAGCAACAACTAGTTTAAGGTATTCTATATTTTTAGGATGGGTAATGCGAGGTTTTTTATATTGGAATGCTATAAATGAACATCTAAGTCACTTAATATTTACATTATTGCACATTGATCAAAGTTTTTTCATTTCTATTAAATTTAATTCTAAATATTTGAAGCAACTTTTAGTAAGTCAAGAAACTATTTTATCTAAGTCAAAACGAAACATTATCAAGTATTCAAGGTATCTTTAGATGCATACATGTAGTAAAAGGATCACAATCGCTTAAAACATTCAAGTGGGAGAGTTAACTTTAGATGCATACATGGAGGTTTGATTTTTTTATTCGGAGTATTGGATATATAGGTTGCGACCAATTATCATGGGGTGATTGGGGTTAATTCAACGTATTACACATTTGTGTTTTTGGTAAAGTTTTGGCTATTGTAAGTGCTATTAGGGTTTTTAACTTTTAAAATTTTTTGCAGGGCATTTGCATCCATTTGAAGCGCAATTTGTTGCACATGGGCATGTTATAGTAGGGGTCAAAATCGGTCTATATGAACACGTTGGTTGTCCCCTTTTAAACAATCACGGCCTTGATTAGTTATAGTTAGTTTGTGTTGTGTGTGCATAGTTTAGTTTGATTTGATCTTTTAATGTGTTTTCTAGTCAAACATATTCAACCTATCGGGCGAAAATTAGTCATATTTTTTATAGTTATTTTTATTATTTATTCATGCTTTGTTTATTTCAATACTTTGTTTTTATTCTTTTAGTTGTAAGTTATTTTACAATTTTTTAATATCTTTCTATTTATTTTATCTTAATTAGAGTTAATATGTCAATTAATTCCAAATTATAATTAAATATTTTGGTGACTCCACACATTTTATTTGAACATTGCTTCAAAATTGTTTGAGGTTTAGATAAATTCTCTAGCATTCGATATTAAGTTTATTTTGTTTCGATTTTGGATCTAATATTTGACATTAAAAACACTGTTGATCTAAGATTTTAATTGTTGACTTTGAAAGTGCTTTTTCTTTGATCTCGGATCTAATATTTGACATTAAAAATATCTAAATTAGAGTAAATATATCAATTAATTCTAAATTATGATTAAACATATTGGTGAATCGACACATTTTATTTGTGCATTGCTTTAAAAATTGTTTAAAGGTTTAGATAAATTTTTGAACATTCGACATTGTCATTTTTTTTTCAACTTAGGATCTAATATTTGACTTTTTTTTTTTGTTGATCTAGGATTTTAATATTTGATGTTGAAAGTGTTTTTTTGGATGTTGGATTTAATATTTGACATTAAAAACACTTTTTTTTGACTTCAAATTTCAAAGAAAATAAAAAAATTATTTTTTCTATTATCATTTCATTTTGGTTATTGTTTGCAATATGTTTTTCATTTTATTTGTCATTTAAAAAATCTATTTTCTCAATTCTTTTAAAACATAGTGCTAGGTTAAGTGGAGTCCATATTGATTACATTCAATTTTTTTTAACCACTTAAAATTGACTTGTTTAATGTAAATAATGGGTCTCTTTCTTTTGATGAACAAATTGCTTATTAATATTCTTTAGAAAACAATCACAATGAAGAAGTTCAAGAAGATGATTATAATGCATAAGATAATTATGAAGGCTTAGATAGGATACATCTTGATGAACTCAATAGAGTAAATTATAAACAAATCCGACACTTATCTACATTTTGAGAATGAGTTTGTTAAATGTCACAAGATATAACTAAAATGGTTGAAGTCTTCTTGGCTTTTAAAAGTGCACAAAAGACAAAGTTTTACTTTAAATGAAAGATAAGAGTTGTTCTTTTGCATTATACACCTTACCACAAGGTTTACTTTTACTATTGATATTGTTATTACAACTACATTTTAGGTTTGCGGGCAACACAAGGCCTTCAACAAATATTTATGCCTATGCCTAACCACATGACTTATATGTGACCTTTGATAGTTGCCACACAATTCCTTGTGTAATCTATTTCAGTTTTGCATGTTAAGGTGTTACAATTAGAGTAAGGTATATCAAAAGTTAGGCAATCAATGGATTTATAAGTCTTGTTTTATAATTCATTAACATTTGAGATTGCATTATATCTTTTCTTTGTAGGGTTTTGCAACTCTTAAACTTCCACTATAGGAAGGCAAATGAGATCTATAACATTTTCGATCCTTTTTTGTGGTGTGTTTAAATTATGTTTTCAATTACAAGTTGTTTTCAAGAAGTCTAGAAGATTATGCCTTGGTTTGGTTTTATGATTTACTTATTCAATTAATCAAAGCATTTAATCCATTAGCAAATTAATTTCTTAGGCATTTCTTTTATTAAACTTAACTATTATTGACCCTTTTATGAGAAAAATATTGTTAATTTATTATTATATGTTATATTAAATATATAAGGTATTCATATATTATAATATATTAATATTTTAAAATATTATAATACATTAAATATAATTTATTATATATATTATTATAATTATATAAAATATTCAAAATATAACTAAATGCTAAAAAAACAAGTAGGAATATGTTTTCTTAGAACAAATCTATAAGCAAATCCTCGTTTCCTTGATAGAGAAGAAATATTTTTTTTTGAAAAAGAAGAATGATGATTATATGTTTATAATTGTAATAATATGTATATCATATATATTACATAAATATTAATCATCATTCTTTTTTTTCAATTGTTTTCTCTATTAGGGAGTTGAGGTTTTGCTTATAGATTTGTTTCAAAAGATATATTAATGCTTGTTTTTAAAGTATTTAATTATATTTTTAATATTTTATAATTATTATAGTTATTATTTTATTTTTAATAATTTATATTTAAATTTATTCATATAATGAATTATTTCAATTTGATCTTATTATAAAATTACCATAAAAGATATGCTTCGAAGACTTGTATAGATCACAAATGCCAAAGTTGAACTAGTACATTAATGATTAAATTGACTTAAAAGATATGCTTTGGAGACCTTTAATGATTACATTAAAAGATTAAATTAAAACTCAAGAGGACGAAGGAAAAAAATGTTATAGATTTGACCTTTCATGTTTGATTAATTACTCTTATAATCAAACATTAGTCAATTACTCTTAATGAAGTGTCCATAATTCAACTTTAAATGCAAAGCTTTAAGCCTTCTCTCATTTTAAAAAGTACACCTTGTAGATAATTTAAGGTCGACAACCTCATAAAGGGTTTTGTTTGTTTGTTTTCGTTTAAAGAACCATCACAATTTCCATTTTGCTTGTCAAGTCAAGATGTTAATTGTTTTAGAACAAATTTATGATTATGTGTAACTTAACTCATGGTTTTAGAGTTTTTGATATCCCTGTTAGGCTCACGTTATTTGGTTTTCCAGTTCTTTTGTGGTATTTTATTTTTAAAATTACTAGTGTTAGATGATGTGCTTCTCAATGAAATAAACAAATTCAAAGTAAAAGATAGATACATTGTCCTTCAAATGTTAGTATAATTCAAATTAGACAAAAAATACATTGTATTCTATTTTTACCTTTTTATTGTTGGGGGACTCTTCGGACATTTTTCTAGCTTGGTTTAATGGCTTAAAAGTACATTGATTAATACTAAGAGTTGATATTTGTGGAGGTATTTTAAGCCCTGTGACGCTCTCCCAACACGTCCCTAGTTGGTTAGACTAGTTAAACAAGTGTTTCTTAAAGTAAATTAATAAGGAACCCCCCAATATATATTGCTATCTAGGATAACATCCTATTTTTAAAAGCTAGCTACTTTAGGGATAGAGAGGGACCTCCCAATGTATAGTTTGATCTAGCCTAACATTCTATTATAGAAAGCCAATTGCTTGAAGGTGTTTACTCTAGAATTAATTATGAATTAAAATTAACTACAATTAGAAATATATACTATTGAAATATGATCTAGGAAGTTAAATAAAATAGAATACATTGAATATAGAGATGTACAAAATTTATAGAAGTTGTAAATTAATAAAAATAGAAATTAAGGTTAGGGTTAGAAAATTATTTTGGCAAACAGAGTAATTCAAATTGTAATAACTTTTTGTGCATTGTGACTGCATTAAATAGCTTCCAAACATAGATGCATCAGAAAGCAGTAGTTTGCTGTATATTGGGACAAGGTTGCAGAAGGCGGACAAGGTCAAAGTGTGCTACTATCTACTAATGTAGTTTGGTCTAGATAAATTGTATACTGGAGTTGAAAATTAGGCTTTTTTGTCTCTATTTGTAGATGTCCTGTTTCTTTATGGAGCTCAATGCTCTAATCCTACACAAGCACATAAAAGAGATCAAATGCAAGGCCTATTGCTATTTTCCATGTTGCTTGTGTTCAATTCTTAAAGCATCATTCATGTCTTTTTGTAAGGGTTCAAGGGGAAATGCATGAGAACAACAAATAATAATCTGGCCATTGATTGAGATAATACGATCATAATGGCCTTTGGAAATTGACTACTAGCATAAACTCATCCATACCTCCAAATGATTTCTCGAGATACATTTTTGAGGTAAAACTCCTCTCTAATCATATTGATGCTTAGTGTTGTTTTGATATTCATCCACATAAGGTGTTGTATCGGTGAATAAAAAAGAACAAATGGACATTTTGGTCCTGTGCATTGAAATATACTTACGTTCACATTCATTTCAATTTAATTGTGAATAATAAAGTGGAGCAAGGAAGATAATTAACCTTGTTTATTTTATAAGAGTAAAAAAAATGAGTTGATCATAACAATAGTATTTTGAGTACAGTGAATTCTAGGTACTTGATGATGAACTTAAACAATTGGAAGTTAAATTTGGATCATTCTAAAAATAGATATAAAAACATCTTGAGAGCTAAGAATTAGACGTGAAAAATAATAATTGGTATTAAAACTCAGATTAGAGTATGTTTCCCAATTAAAGTGTGACGTTAAATATAAGCTGATAACCTTTTACTTAATGAAGGTGGTCTAGTCAAGATGCTTGTGTGATAATAAGACAAGCTGATGTTAAATCTTGTGTCAATGAAACTAGAATTTAAACCACTGATAAAATTGTTTCTAGAAAGCATGCTACTTGGGCAAGAAAAGGCACAATATGAAGTGAGGATACTAAACAAGGGTGTGTAGGGAGACTTATTGAAGTGGAATCATTGATGTAGTCTTTAATTTGAATTATTGCATATTTTATTATTTATTCATATCAATATTAATAAGGGGAGATAAAATATAATCCCTGTGAAAATCAAATCAAAGTTAATACCATTGACAAATTATACTTAAGGAATAATTGGACTCCTATAATAATTCTATCGAGAATCATGGATTTTAAGAGAAGAGTCAAACCTTGCCAATGCATCTCCCATGTTGTCATGGTTTCCAAGTAATGTTCAAACAAAGCAACATCCAAATTAGAATCATTTAGTTGCTACCTTAAATTGGTTCAAGAGAAGTCTACAATCTTCAATATGAGGTTACAGAAGTAATGAAAAGCAAGGCCCAATGACTCTTTTGCAAAGTTCACTTACAAATGGCACCATTAAAGCCCAGAGTCTTGAAGAAATAGCTTTTGTGTGTTGTCAAATATTTTTTCTTGTGATAGCTTGCTTACTAGCAGAAAACCAAGTATACATGTAAAACTTGATACTTACATATTAGGATTACAAGTTACAACAATGGAAGAAAATTAAAAAAACCCTGATTTAAAGTTTGTTGCATTTTCATGCATGCTTATATATTTTTTCCTTAAAAGAAAAACATTGTATCAATAAAAACCATAAATTAAATGTACTTCAGTTATGTCTTCAAAGGAAGAAACATTTACAACAAAAATTTGGCTCACAAACTGTAGACTTGAGGCTTAAAATTAAATATCTATGACCATGATCAAGTCCCATAAGGTATTATCATGATAAATGACAATGAGACAAAATCTAGTTAAAACATTTGGACGACAATTTATCATTAGAATGATTACATATTTGTTTAAACTGAGAAATTACATAAGATAAACAACAAATAAAAGATAAATTCAACAGTAAAAATTAGTGTTTTTTTGAGTGGTTTTTATTGAATTTTTTGTGGACTATATCTTTTCTTGAAAATTGTTTATCCTCGATATGACTTTGCTGGTGGGGTATGACTTTTCAACCTATTTTTTTGTATGATTAATGTTGTACTTTACACTTGTTTATACTAATATAGATACACTCTTCAATAAAAACTAACTAACAATGCATTATAAAGTAAAAGGAAAAAATGATAATCATGAAGAAATCAATAAACTGCAAAAACATATAACAAGTAGAATTTAGTAGTCCAATCCATATGCAAGTGCAGTTTGAGCATGAAATATTTGATGTTGCACTCTCTCCATCTAATGCTTCATCCTTTCCAATCTTTGTGAAATTAACATTATGAATTTTCAAGTCCTTCACTAAAAAAGCAAAGAATGTATCTATTGATGTATGCTTTTAATTATAAAATTGAAGATATCAATTTTTTAAAAATATATATTAATTTTTTTAATGTACTATACAATTTTTAATAATTTAAACCAAACTTATCTCATATAATATTTAATAAAAATCATATCAAATCAATATATATATATATATATATATATATATATATATATATATATATATATATATATAAACATTATTAATTTAATTTACTTTTTATATATATATATTTTTAAAATTAAAAGCCCAAGGCAAACTAATCGTTTATGGTGATTACTTTAATATCTGTGTACTGTAAGTACTAATATTACCCAAAACAAGTAATTTTCTCACATGAAAAATGAAGTCTTGAAACACTATTAGATATAAATTTACAGTTGCATGTAATATTTGTTTAAATTTTTATGAATGAAACAAGGGTTGAAGGGGAACCTAATAATGAAATTTAAAGGTTCATATCATCAATTGTTACTATATACAATTCTGCCAGCTTTTTAAAATACAACTTTTGGTCCATTTTGCAACGTCATTCTTTGGCGTGCGTCATTTAGGTCAACATTGTTTTTGAAGGTATTTACACATATATGAATATTAAGTTTTGACAAGTAAAAATATGTTAAAATTTTAATGTTAATCTTTAATATTTGTAAGAGGTTGAAAAATTAAATATTTGTTTTAAATTTTAATTTGAAATATTTAATAGAAACTTTTAGAGTATAAGATGTGATTTTTTTGGTCATATGAATAGTAATTTTTTTTGACACGTAGAATTTTTAACATATAAATATAATTTTTTTTAATGTTGTTCAAATTAGAAAGAAGAGCGATGAAAAGGTTCATGTTTTTAAATTTAGGGGGAAGAGTGGGAAAACATATCTACATGTTTTTTAAAACATTGAAATTTTGTTATTAAAAAAAAAAGAGGTCAAAATTTTGACATTTTAAAAATTAGATAGAATATTGGGCAAGTTTCTTATTATTTTTTGGATTGAATATTTGAAAAAAATTATTTTTATCTATTAATGTATATTAGGTGATTCGTATCATGGGGCTCAGGGCCTAGTGTATGGAGGACAACCAAGTTTGGTTGTGTAGAGTGAATGCACGAAGAGTGTTCAAATGGAACAATGAAACACACATTCGATGGAACAAAAGTTTTACTTGTAGGAAATACAAATTTTATACATAAATGAAAGAATAGGAAAAACAAATACAATGTCTACAATGCAAGTATACAAGTAGATGCACAGAGCAAGCTAACTATGTTACAACTATGTAAGATGCCATTAATCTAGCTGTGTTATTATCATTTGCCAAGATATGTGTGTTACATATATAACATGCATAATACAAGAACAATATCAAATGTTGTACAACTATTACGTAGAATGTTGATAGGCGCATTGATCTCTTGTTAGATGTGGTAGTTTACAATGGTCTTAAAAATTAATGTCTAGAGTGTCTTCAACGATTCCCAATCCCATGATCCTCGGTTGGTGGCTAATGGCTAGTTGGGCCTCATTTTGAATCACATGGTCAGAGTAGGACCACATGTGGTTATGCTGAGGTTGTCATATCCCATTGTTATATGTGTGTAATAATTACTTATTCATGTCAACATGGTGTCCACATAAACTTATTTGCATAAACTTGTAATGCTTATTTACTATTTGAGTGCTTGTATCCATTATGGAACTGAATAACTACATTTTTAAGATGATTATTATTATTATGCATTATACTGTTATGGGATTTAAAATGGTTAATAATATGCACATGGGTCTAACATAAATTTGATATTGAGTTATGCACGGCAAGCAAATAGGTTTGTAAGTGATGTGAGAATGCGTTAATGCTTTAATGTTATTGTATTTGCATAGTTAATATATATTTAGATTTTTTAACAGTTAACATGTCTTATCTTAGTGTGCGTTTGTAGCACAAGTTGCTCCGGCCTTGGAGAGAGGGAGTGTATCATCAAGGAGAGTTGGAATAGATAGGGTGTTAGAAAACAATAAAGAGATTATGTCGAACAATGAATTGAACATTTTATAGGGATGCATAGATACCCTAGATTTGGGCCTTTACCATTTTTCATTATGTGAAGTTCTAAACATCATATTTTAACTCGTGTTTCAGAAGCGTATTTTTTATTAATCAAGTTGAACTTGTACACCAATAATGGATGGCTTTCCATACACCATATTTTATTTCGAGTAGGGAATTCACCATCTTTAAACCTTTAAATAATATTAGGAAAGGTGATGTAAAAATTTATATTAATAAATCAATACGGATTTAAGACTTGATCATAACCATTTAAGCCACATGACTTTCTAGAAAAAGAAATAAATGCATTCAATTGAAAAGTTTTCACACATGTAATAAAGAAGTGTTTGTCAAAAAGAACTCTTCCAAAAATTTATTGCATTCAAATAATCCTTGCAAGTCTTCACCAATACGTCATCTTGGAGGACAAAAAGTGTTGGTATTAAATTCAAACATTATCGAAAATTAACTTTTTTCACCTTATGCAATTATCCCACCTGTGATGCCACATGGGTGGAAATAAATGTTGGAGTTAATTAAAAATCTATTAATTGAAGCCTTTGAATGGAAAGGAAGGAGGTTAAAGGAGGAGGAGGAGAAGATATTTATTTGTATTAGAGGATTTTATTCGAGGCAAGAAGGAACACATTCTAGTAAGAGAAAAAGAGGAACTTGCAGTAGAAAAGAGGAGGCTTGAAGGAAGAATGGGGTGTTCTTCATTTTAGAATTAGAACCAAGTCCATATGTATAGAAATAACTCTTCCTATATACTTGATTAATTTTATGAAATGGCATGCGTAAGCCTATGTATAAACAATAATTTGTTATTAGAAATTCAGGAAATTAAATTTTGTGAAAATATAATGAAATATTAAAGCTCCTTTATTTTTTTCTTTGTTTTGGATCTTCCCTATTGACATCTAAATATTGCCAAGCCATGTTTTTTGGCAATATTTATTTGACAACTGTAGAACACTCTTTCTATTCCTTAATTATTTTTCTTCTCCTTCAAGCAATTTCAAGATAAAAGTTCTACCTGGTTGTTTTATTCTTTCCCAAGTGTTCTTGATACCCCTCTTTAATGTTAGGTTGTGGAGCTAAAAGCTTCACTAATGCAAACATGGAGGAGGTTGCTGAGTGTCACAGTAACCGACGTCAGTCAGGTCAACTGATGTCGGTCAGGGGTAGACTGAAAGCTGCCGACATTGGTCATGGATCGGTCGACGTCGATCATCTCCAGACAGATAGCGATCGACGTCAGTCGTCTGTGAATTCCAAAACTGGTCTAATTTTAGACGGACAGTCAGTTTGCATGTAAAGACTAATTTTAGTCTTGAGTCTGCGTTTTTATTTATTGTAATTAGGAAGTCTAATTATTGTTTGAATGGGATTTATATAATAGACCCATGGGGCTGTATTGTAATTTGTAGAATCAGAAGGACTTGCAAAGGCAAGGACAAGGGTTCTTCCAAAGTGTGTAAGATCTAGGTTTACAGGTGTGCAAAACCAGGTTGATTTGCAGGTGTGCAAGATCATAGAGATCTACATGGTACGTAAGGTCCGTTGATCTGTAGGTGTGTGTGTGTGCAAGGTCAAAGGAGATCTGCAGGGTAGCAAGGTCAAAGGAAATCTGCAACACATCAAAGAGCAAGATCAGGGAGATCTACTTGGAGTACTTTGAGTACTTGGTGGTACTGACAATATTGTTACTCACTGGTTGAAACAACAACTCGGTCTTGAGTTGATTGTGTTTGTAATTGAGAGAGAGAACTCTTGAGGGAGAATTACTGGTACACCCAAGAGGTGTGGGAAGAGTGTGATTTTTTCATTGTATTTCCTTCTAGAAGAGTGTTAATACAAGATTGTATTATCTCTCATATTCTGTGCTATTTTTGATTTCTAGTTACTTATTACTTTTGGTTAAATTATATGTTTAGTTGCTTATACAAAGGTAATCAAGTGTACTCTTAAGGAGTAGGGATCCTGACAATTGGTATTAGAACCTGGTTTGGAGCAAGTTAGTGTTTGTTGATTACATGTCACTCTCAGGGGTTTCTGATTGAGTGAGAGTAAAGCAATGGCAGAAGAAAGTAAGTTAAAAATGGAGAAACTTAATGGCAAGAATAATCAATTACGAAATTATAGAAAGAAAGGGCAGGTAAAGAAAGATTGTTGGTTGGTAGAAAATCAGCATGAAGGAAATAAAGAAGTAAATGATGCAGGGATTGTTGCACGAGTTGCTCTTATATGTTCCTTAGATAAAGTAGAATCTTGGGTTTTAGATTCTGTTGCCTCTTTCCATGCAACCCCAAATAGAGTATTTTTTCATGATTATGTCCATGGAGACTTTGAAAAGATTTATTTAGGGGTTGGTGAGCCTTGTCAAATTGTTGGCAAAGGGGAAGTGCGGCTGAAATTACAGACGGGCAACACATGGGTGTTGAAAGATGTCATGCATGTCTCAGTCCTGAAGAGGAGTCTAATTTCTACAGAAAAGTTGGGTGATGAGGGATGGACAGTAACTCTCACAGTGAAATCTTGGAATGTTTCCAAGGGTGCACTTGAATTAGCATGTGGTAAGAAATTAGGTACTCTTTATCTATCTACTTGTATTACTGATTCTCTTTCTGATTTATCTACTTCAGATGTAGATGCAAAGATGTGGCTCTATAGGCTTGGTCACATGAGTGAGAAAGGAATGCATGTTCTTAAGAAGAAATCTGATGTCTTTGACAAACTTAAGAACTTGAAAGCCTTGGTTTTCAAGGAGAAGATGATGGACAGAGATCAGCTCAAGGAGCTGAGTAATTTTGAGCATGGCAGTTTGGACAAGGTTATGATCCAAAGTGAGCTCGCGGGTAAAAGTCATCACTCACAGGAACACAGTTACTGACGTTGGTCAGGTGAGAATCAACGTCAAACAAGCAAGTATCGATCATGTGCAGACCAGAGTCAGTGGTGTCGGGCAGGTGGAGACCGATGTCGGTCAAGAAACTGACGTTGGCGATCAGGTAGACACTGACGTTAGTCAGGGAACTGACGTCGACAGTCAGGTCGGTCGCATGAAGCTGACATCGATCAGGTGCAGACTGAGAGATGATTGAGATCGATCACTGTTAGAATGGATTTTGGGTGGACAACAAGCTGTCAAGGAGTCTCAAATGCCCATATGAAGGACTGAAAGGGTAAGTAAGCCTCAAATTCATTATTCCCCTTCTTTATACTACTTGAACTTATTGCTCACTGATGGTCAAGAACCAAGAAGTTTTGAAGAGGCAATGTAGGTAGAATCCAGGAAACAGTGGGAGCATGGCATGAATGAGAAAATTAATTCCTTGGAAGAGAACCAAATGGGAGATTTGGTAGAGTTGCCAGTTAAGATGAAAGCACTGAAAGACGAATAGATTCTTAGGTTAAAAAAAGGAGAGAATGGACAGGTGAGATAGAAGACCAGGTTATATAGTCTTGAGAATGCTCTAAGACAGTGGTACAAGTTTGACAGGTGTATGACAAAGCATGGCTTTAGTCAATGTCAATGTAACCATTGTGTTTATTTTATTAGGTTGAATAATGGTCGCAACATTATCCTGTTATTGTATGTGGATGATATGCTTGTTGCAGGTTCATACATGCAGGGAATTACTGAGCTAAAGGTAAAAGTAGCTTAGAGGTGTGCCAGGAAAGATTTAAGAGCAAAAATCCTTGGCATGAGTATTTCTAGAGACAGAGAAAGTCACAGGTTGATGTTGTCTCAGGAGGATTGTGTGAATAAGGTAGTGGAGAGGTTCAATATGCAGGATGCAGAACTAGTTAGCACACCTATGGATGGACAGTTCACAGAATAGTGTCTCAAATCACATGATGAGATTGAGTACATGTGTATTACGTTGTCAGCAAGTTTGTGGCCAATCCGAGAAAGAAGCACTGAAAAGTAGTTCAGTGGATTCTTAAGTATCT
Source organism: Torreya grandis (assembly GCA_037957365.1). Lineage (NCBI taxonomy): Eukaryota > Viridiplantae > Streptophyta > Pinopsida > Cupressales > Taxaceae > Torreya > Torreya grandis. The sequence continues at coordinate 3,016,442 of JARHVA010000872.1, read as the reverse complement.
GAGAGGGACCAGCAACAGGGATTCATTCTATGCAGGGTTAGGCACTTCTCTACATGGGTATGTAGATTCGAATATGGCAGGTTACTTGGATGACAAGAGAAGCACCACAGGATATGTGGTGGTTGGCCTTTAAGATTGATCTTGAAGAGGGATACAAGCCAGGAAACAAAATTAGATGATGCATAGGTATAGGTACATGTGTAGCTGTTTATCTCCAAGTGAGAGATTGTTAGGTTGTGGAGCTAAAAGCTTCACTGATGCAAACATGGAGGAGGTTGCTGAGTGTCATAGTAACTGACGTCGGTCAGGCCAACTGACATCAGCCAGGGGTAGACCGAAAGTTGCTGACATCGGTCATGGAGTAGCCGACGTCGATCATCTCTAGATAGATAGCGATCGACGTCAGTCGTCTATGCATTCCAGAACTGATCTAATTTTAGACGGACAAAAAATTTGCATGTAAAGACTAATTTTAGTCTTGAGTCTGTGTTTCTAATTATTGTAATTAAGAAGTCTAATTATTGTTTGAATGAGATCTATATAATAGACCCATGGGGCTGTATTATAATTTGTAGAATCAGAAGGACTTGCAAAGGCAAGGACAAGGGTTCTTCCAAGGTGTGTAAGATCTAGGTTTACAGGTGTGCAAAACCAGGTTGATCTGTAGGTGTGCAAGATCAGAGAGATCTACATGGTAAGTAAGGTCAGTTGATCTGTAGGTGTGTGTGTGTGTGTGCAAGGTCAAAGGAGATCTGCGGAGTAGCAAGGTCAAAGGAGATCTGCAACACATCAAAGAGCAAGATCGGGGAGATCTACTTGGAGTACTTTGAGTACTTGGTGGTACTGACAGTATTGTTACTGACTGGTTGAAACAACAACTCGATATTGAGTTGATTGTGTTTGTAATTGAGAGAGAGAACTCTTGAGGGAGAATTATTGGTACGCCCAAGAGGTGTGGAAAGAGTGTGATTTCTTCATTGTATTTCCTTTTGGAAGAGTGTTAATACAAGATTGTATTGTCTCTCATATTCTGTGCTATTTCTGATTTTTAGTTACTTATTACTTCTGGTTAAATTATGTGTTTAGTTGCTTATACAAAGGTAATCAAGTGTACTCTTAAGGAGTAGGGATCCTGACATTTAAATATGCAAAATCACTTAATTATTTTATCTGCAAAGTAATTAAATCATATTAAAATGAGTAAACTGAGAATAGAATAATGCTTAAAAGTATTTTCATAGTCCTCAAACATTCACAATAAAAAGCAATGAATACTTAGCTTCACATTAAAATTTTCCAAAGATATTAAAATGAAAACATCTAAGATTAAAAAAATTAATTGAAGATCAAGGGTTAGATATAAATTAGACTTGTATTATAAGTTTCCATGATTTTGGGATCAGGATCATTCAACCTAAAATCTTAAAATTTGACATTAGAATCATTATTTGGTAAAGAATGGAATGTTGAATTCATAAAATTAGTAATTTAAAGACAAAAGAAATGAAAACCTTTAATATAAACCTTTTCTGGAAAATTTTGAGCTAGGAGCAAATCTGTATAGAGTTTCCATTCTCCTCTTGATCACCTTTAGCTTGTAAACCTTTAACAACAGATGATAATTTGCTAGACCTTGAGAACTTTTCACCTAGTATGGCATCCTAGATAAAAATATGTATTTGGCAATATCAAAAACTAGTTCTAAAGCAAATGAAGACTCAAAAATAGAATAATAGCATAAAAGAGCAGTATTTTTATGGCTTTTACCTACCAATTGAGGTTGTTGCACTTCCTATAGGACTAAGTAACAAATAGAAACAAGTCTATAATATGGCATCCTAGACTAACAATTTTAAATTAGATAAAATGGAGATTTGTTCGTTAAGTACTAATGTCTTTTACCAGGGAAGATATTGAAATTATGATGCCCTATTAATCTCTGTGCCTACCTCAGATCTAGAAATTATTTTTCATAAATAATGATCTAGGTTTGTTTGCTTTTAAAATTAAAACAATTATACTTTCGCCAATGCTAGGTATCTGATAAAAGGATTTTTATCTGCTTAATAGACCAGTTGTAGCACCCCAGTTATTTGTATTAAATAATAATAATATCAATTTTCACTTCATAGAACCTTCTGATGCTCTTTTGGTATCTTATATCTATATAAAATTTTTCATAGGTGGCACCACTTGTTCATATAGATTAATCTGGCATCATATTAGACTTTTGCATAGGTGGAACATTAACTTTAAATACTCTTTTTTTAGTGGTATGGCGACTTCATAATATTTCCGTATTATTTCATCTATATTAGATCAAATCTTATTTATCTACCTAAGTCCTAAATGTGCAGCTACACCTCACAAATTAGGTCATACATAATTATTTTCAAATATATTTTATCTACTCTTGTGCTATTTCTTTGTATGGCTTTACCTTTTTAGTAAGTCACCACTTTATGCGAGCTAAATGCATATTCATTTATTCCTTCTAAATTTATTACATTCACCATTTTCCAACATTATTATTTTTATAAAATTTCCTTTTTGATGACTTCAAAAAATTATATAGGGAGTGGCCTTTAATAAAAGTAATTAGTTTGAATAAATTTAGAAAAAAATGACATTTGATAAAAAAGAGCTATAACATAATAAATCTCTTGTAAATATGATTTTTATACTAATGAATAGAACTAAATGATAATAGATTAATATTTATGATATATTGTAATATCTGAGCCCAAATAATAGCATTGTACCTTATTAAAATGTTAATAAGTATAAGTCTAGATTGTCTAGTTTATAAACATAAAAATCAGGTGTAATAAATAAGGTTTATAATAGACTTCCTATTTTAGCAAATCAATCATTCGTCAATGTATGGATAAGACAATGATTACATGGGTGGTATGGGACACCCATGTAAAGCTTCATCTCGTAAGCAAATTCTTTAGAAAATAAACAACTGGTAATAATGAATATCTAGACCTAGTAACAATGAGATGTCTAGGTTGGGGAGACCTTGGGGTAAGAGTAGTGGATGTGAGACGTGTGTTCTAAGAGATGGGAGGGTATCCTAGTCAGACCCACATAGTAACTCAGTTATCCAATGAGTTAAGATTCAACAAGGGGTACTTGGTAAATCTAAAACTTACAGATGTAAGTAGTGTATTTGGGTAGTCTATATTGAGATGTTTCAATTCTTATCTCGGTTTATAGTCACACTCGTAAGAAGATGAATGGAGTAGATGTGGTGTTGGCAAATTACATAGTGAAATATTTCTTAAATTTTGGACCCTTATCTATCCTACTCGTGAAGGGTAGGGCCACTCTCAGTGGATGAGAGGTGTGTAGGGAATCTAAAAGGCTCTGTGGTTGGAGGAATAGTCCTTAATGATACTCTCCCTCTCTACATTGATATGGTCTACTGTTGGTCTATGATAAATCCTCTACTTATTTAGTTGGCAAAAGAAACATATGTTGAACAAATTGATTATTTTAATTACTAATGTAAACTGTTGTATGTTTATCAAAATTGTAAATTATAACGACATTTGAAATAGAATTCAGTCCTAGATATATGGTGGTTGTAATCAAATTTAGATCATATATGTACGATTTATATCATTGTAAATTTGAAATGATAATTGGGTATTCAAGTTAAGTAAAAATGATAGAAATGATTGTAATTTGATATTGTAATGCATAGTTAAATGTCACAGTCATTGCAACAATGAATAATTATAATGGATGGAATATATTATTTAATTAAGTCTTTATCATAACTATTTACGATTGAGATGTTGACATTATGATGTGAATTACATTTAGTTTTCCATTAAATATATGTCATGTGACTAATTGTTTTCTTTTAATAAACATGTAAAACAAAATTGTAATACACCTTTGATTAATGCAAGTCATTTGTCTTTGATTTTAAGTGTATGCAATTAATTATGGTATATTATTTATGAAGTATATTTATAAGCTAAATCAATCAATATGAGTTGTTCCTTTAATACTCTATAGAATTTAGAATGTATATATGAATTATATTATGTGATATAACCTTCAGTTAGGAAGTTATTCTATTACTAATTTTTTTTGACTAGTTTAACTTTACTTGAAGGGGTTGTCACATCACAGTATCAGAGCTCAGCTTCAACACTTGGGCCTAATGGGATTGCTACATTTCTAAGTTACAATTATTTGATCCTTCTAGGTTATTATGGCCCAAACATGTAACAATAAGGGAAACGATCAAAATGGAGAAGAACTTCAAGCTAAGCTTGACTAGATATTAGTTATGGTAACCGTTATTTAAGAAAGGATGGGTATATTGGAATAAAAATTACATGACCTTACTCATGGAGAGGGTTATGAGGAAAACCTAGGAAATCAAATCAATGACCAAGATGACCAGAATATTTTAAAGTAAAATCAGGAAAATCCTGATGGAAATATTCATAATGAGCCCCAACCAAAGCAAACTCGATTTGAAATTGAGTTAGCAAGATACCTAAAGCGAATGACCCCACCTAAGTACAATGGGGTAGTACTTGGGGATGAATAAAAAAATTAGCTTATTGAAATGGAGAAGTATTTTGAACTTCAAAAATTTTCTAAAGAAACCAAAGCTATTTGGGGAGCCTGCCATCTCTCAGGTGAAGCATTGACTTGGTTGGAACTTGAAGGCTAAAAGAAAATTGCTTGCATTAACCACTACATGGGAACAATTTATGTCCTAATTCAAAAAATATGGTTTCCATAGTTGTAATTTGATGGAAAGATGACATAGTTTTACAATCTTAGGCAAGGAGATATGTTAATCACTGCTTATTGGAATAAGTTTACCCAACCCCTGAAATATGTGTCACATTATCAAGGTGACGAGAGGTTACAGATTAGAAAGTTTATTTTGGGTTTAAACCCTCAAACTGACACTAATGCTGACCTTTATGGACCCACTACCATGGATGAAGTTTTTGAGAAAACTATAAAACATGAGTAGAAACTAAAGACCTTTGTATCAACTAAAAATGAATTCTATAAAAAAGGGAAGGGATTTTAGCAAAAAAACTCCACTCCCTTTAAAAATAAGTTTTGAAAAGGTAATAAAAATGGTGGTAACATAAACACAGGTTCTGGGAATAGTTACAAGTTTGAGAATTTAAGAAATATAACAATGGATATAAGGGACAAAATGGTAATAGAAACAACAATAAATATAGTAAGAAGTTCAAGAATGTGGGGAAATACCAAGAGAAGAATGGTCTAGTAGGTGGATGCTTTAATTGTGGAGGTGAACATTATGCTAACCACTATCCTCATAGATCTAATGATGTTCGATCTAAGGAACCCCTTCCATGCCAACAAAAAGTCTTTTAGTAGAGGATTCATGTAGTGGTAGATAACCACCACGCAAACTTCCAAGTGACACCAACAGAGGCAATAGTTAAACTTTTTGGCTATCCAATTATTGTACTTATTGATACAAAAGCATCCAAAAGTTTTATAGCTCCTAAGGTTATTATAAAGATAAATAAAAATTATGGTTTTATGTCTAATTATTGGTTAGTCTAGCATGGAAATTAAGCAGTGAAAAACATAAAACAATGTCTATTGGAAGCTAAGTTAGAAATTTCAAGATTCACCACTAAAGTAAACCTATATGTGGACCCCCCTAGGATCATATGATGTGATACTTGGAGTTAACTGATTGTGGAATCATCAAGCTAAAGTTAATTTATTTTCTAAAACTATATCTTGTCTTGATGATAAGGGTTACCCCATAATTGTGTAAGGAGTTAAACAAGATATTAGCTTGAGGAATTTTTTTGTAATGCAGCTGAAAAAGGGTGTATTCTTTTTACAGTACAACTTGATGAAATGGAAGAAGGAAAAAACCCACAATAGAAGATTACCCTTTTCTTCATGATTTTAGTGATGTTTTTCTTGATGAACTACCAGGGCTTCTACCTAAGAGATAATTTGATTTCTCTATTTATATCATCCCTAGTTTTGAGCCTAAGTCAAAAGCCCCTTATTTAATGACAAAAACTAAGTTATTCAAGTTGAAGGCTCAATTATAGGAACAATTAGCCAAAAGTCTTATCCATCTAAGTATATATCCTTGGGGTTCTCCAGTGGTTTTTGTTAAAAATAAGGATGGAACTGTTATGCTTTGTATTAACTACATGATGCTCAATAAAGCAATAATGAAGTATAGATATCCCTTACCAAGCATTGATGATCTCTTTGATCAAATGCAAGGTAAATAATGTTTTCCAAAATAAATTTGAGATTAGATTATCATCAATTGAGGATGCAAGAAGGAGACATCCCAAAAACTACTTTTATGACTCGTTATGGGCATTACAAGTTTACAATTCTTCCCTTCAAACTTACAAATGCTCTAGTGATATTCATGAACCTAATGAATAACATATTCAATGAATATTTAGATAAATTTATTTTGGTATTTTTGGATGACATTTTGATTTATTCAAAATCTGAAGAGAAACATGTCCAACATTTGAGGTCAATGATGCAATGGTTGAGAGAGCATAAGCTTTGTGGCAAGCTGTCCAAGTATGTTTTCTTTTAGAAGAGAGTGCATTATTAAGGACACATCATTTTAGTTGAGGGTATTTTAGTTGACCCTATAAAGATTCAAGCCATCATGGAATGGTCATCTCTTAAGAATGTTCATGAAGTCTACAATTTCATGGGCTTAGTTGGATATTACAAAAAATTTGTGGAAGGGTTTTCCAAGATAGGAAACCCGATCACTTCCTTATAGAAGAACAAAAATTTCATTTGTACAGAGAAACACAAGCATGTTTTTTAATTCTTTAAAGAGAAGCTAACATCTACACCTGGGTTAAAGGTTCCAAACCTAGATGGCAAGTTTATAGTGATTACAGATGCATCTGAGGAAGGATTTGGGGGTGTGTTGATGTAGGATGACCTTGTAGTGGCCTATAAATATAGGAAACTCAATTTGTATGAGTTAAAATATAATCCCCATGACCTTAAGCTAACAACTATTATTCATGTGCTACTTATGTGGTGACATTTCCTATTATGAAAACCTTTTGATCTCAAGAGATATAATTTGGGGTTAAAGTATATCTTCACACAACCTAACCTTAACGCACAATAAAGATGTTGGTTGGAATTTTTATATGAGTATGAATTCAACATTGATTAGATTAAGGGAAATAAAAATAGAGTTGTAGATGCCCTTAGTCAAAGAAGGTATATCACTGCCATGGTGATAATGAGAAGCACTTTTCATGAAAATATTTTGAGTCAACTACCATTAGATGAGTTCTATAAATAGGTCAAGACTACTTTAGATTGATAGTCAAGATCATAGATATGAGGGATGTCAGATCGAAGGAGGGGGACTCCTTAGATTAAAGGGTAGGATTTATGTACTAGACCTTGGTGGTTTACTAACCATGATATTGGAAAAGGCACATACTACTCCTTACTAAGGTCATTTAGGGATGGTTTAGATGATGGTAGATCTCAAACAACTATATTTTTGGCCAAGGATTAAGAGGGATGCCACTATTTTTATGACAAGATGTTTGGAGTGCCAACAAGTCAAGGCTGAGCACATACATCCAACAAGATTGTTATATCCCAATGAGCCTCCAAAATGGAAATGGTAGGTTATCAATATGGATTTTTTTTTAAGGACTTCCCTTGTAAAATAATAACCATGGTGTGATCTTGGTTGTAGTGAACAAATTCACCAAGGTTACACACTTTATTCTAGGGAATCTCACAGATGTATCAACAGTGTTAGCAAGAATGTTTATGCAAGAAATTTTAATATTGCATGGAGTAATTGAGAAGATCATTTCAGATCGAGATAATTTCATGACTTCAAGGTTTTGGCAAACCTTGCATGTGGCTTTGGGAACAAAATTAAATCTTAGTTCTGCCTATCACCCTAAGATTGATAGACAAACAAAAAGGTTAAATCAAGTTCTAGAAGACATTTTGTATATGTATTTCATGGATCAACAATACAAGTGGGAGGAACACTTTCCTTTAGTAGAGTTCGTATACAATAATTCATATCATTTGACTCTTGGCATGACTCCCTTTGAGCCACTTTATAGTAGGAAGTGTCATACCCCTCTTAGTTAAGATAATCTAGGCGATAGAGTTGTGATTGGTCCATAAATGCTCTAAGATATGGAGGAACAAGTCAAGATCATTCATAAAAGACTATTCGAAGCTGTAGGCAGACAAAATAACTATGATAATAGGAAGATGACTCCTAGACTTGTTGAAGTAGGAGATAAAGTTCTCTTAAGGGTAAAACCCTATAAGAAATTTATCTAGTTTATAAAGTCTTCCAAACTAGCATCGAGATATATAAGACCCTTTGACGTCCTTGAGGTTATTAACCTAGTTGCCTATAGACTTGCACTACCACTGACACTTGCTCGACTTCATAATGTTTTTCATGTTTCTTTATTGAAAAATTATCATGCAGATATGTCTCATGTTATTGATTAGAAAACCGTACAGGTGTAGGATTTGGGAGTGGTTTTGGTAGAACCCCTATGGGTTATTGATACTCACAAATTGGCTTTAAGAAATAAGGAAATCTCCCAGTGTAAGGTCCAATGGGACCAATATTATGAGGAGAGTGTGACATGGGAAGTCTATGATGATATCTTCAAATATTTTCTACATATTTTTAATTAATTGCTTACTTTAGTAGTCATCGGGCCAATGTCTCTCCCAATGGGGGAGGATGTCATATCTCATTTTTATATGCATGTAATAATTACTTACTAATGTCAATGTGGTGTGCCATGTAAACTTATCTGGGTAAAATTGTAATGTTTATTTACTATTTGAGTGCTTGTATCAATTGTGGAGCTAAATAACTACATTCTTTAGATGATTACTATTATGCATTATACTGTTATTGAATTTAAAATGGTTAATGATATGCACATGGATCCAACGTAAATTTGACATTGAGTTAAGTAGGGAAAGCAAAAAAGGTTGTAAGTGATGTAGGAATGTGTTAATGCTTTAACATTATCATACTTGCATAATTAATATATAGTTAGATTTATTAACTGTTAACGGGTCTTATCTTAGTCTGCATTTTTAGCATAGGTTCTCCAACCCTACCATTTTTGATTATGTGATGTTTCTAAACATCATCTTTTAATTTGTGTTTTAGAAGCCTATTTTTCATTAATCAAGTTGAAACTGTACACCAATAATGGTTGGGTTTTCATACACCAAATTTTATTTCGAGTAGTAAATTTGCCATCTTTAAACCTTTAAATAATATTAGGAAAGGTGAAGTAAAAATTTATATTTAATAAATCAATACAAATTTAAACAACTTGAGCATAATCATTTAAGTCACATGACTTTCTAGAAAGGGAAATAAATGCATTTCGTTGAGAATTTTTCACACATATAGAAAAAAAAGTGTTTGTCAAAAAGGAATCTTCCAAACATTTATTGCATTCAAATCATACCTGCAAATCTTCACCAATACACCATCTTGGAGGACAAAAAGTGTTGGTAGTAAATTTAAACATTGTCAAAAATTAACTTTTTTTCACCTTATGCAATTATTCCCCCCTGTGATGCCACATGGAAGGAAATAAATGTTGGAGTTAATTAAAAATCTATTTATTGAAGATTTTGAATGGAAAGGAAGGAGGTTAGAGGAGGAGGAGAAGGTATTTATTTATATCAGAGGATTTTATTTGGGGTAAAAAGGAGCACATTCTGGCAAGAGAAAAAGAGGAACTTGGAGTAGAAATGAGGAGGCTTGAAGGAAGAATGGGGTGTTCTTCATTTTAACATTAGAACCAGGTACCTAGATATATGGAAATAACTCTTCCTGTATACTCCTCATGTGTTAGCATGTGTATAAGTAATAAATTGCTATTATGAAATGAGGGAATTAAATTCTATGAAAATATAATGAAATATTAAAGCTCCTTTATTTTTTCCTTTATTCTAGATCTTCCCTGTTGACATATAGACATTGTCAAACCATGTTTTCTAGTAGTATTTTTTTGAAAACCGTATAACACTCTTTACTTTACTTAATTCTTCTTCTTCTCCTTCAGACAATTTCAAAATAAAAATTATGCCCAGTTGTTCTATTATTTCCCAGGTGTTCTTGATACCCCTCTTTAGATTTGCAAAATAACTCAATTCTTTTATCTGAAAAGTATTTAAAGCATATAAAAATGCGTAAGCCAAGAATATAAGAATGCTTAAAATGATTTGCATAGTCCTCAACCATTCACAATAAAAAGTAGTGAATACTTAGGTTCATATCAATATATTCCTAAGATATAAAATGAAAAGATCTAAGATTAAAACATTAACCAAAGATCAAGGGTTAGATATAAATTAGACTCTTATTATAAGCTACCATGATTTTGGGATCAGGATCATTCAACCTAAAATCATAAAATTTGACATTAGAACCATTATTTAGTAAAGAATGGAATGCTAAACTCATAAGGTTAGTAATTTCAAGACAAAAGAAATGAAAACCTTTAATATAAACGTTTTCTTGCAAACTTTGAGCTGGGAGAAAATATGTATAGAGTTGCCATTATCCTCTTGATCCCCTGTAGCTTGTAATCCTTTACCAGTAGATGATAATTTGCCAGACCTTGAGAACTTTTCACCTAGTATGGCATCTTAGATAAAAATCTATATCTGGCAATATCAAAAATTAGTTCGAAGGTAAATAAAGACTCATAAATAGAATAACAGTGTAAAAAACTAGAATTTTGATGGATTTTACCTACCAACTGATGTTTTTGCACTTCTTGTTTCTAATTGTTTTCACTTTTCCACATTCAAAAGGAAGTAATAAACTATGATAATGATCAAGGGTTTGTACGTACTTGGATGAAGTTTGCACACCATTATCCAGACGTTGTAGGGACTCCTCTTTGTCTATGGAGGATGACACCTGTAGAAGAAAGAGACTCAAACAGAGATTGTTAGATGGATGTAAGGTGGACTGCCAAGCAAAAGCTCGGTCCCAAAAGTGTAAAGACTTCCTTGTGGGATGACAGTCCACTAGTTGATAAAATAATGTCAGATAAAGATAAATAATGAAAGACTGAACAAAAAAAATAGAGATAATGCGTATCTATATTCTACTGTTGGTCTTCCACAGTCGCCGACACCGGTTAGTCTACCGTTGTCGGTTGATTAATGTTGCCGACGTCGGTTATGCCTGCCGACGTCGGTATGGGCAATGAGCCTGGTGGCCGGCGTCGGTCGGGGTAATGGGGCTTTGGACGAGTCTCAAGGCTATTTGTGGTCAGCAAAGTGGTTTGGGGTGTCTATGGGAGTTTTAGTGGCCGGTTCTGGGTCAACAAGACATAAAGTGTGGCTAAAAAGGGACTGAATGGATGACAGGGGCAAAAAAAGAGATAAGGGTGAGAGAAGGCTTTTCAGCCTCTCTGGGAAGAACAGACTGGGTTGTGTCAAGAATGCTTGGAAATATGCAGTAGTCTGATTGCTAATGTATTTAAAAAGATACTGAAATAAAACCAGTACAAATACTTAGCTGTGGGTGGAGAGGCAAAGATGCAGGTGGTCTGTTTCCATTGTGGCTAATGCGGGAGATGTCATGCAATCTTTAATCCAGTGTGGAATGGCTGGTGCAGAACCTCTGAACCTGTAAAGTGCTGTTGAAAAGCTGATACCTGCAAGAAGTCGATAAGCGAGAGAGCTGTAAGCCTGGAGCAAGAGAATTGGCATTCGCGGGGGGGGGTTGATTGATTTCGGGCCAAGAAATAGTGGTCGGATTATAGTTTAAAAGAAACTGACGTCGGTGATGCCGTCGGCGTCAGTCGACTACTGACCAACGTCGATGACTGAAGAATGAGAAAAGAGGCTAAAATTAGCCTTTTACCCATTCTTTCAACTGCTAGGTCTAATTGCCGTTAGGAAAATGGTCGAAGGTGGATTAAATAAGCGTGAGAGGGTTGAAATAGGTCATAAAATGGTCATAGGGTGATGGGAGGCATCCAAGGTGGGGTGTGTCCAAGGGTGATGTGTCAAGGGGGGTGTTACTAATTTAAAATAGTCAATTTATTTTAAATTAATAAGTGTGTGGGTTAGGAATGTGTTAGAAGTGGATCAAGGGGACCAAGGGGGGAGTCGACCAAGGAGTAGACACGATTTTGGTGTCTACATTTACTCCTTTTTGTCTTGTTGGTTGTTCTGACAAACTGCAAGACAAAAATAAGAGTAAATTGCCCCAGGTATGGGATGAGGTCTTTTTGTCTTGTTGGTTGTTCTAATGAACTGCAAGACAAAAATGAATGTAGACTGCCCCGATTATGGGATGAGGTATTCCCCCTCAAAGCGGGAGTCGAGGGAAGGGAACCTAAAATTGGGTGCCGATTTGATAGATAGAGGATGGAAATGGTGAAGATGGAGTGCGAATGCTGTAATAGTTGAGATTGCGTGCATACCACTTCACGAAAAGGTCAGGTCAAATTGTCACAGTTCAAGGGTCGAGGAGTGCCAAAATCAAAATAACTAGGCCCCAGCATTTAGTCATAGCTGATTGGGTTATTTGATCCAAGCTGTAGCTCTAATGGTCGTTGTGTTCCAAGTATTTCGAGCTTAGGAAGTGCTCTTGAAAAACACAAAAATGTCACAAATAGTGGGGATCAACTTGCTCGTGATTCAATACTTGTGAGGGTCAAAATATGGGTTGCAGAGAATTTGGCTAACTATTCGTGAGGTAGCCTACATGCATAAACAACCAAGACAATGTTGTCTTGAAAGTGGTCATGGTCTAAGGAGATAGGCGTGATCTCCATGGTCGTTGGTCGAGTCGAGTTGAGATAGTTGGTCCATTAGATGGACGGATGAAGGAATGGCCGAGCTAACCTCAGAAGACCCCATGTCACCTGAGTGTTACCTACATAGCCCCTGTTGGAAGGGCCTCAGGCCGATGTAGTTCTCCCTAAAAGGGAGGAAGAGGGTCGGTTATGGATGGGTTGGACGAGGTTAAGTCATGGTCAAAGGGAAGATAGTTTGTCCATCAGGTAGACGAACAAATGGATGTGGCCGAGTTAACCTAGAAGATGTCATGTCATCTGAGTGCTGCCTACATAGCCCCTGTTGGAAGGGCCTCAGACCAATGTAGTTCAGGCTAGGAGTCAAAGTTGGTTGATGATTGGTTTGGTCTAGGTTAAGTCATGGTTAGAGGGTAATATGGTTTTCCCATCAGATAGACGAACAAACGGATGTGGCCGAGCTAACCCCAGAAGACATCATGTCGACTGAGTGCTGCCTACATAGCCCCTGTTGTTAGGGCCTCAGGCCAATGTAGTTCTCCCTGAAAGGGAGGAAGAGGGTCAGTTATGGATGGGTTGGACGAGGTTAAGTTATGGTTAAAGGGTAAAACGGTTTGTCTATCAAGTAGATGAACAAACAGATGTGGTCGAGCTAACCCCAGAAGATGTCATGTCATCTAAGTGCTACCTAGATAGCCCATGTTTGAAGGGCCTCAGACCAATGTAGTTCAGACTAGTTGAGAGGTTGGTTTAGACAAGTTAAGCCATGTTCAAAAGTAAGATAGTTTGTTTATCAGGTAGACGAACAAACAGATGTGGCCGAGCTAACCCCAGAAGACGTCATGTGATCTAAGTGCTGCCTACATAGCCCCTGTTAAAAGGGCCTCAAACCAATGTAGTTCAGACTAAGAGGCAAAATGGTTGATGATTAGTTTGGGTTAAGTCATGGTCAAAGGTAAGATGGTTTGTCCATCAGGTAGATGAACAAACAGATGTGGCCGAGCTAACTCTAGAAGACGTCATGTGATTTGAGTGCTGCCTACATAGCCCTTGTTGGAAGGGCCTCAGACCAATGTAGTTCAGACTAGGAGTCAAAATGGCTAACAGTTAGTTTGGTCATGATAAAGGTTTAGCACTTCCCATATGTCTGAGGGTACGTGCTTAAAATGATGAGGGTAAGATGATGTTACAATGTTTTCCATATTATGTGATGGTGTATTCTGTAACATTGGTGATGTGGTCTTTCATCCCTAGCAATTTTCCATATTGGGTGATGGACGTATGCTAAAAATGAAATGAGTCTATTTATGCTTTAGCAAGTAATGGTTTATGCTTAACATAAATTGTGTGGTCGATAATTTCCATGTGTATGGGTGTCCATAGAAACTATGTGAAATGGGCTATGTCATGTTGGTGGTCTAAAAATGTTTGGGTTGGTTTGGTGTGGTTGTTAAATGATTTGGTTGAATGTGACCAAAGGTATGGATAAGAAGTGAAAGGCGCGTTGCTCTTTCATTGACAGGGACCATAATGATAGCATAGGTAGGGATTTTTTAGAAACAAAATCCCCATTCATGCATTACGTCGTCAACCATTAGTTGTGTTAGAGAAGTAATCGAATCACTTTGGCATTAAAATGAGCTCGAAGTCCCTTGACTAGGTGATGTGATATGTTAGGATAGGGTAAACCTTTTTAGTAGGGATAACTTTGCCCCTTTTTATAGGAGGCCCTGAGAACGACTACAAGTCAAGTCCATGACCGCTCTTTTTTTTTTTTGGTAGACTGATCGATGTGGGAAGTTTACATGGAGATGTTTTGTTTTGTGGTCATTTGTGAAGCTGATCGATGCGGGAAGCTTCTGAGAGAGTGCTGTTTGTAGCAAGATTTTAGGGATAGCCATCCTTCGAGGGAGTGGTTTATATTTTTGCTTTATATATATATATTTGAGGGCTTTGAATAGCTGTCCTTCGAGGGAGCAGTCTACATTTAAAATTTTATGACTTTTGGATATTTTGACATCCAAATTTATTTTTGATAGAATTTGTAGTCATGGACAAGACTATAGAAGTTCGAGGGCTCCCCTTTATTAAGATAAAGCATTCATATTTTATAAAAGGGTTACATAGGGTTTGTTTAGGGGAATAGGGTTGAAAGGAATGAGGATTAAGATGATAGGGATTGCTCAAGGGATGAGCTCAAATTAAATGTCAAGTGAATGAGTACTCGACTAACAGTAGAACGGTCGCAGATGCAAGGCATTAAGGGGCTCAGGTTCTAGTCGGCCTTCGAGAGAGGACAGACGATAAGTCCCTGACCCATACTTGTGCGTTATGATGTAAGGTCCGAGCCAATTAGGAACAAACTTACTTCATTTGCTTCTTTCCAAATTGGTCACGTGTTGGTTGATGTTGGACATGAAGTTGGTTGATATGTTGTTTGGTCGATGCTTGGTTGGATGATGTTTGGTTAATGCTTGGTTGATTGATGTTTGGTCATTGTTTGGTTGGTTGATATTTGGTCATTGTTTGGTCGAGGCTTGGTTGATGCTTGGTCAAGGTCGTGATAGTCAGGATAGAGTTGAATTCCCCCAGTTATTTGTGACAGGGAGAATGTTTGACAATTTTAGTTTGAGAGGGCAAGATCCTGATCTTCCATGTTGGAGGTTGGAATCTCAGAATGACTGAGAGTGATGGAGGCAATGGTAGGTAATGATGTGACCAAAGCAGCCAGTGGTTGGGCGTCTTGAGGCTTTGATCAAAGTTAGACAATGCTATGGAGAGTTTTGTATGAGGTCATACAAAGATGTCTTCACAGAGGTTTGGCGACGTTTCACCATGGGGTCATTAATTGGGTTTGAATAAGTTGGTCGAGATGTGCCCAAAATTGAAATCTTGGGTCTTGATGGTTGAGGAGACTTGATGAATGGACATGTTTGAGGGAGAGAAACCCTCTCTTTCCATTTATCTTTCATGATTTGTGACCTGTTGGCCACATTGATGGTGTTGATTTCAAATAATGGGGTTGAAGGTGATCGAGGAACCATGGTTTGATGATGGGATCTCGATTTAGGTGAAGATGTTCAAGAGGTATGGGATGGTGCCGATGGTTTGGTTAAAGGGTGGTTAAGAGGATCCTTAGTGAGAAGGGTGACCTTTTTGAAGTGTTGACGAATGATAGCTTTAAGAACGCAACAACGCTCAGTGTCATGTCCAAGTGTGCGATGATATGCACAAAGTTTAGTGTCATCGAACCAAGATGGTTTTGGTCTGAGAGTTGATGAGTGTGACGGTAAAAATGTTTGGGAGACATGAGACGGTGTTATATATTTGTTGACAGTATCCTTAATAAGAGGGGTATTTTTCTCTATGAATTGGCGGATGGCAACCTTAAGGGCGCAGCAATGCTCAGTGTCATGCCCAGGTGTGCGATGATATTGACAAATTTTAGTGTCATCGAACTAAGATGGTTTTGGTCTAAGAGGTTGAAATGGTTTGATAGGCAGAAGAGTGATGTTAAAGGATTGCAAAAGTTAGCATAACAGCAATGTATAAGAACCTGCTAATGGGTCTGCATGTTGTGTTGCAGTAAAAGTTGACAACTTCTATTTAGACATTGTCGAGGGAGTGTTTCGTACCATCCTTTTGTTTGGCGGTGTGGCCAGATGCGTAGATGACACTTTCATGGTAGGAGGAGTTGGATGCTTTGAAGGAGGTATGTTTTTGTTAGGTGTTGTTCGTAATGGAGGTGATTTGTTTTTGTTGGGTGTCGGAGTAGAAAGCACTCCTATTATGGTAGAAGGATGAGGGCCCAAAATGGAGGGCAATGATGAAGGTGGGGGAGGAGTTCTCTGATGTGGTTTAGTAGCCTTCTTTGGTTTGGTTTGAGGGCCACTACTGTGGGGGGTCAAGTTCAAATCAACCTTCACCAAATCTTCTTCAGTCGAAGTGGGTGAGGCGGCTAGTTCCTCTCTCGACAGAGAGGGGATTGGAGAGTTTGGCTCTTTAAGAGGGCAGAGCATAGGGATGGTGATGGCTTCAGTGTGTGGTCGAGTAGCAGGGAAGGTATGATCCCCCATTGTTGATAAGAAGGATGAAGGCGAGGCTAGTGGCATCGGTATAGTCAAGGCATCCTCCAATATAAGAGAGGTCAACAGAGAACTAATAGGAGAAGACGGTTCGTCCACCTGTGGAATAGAAGTGGGAGAAGAAGGCTCTTCATCCTGCAATGGACCAATGAGTGGGCTAACCTCTTTGGACTGTGAGAGAGGTTGGCTAGGCATAAGAGGTGAGACTGTGTTGACTGTGCATATATTATGCTCTTGAGAGTCATCGGCCATGGTCTGCACGTTGTTTTGGCTAGGGGGATGGTTAGGAAAAGGTTGTCTAAAGATGTCTATGGTTTGGTTAGGTGGCACATTTGGGTTATCCAAAACAAGATCCCCCTTGTCTATCATGTCTTGGACAATATTTTTGAAAGTTTTGCAGTTGTTTATGTCATGGCCTTTGACACGGTGATAATGACAAAAGTCATTTTCTCTGTACTAGGCAGGGATAAATTTTGAGGGGTCGAATTGAGGTGGTCAAATTTGAGGAAGATTGAGGACCCCCTGCTTGACAATTTTATCCAAAATGGAAGCGTAAGATTCTCCTATTGGAGTGTACTGACGCTGTATATACCGTTGTTGGAATTGTTTGGTGATGCTTTGAGATGTGGAGGGTTGAGATTGGTTGGTTGTTGTTGAAGATGATGTTCTAACGACCACAGTGTTTGCCACTCCCTTGGGTTTGGAGTGGAAAGAAGTAGGTTTGGACGAGGAAGGGTCATTGGACTTGGTGTTGGGGTTTTTACTTCGCAACTTGACTTTGTTTTCCTTTACGACACGTAGCTCAAGCTTCCTAGCCATCGTGAAAGCTTCGTCAAAGGTGCGGAATGTTTGGACCCACAAAGTAGATGAAATATGTTTGGCACACGCTTGTGAAAAGAGCTCAATGAGCTCGGGTTGAGGTAAAGAGAATGAGAGTTGGTTGATCGAGCCTCTCCAACAGGCAACAAAATCGGCGATCGATTTTTCGTCGAATTGTTTGATAGAGTATAGGTCCGTGATGGAGACCTTTTTGGTGATATTGATCGAAAAGTGGTCAAGGAAAAGTTGAGCCAGCTGGGTGAATGTGAAAAGAGAGTGTTTGGTGAGAGAGCTGTACCAATCGAGGGCAACACCAAAAAGCAACATGGAAAATGTGTGTAGTAATAATGCATCATCATGGGCTATTAAGTAACAAGCATGTCTGAATGCTCGCAGATGCTGCTGTGGGTCTTCCTTACTCTAGAAGCGAGTAAACTTAGGAAGCTTCCACTGACTGGGATATAGTCAGATTGGGACGAAGGGATGGATGGGTTCATTACAAATTTGGTCATATAAAAAGACATTGCTTGAACCCGAAATTGAGGTCTCAAGGTTAGACATTTTGTCCATCAACATTTTGATTAGATCAGTTGATGGATTTGTAGGTGGGGCACCCCCTAGGTTGTAAGGTACTTGGAAGGTATTAGAAGGGGCGTATGACATAGTCAGTTGCGCTTGTATAGGCGCAACATATTGATAACTAGTCATAGGAACAGATGTTGAAGCCAAGGGTGGTTATGTTATGAAGGTAGAAGGCACAAATTGAATAGGGGCCGCCAAAGGTGATTGAGGGGTGGCAACACTTTTTGAAGGGTAGGTAGTTACTCTTGTGTTGATGGGTGCAAGTGAAGGCAGGATGGAGACAACTAAGTTTTTGAAAAGGGGTAGAGTTTTGTTGAATAGTCTGTGGTTGATGGGGGGCCGAAACCCCAATGGAAGTGAGCCCAGAGATAGAAGGAGAAGCCACACTTAGAAGATTAGTCATGGGCTGGTTATTAGTCGAGGTGATGGCCTGGGTGTCTATGGGTTGGACTACAGACGTTGTTGATATGACTGCCGTCTCAACTAAGGAGGTTGGCATTCCGTAAATTATGTTGCCTAAAGAGTCTCGCATTCGACTTCTCACGAGATAGGGTAGAAGGTCCTTGACATTAAGGTCAAGGAACCTTTCAAAGTCTTGGTCCCCTTTAGGGACAATGGGAGGCTGAGTCGAGGTCGGTTGGGTAGGAGTTCATTCGGTCTCTGAATGATACTCTATTAGAGGACTAGTTATAGAAGGCGAAGGCGAAAGCAGTTGTTGCCTTACGTGGTCAACAAAAGTCTTGGTTTGACTACGCGTCAAAACCATTCAAGGCAAGAGGTTCAGGTTCCAAAAACTGTGTTTTTTCAATTTCAAAAATTCAGAATGGGTGTTGGATAGCAAGAAAGCTGGGTTTTAAGCTTGCTGTTTTGAAAAGAAAATTTTTGGACAGTGACCGATGTCGGTGGAAAAACTGATGTCAATGAAATAGGTTGCCGATGTCGGTCAGATAATCGATGTCTATGAAGGTAGTTGCCGACGTCAGTGCAATAATTGATGTCAGTGACTGTGTTATTCCAGAAACTCAAAAAATTTAAAAGTTTTTAGAAAAAATAAGAGAACGTCCTTACTAGCTCAAAAAACTAGATAGAAACATAAAAATAGATGAAGACAGGCAGACCCTAAACGTTAAATCCTAAGAATAAACTTTTAGAATCATGTTAGCTTATGCCTTAGAGTGTGTTTGGGAAGTTGGCTTTTAGAACGGGTCATAGAAAAAGTAGTTTAAGGTTGGTTTCGGGTTAGTTTCGGTGCTCAAGAGTCTGTGTTAAGTTCCGTACGTGGCCTGGTGCTAAGGAGCAAGCTCCCCTCACTTCACGAGCCCAGAGATAAGCTGGGTCGCTTAGCCAGTATATACTTCCCCTAGAGTTTATACTCTGTCAGAGAACAGAGTGGGCTCTCCCCTTGGTAGTGAAGTCCAAGTGGGATTATCGGGAAGGGTAAGGTATCCGCTAGGTGATGAAATCCTAGTCAGACCTTGTCTCAGGTAAGTTTAGATGTTTGATTTTGTGAAAGTGATCTGGATGTGTAACATAAGTGTGCTACGATTTATTCATAATGCGATTTTAAGTTACTAGATGTGTGGACTAAATATGCATTCAAACAGAAATGAGATGCAATAGATTTTAAGCCCAAATAGAAATGTGTGTTTGGATGCAAACAAGTGGAGAAAAGGTTGAAGAGTATGAATTTTACTACTCTAAGATGCAAGAAAAGAAAGAAAAAGAATGATTCTTTTTAACTTTGCTGATGGTGTCTTTTCGAAGAAGATAGAAGAAAAAGATGCAAGGAGAGACCTAATGCACCTATATGAAAAGTTTGCTTTTAGAAGAAAAAGTATGAACCCAAGGAAAATTCTTA
The DNA here is from genome assembly GCA_037957365.1 of Torreya grandis. Taxonomy (NCBI): domain Eukaryota; kingdom Viridiplantae; phylum Streptophyta; class Pinopsida; order Cupressales; family Taxaceae; genus Torreya; species Torreya grandis. The sequence continues at coordinate 2,996,247 of JARHVA010000872.1, read as the reverse complement.
GGGTCCCACCGGGCGTGCCAGAATGTTTCTAACTGTTTTCACTTTTTCACATTCAAAAGGAAGTAAGAAACTATGATAATGGTCAGGGGTTTGTATGTACCCGGATGAAGTTTGCGAACCGTTATCTAGATGTTGTAGGGACTCCTCTTTGGCTGTGGAGGATGACACCTGTAGAAGAAAGAGACTCAAACAGAGATTGTTAGATGGATGTAAGGTGGACTGCCAAGCAAAAGCTCAGTCCCAAAAGTGCAAAGACTTATTTGTGGGATGACAGTCCACTAGTTGATAAAATAATGTCAGATAAAGATAAATAATGAAAGACTGCACAAAAGAAATAGAGATAATGCATACCTATATTTTGCTATTGGTCTTCCACAGTCGCTGACGCTGGTTAGTCTGCCGTCATTGGTTGATTAATGTTGCTAACATCGGTTATGTCTGTCGACGTCGGTATGGGCAATGAGCCTGGTGGCTGGCGTCGATCGGGGCAATGGGGATTTGGACGAGTCTCAGGGCTATTTGTGGTCAACAAAGTGGTTTGGGGTGTCTGTGGGAGTTTTAGTGAATGGTTCTGGGTCAACAGGACAGAGAGTGTGGCTAAAAAGGGACCGAATGGATGACAGGGGCAAAAAGAGAGATAAGGGTGAGAGAAGGCTTTTCAGCCTCTCCGAGAAGAACATACTGGGTTGTGTCAAGAATGCTTGGAAATATGAAGTAGTCTGATTGATAATGTATTTAAAAAGATACTAAAATAAAACCAGTACAAATACTTGGCTATGGGTGGAGAGGCAGAGATGCAGGTGGTCTATTTTCGTTGTGGCTGATGCAGGAGATGTCATGCAATCTTCAATCCAGTGTGGAATGGCTGGTGCAGAACCTCTGAGCTTGGAGAGTGCTGTTGAAAAGTTGATACCTACAAGAAGTCGATAAACGAGAGAGCTGTAAGCTTGGAGCAAGAGAATTGACATTCACGAGGGGGTTGATTGATTTTGGGCCGAGAAATAGTGGTCGGATTATAGTTTAAAATAAATCAACGTCGGCAATACTGCCGGTGTCGACTGACTACTGACCGACGTCAGTGACTTAAGAATGGGAAAAGAGGCTAAAATTAGCCTTTTACCCGTTCTTTCAACTGCCAGGTCTAATTGCCGTTAGGAAAACGGTCGAAGGTGGATTAAATAAGCGCAAGAGGGTTAAAATAGCTCATAAATTGGTCATAGGGTGATGGGAGGCATCCAAGGAGAGGTATCCAAGGCGGGGTGTGTCCAAGGGTGATGTGTCAAGGGGGGTGTTACTAATTTAAAATAGTGAATTTATTTTAAATTAATAAGTGTGTGGGTTAGGAATGTGTTAGAAGTGGATCAAGGGGACCAAGGGGGGGAGTCGACCAAGGAGTAGACACGATTTTGGTGTCTACACTTCTTATAGGATTTCTTAGCAAATATAGATAAGTCTATAGTGTGGTGTCCTAGACTGACAATTTCAAATTAGATAAAATGGAGATTTTTTAAGTGCTAGTGTCTTTTACCAGGCAAGATATTGAAATTATGGTTCCCTGCTTAACCTCTATGCCTACCTTATATATGGAAATTCTTTGTACTAAATAACGATCTAAGTTTGTTTGCTTTCAATATTAAAACAACTATACTTTCCCCAATGCGAGGTGTCTGATAAAAAGATTTATATCTGTGCAATAGACCAGCTTTAACATCACCTTCTCTATATTAGATAATAATAATATCAATTTTCAATTCATACAACCTTTTTCTGTTCTTTTGATCTCTTATATCTATATAAACTCTGGTGTATGTGCACGTGGCGATTTAACTTTAAATACCATTTTTAGTGGTATGGTGACTTGGTAATGTTGTATTATTTCATCTGTAATAGATCAAAAATCATTTATCTACCTAAGTCCTAAATGTGTAGCTATGCCTCACAAATCAGGTCATAAATAATTATTTTCAAACCTCTTTTATCTACTCTTGTGCCATTTCCTTGTATGGCTTTACCTTTTTAGTAAATTGCCCCTTATGCGATCTAAATGCATATTCATTTATTCCTTCTAAATTTATTACATTTTCCATTTTCCAACATTATTATTTTTACAAATTTTCATCTTTGATGACTTCAAACAATTATATAGGGAACGACCTTTAATAAGAATAATGAGTTTGAATAAATTTATAAAAAATGGCATGTGATAAAAAGGAGCTAAAACATAGTAATTCTTCTGTAAATATGATTTTCGTACTTAGGAGTATAAATAAATGATAATAGATTAATATTTGTGATATATCATAATATTTGAGCCCAAATAGTAGCATTGTACCATATTAAAATGTTAATAAGTCTAGATTGTTTAGTTTATAAACATAGAAATTAGGGCTAACAAAGAAGGTTTATAATAAACTTCTTATTTTAGTAAACCAATCATTCATCAACGTACAGACAATATGATGATTACATGGGTGGTATGGGAGACCCATGTAAAGCATTGTCTCATAAGCAAATTCTTAAGAAAATAAACAACTAGTAATAAGTAATATCTAGACCCAGTAACAATGAGATGGCTAGGTTGGGGAGACTTTGGGATAAGAGTAGTGGATGGGAGATGTGTGGTCTAAGAGATGGGATGGTATCGCAGTTAGACCAACAGTAACTAAGTTATCTAATGAGTGAAGATTAAACAAGGGGTAATTGGCAAATCTAAAACTTATGACTGTAAGTAGTGTATATGGGTAGTGTACATTGGGATGTTTCAATTCCTATCTTAGTTCATAGTCACACTCACAAGAAGCTATGTGGAGTGCTATGGTGTTGGAAATTTACACTATGAACTTTCTTAGTTTTAGAACTTTATTTTTCCTACTTGTGAAGGGTAGGACCACTCTTAGTGGATGAGAGGTGTGTGGGGGATCTAAAAGGCTTTGTGGTTGGAGGAATAACCCTCTATGATACTCTCTTTCTCTGCATCGACATGGTCTACTGCTGGTCTATGATAAATCCTCTACTTAGTTGGCAAAAGAAACATATGTTGAAAAAATTAATTATTTTAATTACTAATGTAAACTATTGTTCTATGTTTATCAAATTTGTAAATTATAAGGACATTTGAAATATAATTCAGTCCTAGATGTATAGTGGTTGCAATCAAATTTAGATCATATATGTATGATTTATATTATTGTAAATTTGAAATGATAATTGGGTATTCAAGTTAAGTAGAAAGGATAGAAAGCAATGTAATTTGATATTATAATGCATATTTAAATGTCATAGTCACTATGATAGTGAATGATTATAATGGATGGAATAGATTGTTTAATTAAGTCTTTATCTTGACTATTTACACTTGAGGTGTTGACATTATGATGTGAATTACATTTAGTTTTCCATTAAATGTTGGGCATGTGAGTAATTATTTTCTTTTAATAAGCATGTAAAACAAAATTCGAATACACATTTGATTAATGCAAGTTATTTGTCCTTGATTTTAAGTGCATGTAATTAATTATTGTATATTGTTTATGAAGTATATTTATAAGCTAAATCAATCACTATGAGTTGTTCCTTCAATACTTAGTAGAATTCAAAATGTATATATAGATTAGATTACATGATATAACCTTCGGTTAAGAAGTTATTATATTATTGAAATAAAAAATAAAAAATGACTAGTTTAAATTTACCATGAAGGGGTTGTCACAGAGGTGAAACCCAAAAGAGCAAGTGAGTCTATGAGTAGATGTGTGGGAGGCACACATGACTATGAGATATGAGGTGCACAGACTATGATTTAAGGTGACTATTGTACAAAAGTCTGCGATCAAACACAAGACATATGTATAAGGTTGTGAGAAAACTTTGAGAAAAGGAGTGCACATGATTATGTTAAAGGTGTGAGGTCTATGAATTAGAAAAAAATTGGTGTGTGTTCAGCTATGAAATAGCTATGCATATATCATTCAACCTTTCTTGAAGAGTAATGGTCTCTATTACATCAGTGTGCAGCTGAGAAAATTGCACTCAAAGTTGATGATAAGTGTACCACTTAGTTTGATCAACCTATTATTGATGTAGCGGTACATGGGAAAAGCCTCATAATCACCAATTCTTGGCTTTGAAATTGATTGATTAACTTAGGATGCTTGCTTGGTTCACAAGCTTCACTTTCAACATATGTCTTTAAACTTGTCACTCGGATTTATAGCCTTCACTCCAATGATATGGTTTACCAAATATATTTAAATCAAGTTTAAATGTATTTTAGACCCTACACAAATCACTCATTCTCCCATTTATCACATCTTATTCATTAATCCATCTTTTTCACTTTGTCCATTCACTAGTTTCACCTAGATTCACATCTCAAGGCACAAAACACATAATCATGAATTAGGTATCATGAAAATATAATGAAATAATGGTTGATATTTCATGATCATATTACACTTTTCCTAACCCCTTTTAACCTCTCAATCACACTTCATCATCCCCTTTCACTCTTCAAGCTCAATAATGACACTACCTCTTTGTAGCCTTTTTTTCCAGTATTTCATTTTGTTTGAAGAATATGAAAATCATTCTCAAGATATAATACCATATTATATCACCCTATTTAATCCCTTAAATATTAGTATATACACCCTTTCCTTTGTAAGCTCCTTCACAATTAGGCCTTTTTAGCCCTCCAATTCACCCATAGTACGAATTTTGCATTGTACAAACATGGAACCAACTCAAAACTCTTAAATACTTTTATACTCATAAAAAAATGAATGATTACAAAGTTTAAATATTTTTCCATGGTTATAATTCAAGTTATAGGGATTTTTCTTTCCAAGCCCTAGTTAGACTAATGTTTAGGTCTGCACAGGTCGAGAGGAGTCAAAATTACATAACTTTTGTTCTGGGGAATTCTAAACTAAACCAAGACATTTGATAAGTCTATATTGAGAAAATACACCTTCTACAATGGATAGGAATCATAAATCAATCTTTTTATGACTGAAAATGAGCAAAACTCAAAATCTTGTTCATTTTTTAAAGGACTATATAAAGACAGAGTAAGGGTTTAGGGTCTGTTTATCTTCAAAGACATTCCAACCTTCAAAAGGTTAATATCAATACCTTATTCTCCTTTTATCCCACACAAATAATCAGTTAAATTCATGCCCCTTTACTTTCTTAAGTCTATACCTTCTTTCTTTAACATAGGGCTGAGTGAAAATAGGGGTCTTGCCTGTACAATAGGGGTTTTATTTTAAGTTAACTATGCATTAAAGGTTTGTCACTTATTCTAAATTCAAACCATATGAATTAGTATTCCATAAAATTTCCTTTACCTATTGACTATTATCTCAAGCCAATACTATAACCTTTACTTCAAGAAACATTAATTCATCACCTTCTTGACTGTTATAGTCACAACAGGGTTCCTCCTCTCCTCAAACTTTCCTTAAGGTTATTTAATATTGGGGAATACATTAACTTAGTCTTATAACTTAACATGATTTTGGTCTTACTTGTAGGTGATTGATCATTGTTCCTTCTTTTGCCAAACTTCACCAACTTATTCAAGTCTTTCTTATCCTTGACTGTAACATGTATTCTACCATTCAAACATACAATTATACATATAGGGGCCTATTTATAGCCTCAAAGTCTCTTCAAAGATAATCAATGGTTTAGAATAATCCATTGCTTATCAAGAGAGAGCAAAACACAACAAAAACAATGTTCTTTTATTCATGTGAATCATTAAACAATACATATACAATCAATGAGTGGATTCTACCAACTTCTTAAGGAGTTACATTATTCCTATCTGTATTTTCTCTTTCTTGGAGCTCTCTCCTCTCTCCCTACTCTCTCACATGCCACAAATAACCTATAACTTTCTTCTTAACCAACAACTACATTGTTTTCTTGATGTAGTTACCAAACAAGGTTCTTACATGACCACCCAACATGTGAAGGGTAATTTTTCTCTTAACATAATTCTTGAATTCCAAGGTTTTAAGGAATTAGACATAAAATGACTTTAAACATCCTTGAAATGAATCCTTATACCTTTATAAAAACTTAATATGTCCTATTCCCTTCCTACCATGCTCAAGGTCCTTCTAGGCTTAGTCTAATATTTGAATTTTCAAACTTACATTTTGGAAGGAAAACTCACATACACACAAACACACCTTTAATGACTCATTATGACTCCTAAGATAACAAATGGATCTTAGAGGATCCTTCAAACACACTTATACCCAAAAATAGACCAAATTTGACCTCTAACTAACATATGAATTTCAACAACACAAAAATGATATCTATTTTCTTGATGCTCTTGCATCAATTATCCAATCTTAACCGCTCAAAAAAAATAATGCATGTCATAATGGGTACACATGTTTGTCACTTCGATGATCTGGTCCTTCTCTTCTGGGTGCAAGTGTTTGAGATCTAATCACATGGATGTTGTGTCATTATTGGCTCAAGAATTGGTATAGTGTAAGGCTTGAGAAGTTCCACAGTGAAGAATGGGTGCATGCCTAAGTACAAAGGTAGATCAAGAATAATAGCATTCTTACTAGCTATGTGTAGAATGGTGTAAGGAACATGACACAAAGTCTTGATCTTCTAGTATGGACATTTTAAGTGTTCCTTCTGAAGGCTTAACTAAAATTTATCACCAACTTGGAATGCATGAGGATTGTGATGTACATTGTGACACTTCTTGTAATTTTCTTATGTGTGAGAGAGGATTTGCTAAACTTGCTGATGAACAAACTAGATGTGTCACAATTTTTTTTCAGCTTTGTCCACTTCCCATTCCTATGTGCATGAGTTAGTGCTGACTAGTGTGTGGTAGGATATGTCTAGAGGTGCCAAAGGTTGAAACCCAAGACATGTCTGAAATAGATTGTGACTCGTAGAGTTCTGAAGGCCTCTATTGTAGGCATGTTAAATGTACAAGAGATTGTCATCCTAAGTGTAAGCATTTATGCAGTTGTACATTCACAAAATATGAATAAGTGTGTGATTGAACACTTCAGTATGCCCATCTATCTTTTGATGAAAAGTTTTCAATTGATCTAAATGATTACCCATTAAATCCCACAATGCTTGCTGAAATTGACTTACAAAACATAGTTCTCGATCAAAGATGATGGATGTTGGAAGCCTAAAATGAACCCAAACATGGTTGATACAATCTTACACAATGTCAGTTGCATCAATGTCCTTCTTGAAAGTAACCATGATATCTATCTCTATAAAATTATCCACTTCAACAAACATAGAGTCATGATAGTGTCTCATCGTAAGAAATCCAAGGATGAAATTGGTGTGGTGTTTTACTGCATAGTGTGTTGGAAGGCCTTCAAGCTTTGTGAAGAATTTGATATGCTACTCTAGTAACTTATCAAGATATTGATGTTACAACATTGTGCGAGTGATATGCACTTCTAGTTTGTGATTTATCATCTAATATGTAGGTCTATTAGGGTGAACCATGGGTAGTACAAACTTCTATGCATACAAGACAAGTTTGAGACATTGCTTGGCAGAGATCAAGGTGAATTTGGTCATGAATGTTGACTCAAATAGGTGGTAGAAATGATCTTGTACATAGATAGTCTAACATTTTGCCTTGGATTGATATGTAGCTTAACGATCATACAAATATAGTCTCCCCATCAAGATCTTATAGACCTCTAAAGGTGCGATGGCACAAGTGACATTATCCTCCATAGGCTTTGAATTTATATTAAAAAGTACACTATTATTAGACATGTATATATTTACCCTACTGCATCCACCCGTGCGTATATGGATTAGGGTGCTTAGTAATGGTAAGACCAAGGCATTGAGTTGTTTATTAGAGAATGATGTTTTTCTTAATGTCATTGTCAATGATGATGTGGAGAGGCTGACCCTTCACTTAGAACTTGGCATGGAAGAGATGTTCAAACTCTTTAGAGATGTCAATTATAGTGGTGTTTGTGTTTAGACAAGAGGTATTTGGATTAGTGTTATCCATTTGTGTGGGTCTTGATGCATATTATGTGAACAAGGGCTGCTACACATGATATTTTGAGTCATTATGGGTGGATGAGCGATGGCAATGACACCACTTATCATGAAAATTATTTTCACCTTTGTCTAAATTATAAGGTGTAATAGTCTTTGAGTGTTGCATAGTATTATGAGGATACTCAATTTTAAAAGAAGGGTAATGCTTCTACACAAGGGGATATAATGTGGAGTAATGTGAGGGTTGGGCCTTATGTACTACCACTTATCATGAAAATTATTTTCACCTTTGTCTAAATTAGAAGGTGTAATAGTCTTTGAGTGTTGCATAGTATTATGAGGATACTCAATTTTAAAAGAAGGGTAATGCTTCTACACAAGGGGATATAATGTGGAGTAATGTGAGGGTTGGGCCTTATGTACTACATTAGATGAAGAGGTGGTATGATGCTTCATATTTTCCTTGGATTATATCTTGATATTGTTATAGTATGCTTGTCCCAAAGTGTTAGAAGTCAAGAACACCTACTTCACATAGATATAAGGTGAGAGTCTGATGATGTACTTTAAAACCCTATCTTGTTCACTCAAGTTATCTTCCAAGTGCTTAGAGTAGTCATGTAATATGCTGTGTAGTATTCCACTAACTGATGCTTATGCTAGAGAAATTTTTGAAATTTGATGTATTCATATTTAAAGTGTTGGAAAGGGTAATATTCCTCCTTCAACACATCAACAAAAGTATTCCATGATTTTATTGGAACACACTCTTGTGTATGCTACATACTGAATGCCTCCCACCAGTGAACAACCAGAATGTACATCTTTAATACTATGAAGGTGATCTTCTTAACATCAGTGAAATAGTTGACTATGAAGTACACCTCAAGTCATCAAATATAGGTATCTAATTCTTTGGCATCAATTTTGCCTTCAAACATAGAGATGTCTAGATTGACTTGTAATTTGAAGGGGGTTTATTTTTTAGACTATTGTGAAACATACTATTGAGATGAATGGGAAGGTTTCAGGTTGAGCTACATCATTAAATTTTAGAATTTATCTAAAATTTTAGTACATTGTGCCTCTAGTATGTTTATGATGAGACTTTAAACTTTTGGGGCTCCCTCAAGTTGATTTTGGGTGCCAACAATCTTGATTTTTCTATGACATTATTCTAGATTCTTTGAAATAAAACCAACTATTAGACCTTATTTATATCATTGTGCTCATGTGGTTACAAGCATAGAAAGGAATAGAGCAAAGATCTCATACCAATGATCCCCACCATAGGTCACAAGATTGAGTATGCTAGGGATAATCGAGTTTGGTTGTACAAAGTGAATGTGCAAAGAGTATTCATAAAGAACAATCAAACACATTCAATGGAGTGAAAGTCTTACTCACAGGAAATACAACTTCTATTCACAAATTAAAGAATAAGGAAAACATAGTACAATGTCTATAATGTGTGTATACATAGTAGACATGTGGAACAAGCTAACCGTGTTATAATTATGTAAGATGGAATTGATCTAACTGTGTTATTATTTATCTAGATGCATATGTTACATATATAACATACATAATATAAGAGTAATATCAACTAGTTTATAACTACCAATGATGATATTGATAGGTGCACCATCTCTTGTCAGATGTGGTAGTTGGCAATAGTTTGGATAATTATATGAGTAGATTCCCATGAGGTGCACAAGACTATGAGATTTAAGGTGAATATATTGTGATCTGAGGCAACCATTGCATGAAAGTTTGTGAATAGGCATGAGACTTTTTCATAAGGTTATGAGTAAACTTTAGGCAAAGGTGTGTGCATGATTATGTGAAATGTTTGAGCTCTACATAGTAGAATAAAAGAGGAATGTGTTTGGCTATGCAACAAATATGCACGAATCATTATGACATACACTTTTGTAAGTCTAATAAGTACTTGTACAAGTAATTTTAAAGTAAACACACACACACACACACACACACACACACACACACACACACACACACACACACACACACACACACACACACATACACATCATTAATCCATAACTTATTAATAGATAGAACAATCTGTTTAGTGGTTATCCTCAAATTAGAGTTTGTCTAATTTAAGAAGATTTACTGAATGATAAAAATACCTTCCAACCTTAAATATTTATATAAGAAGTTGATGGGAAAGGGTGAAGGTAGATCGGTTATTATTTTATACTATATTTTATTTAATTATGATAGTCATTATACCTTAATCATATATATGCCTATTACTTTAATGTTTCAAATATATGCACATGCAATTATGGGTGATAGCCTTAGGTTTCTTATTTAGTTATTTGGGTCCTTTTCAATATTTTAAAATGGTATTATTCCTTTTTGGAAACTTCATCTCTTGCATGTCCACAATTTTGTGAGTTAAAAAATCAACACTACATTCAAGAACCCTATTTAAGATCTGCAACCATTAGAGCTCACTAATGTGATTATGACCTCACCATCATATCTAGGATTTCTAAGAAAGTTCAAACTTTCATCAAATTTGGTTCACTTAGAATGGACTCTTTGAGCCCAAGTTATCTGGGTTAGAATCTAGCCATTAAGGACCTCTTTTCACAATTACAATTTTTTATTTTCTTTAAAGCATAAAAATAATATACATACATACATACATACATACATACATACATACATACATACATATTTGGTTCACTTAGAATGGAATCTTTGAGCCCAAGTTATCCAGGTTAGAATCTAGCCATTAAGGACCTCTTTTCACAATTAAATTTTTTTATTTTCTTTAAAGCATAAAACTAATATACATACATACATACATACTCACACACACACACACACAAACACACACACACACACACACACACACACACACACACACACACACACACACACACACACACACACACACACACACACACACACACACACACACACACACACACACACACACACACACACACACACACACACACACACAGAGTTTAGTTAAAACTTAGGAAAATCATTTTTTAATAGCAATTTTAGATGCGATGTCTTTGTATTTTTTTTTGCAAAAACCCCTCAGCCCTGTGCACACAACATACAAATAATACCACTTTAAATATAACACAAAATTAATGCACACTAATTTTGTGACAAAATTAGCACCCACTTAGTTTTTCCACCCACTAAAGTTTTTACAAAGCACCAAGTGCCATTGTCACTTAATCACCACCCACATTACTACTCTGCTTTTTTTGAGCCACCACTGGAACTACCCCCAACCCAAAATATTTTTCTTGAATGATGGATATATGTTATAAGAATTAAAAAATATTTTAGAATTATCAAACGTTAGTTCTACTGACTTTGTTTCAAAAATATAATTTTATGTTTATTACAAAATTTTATACTAGAATATAAAAAGAGCAAAACGAAATGGTTAAAAATTAGTAGGTGAGCTGATTATCCATCATTTTAATTTTTTATATTTCACATATGGCATTACATTTAAGTTGGAGGAGGTATCTCCTAGGTGACACTTAGTTAAAGCAAACAGTGTGCTATCACAATAGTGATAACTTGCTAAGACCATAACTTCATATGAACTCCAAATCAAGTGTCATTTTTGGAGTTGTAGGAATCAAAGTTTTACAGGTTTGGATGGTTTTTTGTATGTTTATTCCTCACCATTTTTTTATGTTTCTATCACCTTGACTTCAACATGCCATATTTTGGTCATATTGTGGTATTTTTATGTGAAAGCTTTTTACCATGCCAATTATTTCAAGAGCTTCATAAGGTATATATGGGTTTTATATATTTGGCACGTTGTCCTTGTTATTCAAAATTTTTTAGATGCGACATTTTATGATCATGTTTCAATATGCAATAAATTTACCTTAGAAAATAATTTCTTGATGATTTTTTTTGAAACTGCATGTCTTTCTAAGAAGAACATAGTGGTGTAGAAATATTGATGTAGGAACATCTAGTAAACAAACACCATTTTAGTTTTTTAAGAGTCATGATTGTTATGGGTCTTTTATGTTCCCTTGAGATACTTTGGAGTCTTTAGGATTCATTATTTTGAGTGTTTGAGGTCCTATTGGTGTTTCCCACCAAAAGTGATATTTTGAATATTTGAAATTGTAAAGGACCTAGTGAGGATTGTAATTGGTGTTTTCAAGTAGTGTAAAGGATGTTAAATGAATAGGTAATTTGTGAGGTGGTCTTAAAATGTCATATGTATGTGACTATATGAAAAATGCTATGTTTAAAAAAAGATAGTGGAAGGGTCTTGTTTGTAACCACCAAATCCAACATGAGGTTGGTGCAAGAAAATAGGAGTTGTTGCATAAGAGGGAGAGAATGTGTTAGAGAAAGAGGAGATTAGGAATGAAAGAGTGAGAGATCCAAAGATAAAAAAAGAGGGATCAAGAAAGGAAAATGTGACACTCTCCAAGAATGGTAGAGTACAAGAATGGACCGTATATGTAAATGTTAATGTTTCATGTTAATAGAAAAGAATTATGTTTTATGTGTTCACACTCCCATTCAAAGTTTAGTGCATTTTATTACTCATATTTTTTTTATAAAATACCTTGAGGCTATAGATAAGCCTTCTTGTGTGTTGTTGTAGGTCTGAGTCAAGAAATGAGTTTATAGTCTAAAAACAAAGTGAGGTTGCAATCAATAAAGAAGAGAGGATTAAGGTCCATGTATGATTAGATTAACAAGATATTTATGATTTTAATATATATTTTGATAAAATAATGGTTATGGAGTAAATAATACTACTTTAAGCCCCAGATAATTAACTTTCTAACCCAACTCTATGCCTTGTTCTTAGTTCCTTAGGGAAACCATTCTGTTTGGTCATAATTTGGCATAAAAGGAAAGATTGATAGGGTTGAGGTTTTTGTTCAAGAGTTATTAAATGTTTTATGGTGTTTAATTATTGAGAGTAAGGTATTATATGAGTTAAGTTTTTTTAGAGTGATAAACTTTCATCATAGGAACAAACTATAAAAACATAGTCATTTACAAGTGTCAAGAACTCTGTATCTTTACATGTGAGATATTTATGAAGGATGATTAACTCCAAGAAACTGTGGGAAAGGTTAGGTGAGGATATAATAGACCATAATAAGAGAATATATTCCTTGAGGTCCTTGAATTATTGAACCTAATTATAAAGGTTAGTACAAGTCAATGACATAGTGTCTCATTATTACCCAAAATTATGTATAATGGCACATTTGGTATTTATAGTGATTATTCATGAGAAATAATGGTGAAAAAAGTTTAATAAGGGATTAATATCACTAATAAAAGTGTTAGAGGATTTTTAAATTTCCCAAATTCTTTCATAGCTCATTTTTCTAGCTTCTCTGGTAGGTACAGTCCTGAGTTGTTATGGACTAGGGTTTGTGATAGGAATGTGAAATAAATCCAATTATAACTTATGAAAAATCATGAAAATGTGTAAAAAAGTGTATTGTTACAAGGAGAAGAGGATTCACTAGGTTTATATTGGTATGGTATAGATATGTATGGATTTGAAGTCTAAGCAAGTGAAAGAAGGACTAACAGACCTAATTGGCAAGGTGGTTACAAGAGAAAGAGTATTTTCATAAAGTGTGAGGTTATGAGACTTCTTGGTAAGTAGTAAGAAGATAAATGGTGAAAAAATATAGTATTATATATTTTTTATGACTTACATAATTTTCTAACTAAGGAGATTAGTGTAAAAAAAGGCTACAAGAAAGTAGTATCACTATTGAATTTGAGGTGGCAAGTGAATGTTGGAGAGTGAGTAAGAGGTTAAAAGGGGTTAAATGAAAGTATGTTATGCCCAAGATAGGTCATCCATGATGGAAGGTTGTATTTATAATATCTAAAACAAGATTTGAGGTTTTGAGACTTGAGGAGCTATTAACTAATGTGAAGCTAGTGAGTGAGTGAATGAAAGGAGATGGAAAAAATGAATGGAATGAGTTGAGTGGATGAGTGTGAAGTTTATAAAAGGTATAAAGAAATTTATAAATGATTCAAAGGTGATTTTTAAATAGGTTCATTCAAGAATATGCTATCAATCCTAGTGAGAAGTTGAAAGACTATTGTTGAAGATTGCAGCTTAAAAATAGAGTAAGGCATTTACAAGTTGAGATCAAGCAAATATCAGATCTAGGAATATTGGAGTGTAGTTTGTTCTCATAGCATTTGGATAATTTTGGTATCATAGCAAGATAAGCTCTTAATTTAATTCTATTTTGGGTTATTAAAGATTGTTTATTTGAGATTGGTAAAGAATGTTATGAAGATTGCATAAAGTGAAATTGTAGAGGTATTGTGAGAAAAGAGTGTGGTGTAGCTATGACATATTGAGGTCAACATAGAGAAAATAAAACATTAATGAAGAAAAAACCTAGAGCCCCTAAGTCTAATGTAAAGGACTTGAGCCTAGTCAAGAGAGATATACAAGAAGATAGAGTGGAAAGAGCATTGAAGCTCAAGAGAGAGAAGAGGAAGACTCCAAGTGAGATTAAAGAGAGATAAGAGAAGTCATAGACAAAGGACTGGAGAAAGAAAAGGAGACCCAAGTGAGGTCCAAGAAGAGAAATTAGGTAAGCTTGCTAAGTGATAGGTCCAAGTAAGGCCTAGAAAGTGAAGAAAAAAAGAGAAGATGGATATAGAATAAGAAGTGAAAGAGATGATAAGAGAGTTGGGGAAAAGTTTTAAGAAGATAGAGCTCATGTTGAAGCTCATGAAGGATCAAGAAAGTCAATGGTTTTGTTGTAATGTGTGAGAGAGAGTGAAGTGGCTAATAGAGCTACTTATGAGAGAGAAAAGACATAAGATGAAAGCTTTGAGGAAAAAGAAGAACAAAGAGAGCATAGCCCATGGAGGCATGAAGGATGATGAGTTTCCAAGAGAACAACATGAAAGAGAAGTTGAGAAAAGAGTTTTCATTGAGGAAAATAGGGAAAGAGAAGTGCTAAGAGAAGCACTTGAGGGAAAATACACTAAAAAGAGGAGAATGTTCAAGAAAGAGGCATTCATAGAGATTTGTTGGTCTCTTGTTTTATATTTTAATATTGCCTTTAAGTGTGTGTATGTAGATGTAAAGCAAAGTTGGATGAAGGTCAAGAATAAGACCTTATAGCTTGTGATAAATGGGGAAAGTGAACCACCCATAAAGATGAATGAAGATGATAAGGGAAGATGATAGGTTTTAGAACACAACATGATGAAGATTTAAGTTTCTCAGCATGTTAAGGATGAGATGGAAGAAGAGTTCCATGATGCTTTGGCAAGCATTGTAACTAAATCAAGAGAGGATGCTCACAAAGAAAAAATGATTTCAAACCATGTAGACATGAGAGCGTAAATAGCCATGAAACAGTCCTTCAATGAGGTAAATGAATTCTTAAGACTTGAATTTGACTTTGCATATGAGAAAAAAATGCTAATATATAGGGTGGAAAAGTGAATAGCAAAATACATCCCTCCATGATAGTACAAGAACATGGATATGTAGTGCCTAAGTGGCTCAAATAATTAACATGGATAGGACATTCAAGACAATAATTCATATGGAAGACAAGAGAAAACAAGGAAGAAATGAATAAAGGGCAGGTTACATCAAGTTAACATAACAGGTTATCAAGCAAAGAAGCATGAAGAAGGTGATATAAGGAGATAATATCAGTCCAAGAATATTTAAGGTAGAGTATGGATCATGAAGAGCATTGAAAGGGTACTAAAATATAGTATTGTAGGTACACTCCAAGAAAGCATAAATAAAGAAGAAAGTTTAAAACTCAAGAAGTAATAAGACATGGTGAAATAAAACAAAGGGATGACAAATGTAGTCAAGTATCCAAATGAATAAAATGAAGAGAACATAAGCAAGTGAAAAGGTAAGAAAGTTATTTATCATAAGTATGACGATGAACTCTTTGAATCAATGATTGAGGTTATGGAAAGAGACTATAAAGCAAGGAAAATAATGTCAATAAACACAAATGGGAAGCAAGGTGAGAGTTCAAATACAAATAGAGATGATGTATTGATGGAGAATGAAGACTTATTATAGAATGAAGAAGCAATGACTACACGTGTTGATATAGATCATAATTTTTAAGAGGATGAAGGACAACAGGGTCCTAAATTTGATGAATATCATAGAGAGATAGATGCTCTCACATTGAAATAAGAATTAGAGATGCTAGAAAAGTTCCTTAGTCTGTTAAAAAGGATACATGTAGGTGAAGAGAAACATGATAAGTTCATAAATGAGCTCAAAGAAGAGTCAAATGAGGAAAAGTTTAATGGCATAGGTGCTAACATCCATGAAGATACTAACAAAAATATTGAACAAGGAATGACAAGCATAGATGATATGGATAGTGTAGGTTTGGAGCAATAAGAGAAGGTTAAATCTCATAAGCAAATGAGGAAGAGAGAGGATGAGCCACAAAAGCTCATGATCAAGCATGGCAAAGATAACCAAGTGAGTTAAAAAATATGTGAGAAAATGACTTGTTTACATGATATTTCAGCTGAGTTAAAAGAACAAAAACATGAGGAAGATAATGGAACAAGTTTCTAAGAAGTTTCTCTAAAAGGTAAGCTAGTTGAAGAAGACAAACAGGTTGATATGAAGACAAATACAACTAAAAATAAGCTCAATGTAAGCATAAAAGATCTAGTGAAGATGTAGTTTGGGCTCATGACATTCATACAATGCATATGAATGATGATGTTGATATAGGTGCAATTGAAGAAAAGGGTGAAGAAGAGTATGCGAACTATGACTTGGCTAAAAATGCAATGAAAGCATGGATACTTACAACTGAGAAAGAGTTGAGGAAAAGAAGATGGAAGAAGAAAGTAATGAATATAATAATGAAGACTAATCAAGTAGAATTGAAAAAGGTAAATATGAGAAAAGACATAAAGAATTCAGAAAAGAAAGCCAAATGAAGAACAATTGAAAGAAGAGAAAGAAAGATATTATGTTAGCACTCAATTTTCTCCCTCTTGGGGAGTATGATGCAGGATCATCTAGTAAAAAAACACCATTTTAGTTTTTGAAGATTCATATGCTTGTTAGGGGTCTTGTATGGTCCCTTGAGATACTTTGGAGTCTTTAGGAGTCATTGTTTTGAGTGTTTAAGGTCCTATTAGTGTTTCCCACCAAAAGTGATATTTTGAATATTTAAAATTGTGAAGGACATAATGAGGGTTGTATTTGGTGTTTTCAAGTAGTGTAAAGGATGTAAAATGAATAATTAAGTTATGATGTGGTCTTAAAATGTCATATGTAGGTGACTATATGAAAAATACTACATTTAGAAAAGGTAGTGGAAGAGTCTTGTTTGTAACCACCAAATCCAACGTGATGTTGGTGCAACAAAATAGGAGTTGTTGCATGAGAGGGATACAGTGTGTTAGAGAAGGAGGAGAGTAGGAATAAAAGAGTGAGAGATAAAAATATAGAAAAGAGGAAAAAAAAAGGAAAATCTAACACTCTCCAAGAATGGTAGAGTACAAGAATGCACTGTATATGTAAATGTTGCATATTAATAGAAAAGAATTGTGTTTTATGTGTTCACTCTCCCATTTGAAGTATAATGCATGTTATTACTCATACGTTGTTTTATAAAATACCTTGAGGCTATAAATAGACCTTCTTGTGTGTTGTTGCAGGTTTGAGTCAAGAAATGACTTTGTAGTCCAAAAGGAAAGTGAAGTTTCAGTTAATAAAGAAGAGAGGATTAAGGTCCATGTATGATTAGATTAATAAGTTATTTATGAGTCAAATATATATGTTGATAAAATAATGGTCATGGAGTAAATAATACTACTTTAAGCCCCAGATAATCAACTTTCTAACCCAGATCTATGCCCTATTCTTAGTACCTTAAGGAAACCATTCTGTTTGGTCATAATTTATCATCAAAGGAAAGATTGATAGGGTTAATGTTTTTGTTTAAGAGTTATTAATATTTTTTTGTGTGTACTTAATGAGAGGAAGGTATTATATGATTTAGGTTTTTATATAATCATATACTTTCATCATAGGAACAAATTAGAAAAGCATAGTCATTTACAAGCATCAAGACCTCTGTATCTTTACATGCAAGAGCTTTATGAAGGATGTTTAACTCAAAGAAGCTATGGGAAAGGTAAGGTGAGGGTAGAAAAGACCCTGAGGAGTGAATATATGCCTTGAGATCCTTAAATTCCTCAACTTAACTACAAAGGTTAGTACAAGTCAGTGGCACAATGTTTCATTAATACCTAGAATTTTGTATAATGGAACATTTTATATTTATAGTAATTATTCATGAGGAAATAATGGTGAGAAATTTTGAATAAGGGATGCATATCCATAATAAAAGTTTTAGATTATTTTGAAATTTTCTAGATTCCTTCATAGCTCATTTTTACAGCTTCTTAGGTAGGTACAGTCCTGAGTTATTATGGACTAGGGTTTGTGATTTGAATGTGAGATAACTCCAATTGTAACCTACAAAAAATCTTGAAAATGGGTAAACAAGTGTATTATGATAAGGGGAAGAGGATTCAATAGGTTTTTACTGGTATGGTGTGGATTTATATGCATTTGAAGTCTGAGCAAGTGAAAGGACTAGGAGATCTAATTGACAAGGTGGTTACAAGAGAAAGAGTATTTTCATAAAGAGAGAGGTTATGAAACTTCTTGGGAAGTAGGTTAAAGATAAAGGGTGCCCAAATATGGGATTATATCTTTTGAATGAATTAAAAAATGTTCTAACTAAGGAGATTAGTGTAAAAAAAGGATACAAGGAAGTAGTCTCACTATTGAGTTTGAGGTGGCAAGTGAATGTTAGAGAGTGAGTAAGAGGTTCAAAGGGGTTGAGGATAGTATGTTATGCCTAGGAGAGGTCATCCATGATGGAAGGTTATATTCATAATATCTAAAATAAGATTTGAGGTTTTCAGCCTTAATTAGCTATCAACACATGTGAAGCTAGTGAGTGAGTGAATGAAAGGAGATGGGAAAAATGAATGGAATGAGTTGAGTGGATGAGTGTGAGGTTTATGGATGGTTTAAGGACATTGAGAAATGATTCAAAGGTGATTAGTAAATAGGGTCATGTAAGAGGATGCTCTCAATCCTAATGAGAAGTTGAAAGACTTGTTGAAGATTGAAGCTTAAAAACAAAGCAAGGTATTTGCAAATTGAGATTAAACCAAGATCAGAGCCAGGGATGGTGGAGTGTAAGTTGTTATCATACCCTCTGCATCAAATATTCATGATTTAACATTAGTTACATTTATTATTATTATTATTTTTATGTCAATATTTGTTTATACTACATCTCACCTACTCAAATAAAATGTTGAGAAACACGTGTGTAACACACACACACACATAAACCTTCAACATAGGTAGCTAAACATGATATGTATCCATCAACAAAAATAAAAGCAAATAAATATTCAATTTTTATATTTTTCAACATTTTTGTATTTTTATGATTTTATAGATGAATGAAATCACACAAAGAGGGATACAAGGGGTGTTAGTAATAAAAATAAAGGAGATCTCAATCAAAGATGAAAATAAGCCAAGGGAAAAAATAGAAAAAACAAGGAAGATAAAAATGAAAGCCAAGGGGAAAGAATCCAAAGTAAAAAAGAATAGTGTCTAGTCTATAATGATTTCAATATAAAAGGTCCAGGAGGCATGAGTCAAAGCAAAATATCAAGGGAGGAAGGTACATGGAAGGCATCACACATAGAAAGGATAAATAAATCTATGCATAAAAGGATGTATTGATGAAGTGTATGGGACAAGCTAGAAAGACTATCAAATTATCCCATATAATCATAAATTTGTGGAGTTAGATACATTATTAGAAGTATAATAAATTTGATTGTGAGATGTATCATAACCTAAATCATTATTGTGATGGGCTAGAGGAGTCACCTTAACCTCTTCAAAATAATCACATGTATTAGTTCAAATGTTATTTTGTATATTTAATTTTTTTGTAAGGGATTTAGCATGAAAACATGCAAGAGTTAGCATACAAATATTATGATGTGGATGAGTAGGTACTTGAACTCTTGATGGTGTAACTATATAAGGTGTCACTCTAAGAGTTGTAGTTATAGGAATTACATCTCAAGGAATCAAAATTATATATTTAAGAACTATAGGAGGTATAAATATAGAAGATATGACATGAGGTTGTATGATTTAACATTTTAGAAGAGATTTAGGTAATATTTCATGTTTTTGATGTTGGATGGGTAACTAATAAGTGTGATTAAAATAGTAAATAATTTATTATCATGAATTTTTTTGAGACACTAGTGTGATGTGGAAGGGATATCTATCATTTGATTTATCCTTGGGCATACAAGTAATAGTTTGTATGTCTTGTTATTTGAAAAAACATAAAACCATACTAAAAGAGTCTAAGGACCTAAAATGACTAGTAATGCGATACCCTCGATAACTATTATTGTCATAATTATTAAGAACCATGACTGTGCCAAGTAAATATTGTTTAATATACGCTCTACTAGTTACGAATGACATCACACATAAGTTTTGACTTTAAACCATTTTATACCATAATTCCATGTGTAATTATAGGATTTGAATAAAAAAGTATATTTAAATATTGAACCATTGTTAGTATTGTAATTTAGAATCTGATGGTAATAGAATGTGATGGAGTTTGCTTTCATGAACTAGTGATTATACCTATAATAAAATATAATATATTCTCATTAGAAATCATTGGTTGATGTGTAGGTTTTTCCATGTGAAAATTTTATTGATTTGGAGCTCATGATTTGGAAGTGGGTTGTTAAGTATTTTAAACAATTAGTTGGGTATAGAAACTATTTCATTCAATGTAGTATTATGTCCTTACACTTTATTAACATTGCTATAAATTAAATATTGTATCTTATGTCTCAATATAGAGAATCAATTGGTAGTATGTATTGAATATCTATGGTACTCACAATATTGATTCACATCATAGTTTTTAGGAAAACGTTGAGATGTATCCAACTGACATAGAGGAGGTAAAGATATCATATTTCATTAAAGAAACCATTTAAGCACATGGAGAGGAGGATCCAATGGCCTTGTAAATTACCTATGCTCTTGAGAAGATGAAAGAACAAGCCTATTGGGTGGTTGTGAAATTTTGTTAACATTTTTGCCTCATTCTTAGCTTGAAAAGTTTGAGTATCATTATCCTTAACTTTAAATGTTGACTTACCTTGATATTTGGAGGTAGGATAATTAGACCCACATTTAAGCATGTTGGCCTATAAAAGTTTAATCTCATAGTTGTGAACCATATGACAAAGTTCATCGAAGGATTAGTATATGTTAAACATGAATTTGTCATTAAGTGGTTAAATAAAACTATTAGAAAAAATACTTTGTAACTTGATATCAAGTATTGGTGAGACATTCTTATAAGCATAGTTTCAATGATCTAAGAAAATGCTCACTAGATGATCATTAGGTCTTTGTTTAAGTTGACCAAGTTAGGAAAATGTGACATTTTGGTAGAAAAGTGAGCTATGATTGTATCACTCAAATCATTGAAATAAACCACAAAGACCATAGTAGGACATAGAACTAATCCAAGGCATAGTCCTTAAGAATTATAGGAAAAATATTAGTCATCAATAGATCATCATGTGAAAAATCAATGCACAAAGAAAATAAAAATAGAATTTGATGTGAATAATCAAACTTGCCATTATATATTTAAAATTTAGGCACTATAAAATTGGTGGGAAAAGAGTAGGTTAGGAATTCATGAACTAATTATTTGTGTAATATAGCTTGAGAAGTGACCATGTGGATAGTTATTTGAGATCCTTATGAAATTTTGTCAATTTGTGCTTGCATATCTTAAAGTTCTTGTTGAAAAAATGCATCATTAGATGCTTATAGCATGTGTATGTGCCAAAAGATGATTAGTATTGATAGGAATGGATGCTCTAGTGTTATAACTAGGACCAAAACTAAATGATAAAGCATTAGGAGTAGGTCAATATGGCCTAGTAACAATAGGAGGTACATAAGAAGTAACACACTGTGTAGGAATAATCTTAGTAACCTAAGTAGGATCTATAGATGGAGTTGAAAAATTATTAGTAGGAGCATTATGAGCACTAACCTCACCATGTCATGTAGAAATAAAGCCTCCAAAAAAAAAATTAGAAACATTCAAAGGATTATTGATAACTTATCCATTCTCATGTATAGATTCCTTAGATAAATATTTATTTTATACTTATTTTAACTCAAGTAACATATTATCTAAGCATCCAGGACATTTAAGAATTAGGATTATAAAATAAACAAATATTTTAACTCTTTTTGGATCTACATAATACAAATTTATATCATCAAAAGAATTGGGATTATCATCGAAGACATTATCCTTATAGTCATGTTCATTATATGTAGTTTCATCAGTCATAATTACATCATTTGTATTATAAACCATAGAAGCATCATAATTTCACTAACATTTGTTATTTTTAAATTCAAATAAGCATGAATACCAAGCAAAGGTAACACAACTCAATCTAACACTTCACCTTGTATAGATTATTGATTTAGCCTTTTTAATTGGCATAAGATGTAAACATGGATATCATATAAAAGACACATAGAGATAGGGATAATGATAAATATATGAGGAACACACAAAAATATGAAAATTAGATCCACCAAATGGAAAATAGACCCTAAAAAGAAGTGGAAAGCAACAATTTAATGCTAAAGTTGTGGAGTATCAAGTTCACAATTTTTTTAAACATTGGGACACAAGGGATGAATGACACTATGCAATGGTAAAACAATGTGCATATAAAGGAATCTAAGATAATATAATAAATTATAGTAGTCAAAAAACATATTATGTAGAAATATAGATTTAAAGTACAATTGGTTAATGAATAAGAAATAATAATGAAAATAAAGAGATAAGTGATTGAAATGGACACACTTATTAGAAATATTAGCACTCACATGGTTTGTTAATGAGTTAGAATATTGGATAATATTATATTCACGAGATTGTGTGTTGTAAGTTACAACAAACTCACATATCTATGATAGTTATTGTTAGTGAGATAATATAGTCTTGTGTTAGAATAACTATAGTGATTGTACCTTCATTGATCACTGGAGATGTCTGCCCATATATTTCTAACTCTAAGTTTGAATAAAATTATAGAAGAAGTTCTTGAAAAACCCATCAAAACATGCTAATACAAAGATAATTAAGTGATAAATGACAAAAGTATACAATAGATTGTAATTCAGATTAAACCTATCAATTTATTAACTAAAACATATATAGATATGTAGAAAACACATAATCATTAGTTACAAAACATTTTATAGAATCTCCATGACTAACATATTTAACAAAGAGATCATCCACCATGAGTTGGATTAAAGTGTATAAGCTTGAATTGGGAGTTGTTTATTTATTGTTGGAGATGCTATTCTATTTTGTGCACATATTTGTTGAGTGCACAATAGTAATAGAAACTCCTATTTTATAAGTTGTTCATGAAATAGTATTTTGTTTCACAAAATAACCTATCTTTCCTATTTAATAGGCACTCCCATGTACCTTTTGAGTTGGTTGTTTTTTGAGACCCATAGAGAGATCATGAATACAATTTAGAGACTTTATTGTGCAAATTATTTATTGTGTGAAATGTTTGTGTTATTGAAGCTATGGTAATGGTGTGCATGAGTGATCTTGTTGGTTATGAGTTCATTCTAAACTTTGACATGGTATTAGAGCACCATGAATCCATTACTTAGATGAATTTATTTATTTGCTCTGTGTTGAGCCTCTATCATTGCCAAATTCTAGCATTGATCAATTTTTACATAGGTAATTATTTGGCACTTGGGCTATACACATGATTTTTTTGATATACAATTAGAACAACTATCTCCATCATATTTGGTTGTAAAAAAATTAAATTGAATAGGCTATACACTTATGAGTTGATCGAGGATCTTCTTAGATATACATCGAACCTACATTCATTATAGTTTGCACTTCCATTTGGCATTGTCTTTGTATTTTATCCTTTTATATTGGATGGATTTTAATCCTCCTTTAAAAAATATATCGATATTGGATCAAAGTTTTCATTGAATTATTATCTTGAAGAATTCTATGTTTTTTACATCAATGGTGAATTGACATCAGACTATGGCTAGATCTACACTAAAAAATAATGTTTTTTTGGGCTTATTCAATTTAGCATAAGGCATTTGGTTTCCTACATAGCGAGCTGCTCCCCCATGGGTTATAAACCACACTACTAATTGGTTATTGATTTTGCACATAGCTTGGTCACTCTCTTTCAAACTATCAGTCTCCCTCTCGGATCAACCATGAGTCTCCAAGTAATGCCACCCACCTCTAAATTTCCAGTAGCCATAATGTCGATGACTTCATCTTTCCTATCATTTCAGTGGGGACTAAATTAGATTTATGATAAGACACCCAATTTTTTGCTGATCATCTTAGAGCAGCCCCTATATCAATAACTCAAGGTGAAGATATGAAGGAGCAAATTGGTGCTATTACATATATTGAATATAGTTTTAAAACATAGAAAAATGTGAAGGCTATATTTGATGATACAATCAAAGTGGTTGATGTAAAGTAGAGAAGGTGCTTGTAGCAACATGATGAGAAGGAAATAATAAAAGGGCCATAGGTTTAGTGGACCCTGATTTGGGTGGACGTCAAGCCTTTGTGTAGGACAAGTTTAAAGGGTTTTTTTTTATGGATCAACATTGAACTTCAAAGTCATGGTTTTAATCACTCATTCAGATCTCTCCTTGGTAAATACTGCTCCATGCACTAAATTTTTTTAGTATTTTCACTGGATCTCCTTTGACACTATTAGCTTTCTTCTATGGTTCTTAGCCACTTGTGCATTCTCTCGATCTTCCATGTAAACCACATATTCCCTTTTGTGGACTTGATTGCTCACAAAAGTTTGAGTTTTAATATTTTTTAAATTTAAAATTAAAAGTCCTAAAGATAAATATCAATTTTTTTATTGATATGCTTAAATTATTAATAACATGATCAGTTATTAATATTTTATTAAAAACTTTGGAACATAGTGGTCAGGGGTTTGAGCCCCATCCATTACAAGTGGATTATTATTTTGAGGGGTTAAATTCTTAAAGTAAAAATGGTGGTAAAATGATTTTCTAAAAGGGAGAATTTATTATTGTGGAAAATTATTGTAGGGGGGTTATAATTTTTTTACAAAGCCTTATAAATCTTTGTAAAAGACTCCTTAAAAAAAGGCACCTTTATTTAAGGATCATATTTTTTTTCACTCTCGATTGTCGAAGATGAAGGATGAGGACTTATCTCATAGGTGGTGAGAGCCCCTCACAAAACACATCATTTATTTTTATGTGATTTATACACATGGATGCATTATCAGTAGAGTTTGATGTCCCATTTTTGAGTGTGTATTATTTTTTGTGCTATTATTTGTACTCATAGATGCATTTTTGGTAGAGATCGATGCCTTAGATTATTGAGTAAGATTTTGTGTCACACACTTCTTTCCTATTTTAGGAACAACTATCTTGTTGTTGATGGCATATTCTATAGATTAATAACATTCTTGGTTTTATGCATCATCTGGTGGTTTTTGTTATATAGGACCTTTATTTATAGTCACATTGAGAGTCATGAAGCTTTTTATTCATGTTTGCTTGCTCTATATTGAGCATACTTATCTTTATTTGTTGAATATCCCATCACCACTAGGGCTATATTCTTGAGAGATATATTTTTTTGTATCTTTGACATTTTATTGATAGTTGACAGTGTCCTTTAGATTTGTTGTGGAGCTTGATCTCCTTCTAAAGAGTAACTATTATAGTGACTATAGTGTTAGCATGTTAGGGTTCAATTAGTGTATTTTTTCCAATCATACATACTTTTTTTACATCACCTCACCTAATCAACAGTATGGGGGGGGGTATGGTGTAGATCCTGCTTATTCAGTTGTGATGTTCTTTGCTAACTCTTGGCATACTGCATCTTCTAGTAGTAGATCAAATTTTAGTTGGTGAATTTTTTTTGCATTATCGATACCTCTGATAGTCTTTTTTTTAATAACTATTTTGAAGAAATCTAGCGTCAGTTATTTTTTATGATTGAGTAGTGGATCTAGACCACTCATGTAGATTTGAGTTCCATTAAGACTTTCAAGTCCACCAAGTGTATTTGTATTTGGTGGCCTTCATTATATCCAATGAACCTCTTTAGCATTATGTTCACATATTGAGCTATTTGATTTCTTGGGATACCTTGTAATCTATGTTTTTTCTCTCTCAAATTTATCTATAATTACTAGTTTTTGGGTACTTTGTGGTGATATATTTCAACCTTGGTGACTCTTTTTCCTAATTTTTTGAGATCAATGTTTTTTACAGAGTTAGCCTCATATCTAGTACCTATTCCTATTTGACTTAGTGGTTACATTGACTTGACATCCATGTATTATGGTAATATGGATTGGTTACCATAGGGACACTTTATATTTCACTATGATTTGTACATGGGTACCTAATTAGTTCTAGTTTCTAGGACCCATTTAGTCTCTTTGCTTTCTCTTTTTTCACTCTCTATTCTTCACTTAAGGGAGGATGTTGGAGTAAAGCATATAAGCTTGAATTGGGAGTTATTTGTTTATTGTTGAAAATGTTATTTTAATTTGTACATGTATTTGTTGAGTACACAATAATAATAGAAACTCCTATTTTATAAGTTGTTTATGCAATAATATTTTATTGCACGAAACAACCTACCTTACTTATTTAATAGACACTCCCATGTACATTTTTACTTGGTCATTTATAGAAACTCACATAGAGATTATGAATAAAATTCAAAGATATTATTGTGAAAATTATTTATTGTGTGCAATGTTGTGTTATTGAAGCTATGGTAATGGTGTGCAGGATTGATTCTACTGGTTATGAGTTAATTTTGAACATCGACACCATGCACGAACAACCAAAAAATATATATAGGGAAAACCATTTCAGAACTATATATTAATATTTATAACATCAAAACCATTTCACAATATAATTGAGTGATATATATAGAGTTTTTACAAAGTGTTATCACTTCATATTTCAACCTTCCACTACATCCAAAGGAAAGTCTCTTCACATTATATAGACTATTGATATGATTTCAAGAGCTTAATACATATAAGAAGAGATACAAAAGAAAAAAGTAATGTGAGTCACACACTTGTCCAACTTTTATACCCTATAATTTTATAGCCCTGGTCTACTCCTAACACTTTCCTATACTTAAATAGTTATCTCATCCTGAGACAAATTTGCAGAAAAGGTACCCTAAACTAAAGCTAAAAACTTTGACTGCATCGAGGAATTGAACTAATATTTTTTTTTATGATGATCGATCAAAGTTAGTTTATTAATTTTCACCCCTTAGACACTACTTATTCACCCTTTTAAATTTTCAACTAAGTAGTGTACTAGTCTACCATCTATTTAACCCTAAAATGGATGAGGATGATATTTTAGGTAGATAAGGCTAATAATATAGAAATTATAATGAAAAATGGTGATATTAAGATCTACAATAGGCTAAATAGGTGTTAAACTCGAATATAAATGTACACTAAATTTCTTATGCTAAGAATAAGCTAAATATAGAAAGTACAATATAACTATTTATAAAAATGACAAATAAATAATATAATTAGCTAGTTTTGATGTTAACATAGTGATGGATATGAAACAGGTAGAATTAGTCTAGAAGGAGATTATAGAACATTCATTTGATTTTGGATTGGATACTTTTGGAATTTTGGACACCAATATCAACCTCAAATGATTACATCAATTTTACTATCTGGGTTCGATACAAGTGTCCTATATGAAATACCTATTAGAAAAAGATGTGACCACCTAGATACTTTTGGGTTTAACTTCAATTTCACTCTAGTATATTTAGATCTAGGTCATGGATTACCATTCCTCATGAAATGTGAAAAGCCTAATTCTTCATCTTCATAGTGACCTTGGGAAAAAATAGGTTAGTAGGCACATAGTGTTGAACTGAACCCAAAGACCTCTATGCCAGTGATTAATTACAACATAGACAATACTCTAAAGAGGGTCTGAGATTGAGTAGTTATCCCTTATATATTAGATGGTGTGTGAATCATGAAATATGTGTAAAATAAGTATAATAGTGACCTAGCTTGTAACTTAGCAAATCAAGCTCTTGGGTTTCTCCTTTAGTACTTTAGACCCATATATGTGTTATTTTTATGACTGATATGAGAATAAGAGAATATTTTTTTTATTGAATGCTTTTGATAGGTTACCTTGGTTTGTGCTAGATGAGGAATGAATGAGGGTTGATCTTATATTTATATCAATACATTTAGATAAGTAACTCATATTAAATCACTTACGCTAACCATTAGGATATGTTTTATTTTCAAAATAGATGACTTTAGGTCACTATAAACTTTTATTAGATTAGGGCACTAATGTTGATGCAAGTGTCTATTTCAGACATTAGTGTCTAGGAAGCAAAAAAGTAGGTATAGGTTCAAAATTTGCAAAGATAGAAGATCATTTTAAACATTCTATGAAAGTTATAAGTCTGAGGTTG
The DNA here is from genome assembly GCA_037957365.1 of Torreya grandis. NCBI lineage: Eukaryota > Viridiplantae > Streptophyta > Pinopsida > Cupressales > Taxaceae > Torreya > Torreya grandis. Next base: position 2,967,424 of record JARHVA010000872.1, on the reverse strand, counting down.
TCAACATAAGACTGGTCAAACTAAGAGATAGGTCAAGGGGCATAAGATAGAGTAGATGTAAGACTTGTAAAAGAGGGAAAAGTCCAAAATTGAGAGGAAAAACCAAGGTCTGAGTTTTCTATGTGTACCAAACTGAGGTGCTATATAATCCATAAATATCATCTATATTTCCCCCTTTAATCTAGTAATTAAATTTCTAATTTAAAAGAAAATAATGCATACTTGGGTGTGTATAACACACCTTGTCTTTGTGTGTGGTCAACTTGAGTGCTTTGCTAGTGCTTGACCTATAACCAAGAGTATGTTATAATATATAATTAGTTCATATAATCTACAATTTAAAGTAATTAAAATAGATTGAAATAAAAATAGAAAGGTTTAGGAGAACACCTAGTTGACAAGTTGGTTTAAAAAATATGTATCATTGTAAGGCTATGAAACTAAGATCAAGACAAATATAGATAAATCTTTAAAGTGCATATATTTTAAGAGATAGAGAGGTAAGTATATATATATATATATATATATATATATATATATATATATATATATATATATATATATATATATATAGAGAGAGAGAGAGAGAGAGAGAGAGAGAGAGAGAGCCATGCCCTTAAACTTGGAGCAAAGATGAGTTGCCACCTAGTAGTTGAGATTAGCTAAATTGTGAAATCTAATTATACTTATAACCTAGTGAGGATGGATGATACAATCAAGTCTAACCTAAAAACTTAGCAAGATTGAGTGGTATAATCACCTTAATCATACCAAAAATATAACCAAATACTACAGTAGATTAGCTCAATAAAGTCTATAACAGTTTGACCAGGGTATCAATACATAAAATTTTATGATGTGGTAATAGTCCATAAAAGAGTTTTAAAATATAAAAATGATTTAGATTTTATAATAATAAGCACAAATTGTATAACATATGCACCTTTTATATGTCTCATGTTGAAATTGTGTATAATAATGATACCAATGTATAGATTTCTGCCATAACTATGAATCTAAATCATATAATTGTGTATTTTGGCCAATTTAAAAACTATGTAAGTGTGAATAACATTATTCCAAAGCATGCCCCCACTATATATGGATAAATTTAAAAATTTATATAAGTAAAAATGTGGAGAACATGTTTTCAAAACATGCCCCCAACGAATCTAAAAATTATGAGTGTGTGGAAACCATGACTATATGACATGCCCCCACTGAATATGAAAACCAATATAAGTACCACATACTGAATAAGTGTGGAGAACATACTTCCAAACCATTCCCCCACTAAATATGAAAACTATGCCAAGTGTGGAGAACATGCCACTATGATTTGCCCCCACTAATATGCCCTCGCTTGAGGTGATGGAAGATAGGAACGTGTGGTTAGATCACCTCAAAATATTAATAAAACTATATAATCTATGAGTGTAACCATGTAGGATATATAAGGCACATGTCTAGGTAAATATAACATTGAATCACATAGAATTAATGTGATCACTATGGGAGGTACAATCATTGAGAGAGGGGTGATTTAGTGATGCCAGATATTTCAATATTCAATTTATATCCTTTCAAAATCTTAATCAAATAACATATATCAACTTGATCAAGCAACATAAACAAGAGAGCTCATACATTCAAAACATACACAAGATCATACACATAACACATGTTTCCTGTGAAAAACTCTCATGAGGAAAAAAACCCACTCTTAAGCCTATAAACACATGGAATACTTGTTCTCTAACATGATCACAAATAAGAGATATTTTTAGCGAAGCAGGCACTTTATAAGGAGCACCCACCCCTAAGTATGAATAAGCACCCACTTGCTCTAGATTTTTAACACCTACATAACACCTATGAAATAAATATATCCAAAACTTTGATTTCACTTTAATATGATGGAGACATACTATATAACACCTCTCTTTAACCCTTCACACTTTCTCAACCTTGTTCACACAAGAAATGCATCCAAAGCACCCTTTTGGATCACCCTAAGCTTCTTCGCTCATCCTCAACCACAAACCTGAAGAAACTTTGTAATCATAATAGATACATGACTAAAAGGTCATGCACATAGTCCTCACTCTGACCTACCTCTTTTCTATATCTTCTACACTCAACACATTCTCTACTCACACATGTCTCTACTAGTCTCTCAACATATATTCCACAAGTATAGAAACCATCATATTTAGTTTCAACTTTTATATAGTCTTCATGAATATCATGTTAACAAACTTAATTTCTAGCCACAACACATACTTTCACTCTTACTGCATATACATGGGTCACCTTTAAGAAATACCCTCTTTCAAATAGGCTTAAGTGTCCTTTTACGTCCTATGGAGATCCATTCACCTCTTTGACACTTATCCAAGCAACCTAGAACACAAGAACACTAAAAATACATATAACCATGTCACACAATATATATATCCACATTAAGTGACAACATCCATCATAACACCATTCTGTTACAACACAATTAGCCCAAACATCATTCTGTACATATGATCACCAAGAATGAACACACAATCAAATTCTAAGCCTTTGATCATATAGAATATGAATTTGTAAAACCTTCATAATCTACACATATGGTAATAATATAGTATACAACATGTTCTAACACTTAGTTCATCTTGAAATATCGAAATACCATCAAGAATAACTCAATTACCATTCTCGAGTTACTTACAAAACATGAACACATACATATTAAAATTTGGATATTAATAAATTTGAATGTAAAAACATTAATACCTTAAAATAAATATTTATGGATTCTCCTTGAAGTCATTTACAACTTTGATTTTTACACCATGGTAAAATTCTACATATATCAAAAGTTATAGCATAAAAACTACAGACTGGTCTTCCCTCACAAATTTGAATATTTGAATTCCAATGGTTAAACTTTGAACATGTTGGAATCATCTAGTGCATGCTTCAAATATTGACCAAATATGCACTATCAATCTCCTTGGATCATCTAAGTCTTTATCTTGCAATTCTCATCATTAGATCTTGATCAATTTTATTGCAATTTTAACACTTGACACCCTCGTGTGCCTTCTAAACACTTTACTATCAGTCCATGCACTTGTGCCACTTGGTAGTCACACATTATTTATTTAATCTTTGACTTTGTTAGGGTGTGGAGCTAGAAGCTTCAACTATTTGCAGACACGAAGAAATAAGAGGTTGCTGAAGATCCAGAAGTACCGGCGTCGGCAGCATGACCGACATCGGTCATTACCAGTGCAGAAGGCAACCGACATCGATAGCTAGTCGGCCGACGTCGACAGCACCAGATAGACAGGGACCGACGTCGGTCACCTGTGGCATTCTAGAACTGCTGTTGATGAACAGTCAGTTAAGTGAAGTGAGTGTTTGCATGTTAAATGACTAATTATAGTCACGAGCTGCGTGTCTAATTATTATAGTTAGAGTTCTATTTTTGTATGCATGGGATTCTATTTAAAGACCCATGAGGCATGCATTGTAATTTATCAAGAAGGCAAGTAAAAGCATTGAAGCAAGGTCAAAGAGATCTATAGGTGTAAGGTCAAGGAAATCAGTTGAAGCATTCAAGGAGGGATAACAACTCAGGTTGTTGATTTGGTTTTGATTGAGCAAGAGAGAGAGGGAAGAAGGTCTTGAGGTGTGGCAAGTCTTTGAGGTGGAGGAAGAAGTGGCATCTTCCTTATTGCATTTTTTTCTAGTAATATTTAATACAAGAGTGTGTATTGTCTCTCAAATTCTTTGCTGTCTCAAGTTTCTAGTTACTTAATCATTCTAGTATAATTCTGTGTTTAATTGCTTATAAGAAAGTAATCAATTGTGCTTCCATCGGATAAGGGGTTCCTAACAGACTTATCCTACACCATTGATATTTATAAGTATGAACCACTGCTCATCATTGATCTTTTATCAAATTAGTGAGCTTATGACACTTGTCACTAGTGTGTGCAACCTTTGACATGTTAACTTCATATGCACCATTGATATCAATATGTATAATTAGGTGTTCACTATTGGATCTTTTATACCAATAACCTTAGACATCAATGTGATTAAACTTGATGGTCATTGGCCTATCATAGTCTTCTAGAACAAATTTGAAGCTTTATAACTTGAGCTAAAAATCACTTCAAGACTAAATTTTTAGGTTAGCTTATTGAAACTATAGATAACATCTCTTTGTAAATTTTTGACCATTATTGAGTTTATTCATACTTAAATTAAATACACAAACATACTAGTTCATACATATCTGTATGACATGTAGTGACAGTCTTGCTTCTTTTAAGCTAGAATATGCATGTTCTTCTAATGCTCACAAAACAAACCAAATATTTGTTAAGATATATATGGATGCCTCACAACCTCTTCTTTGTCCTTATAGACCTACACAAATGTGATATCTCTCCAAGCTATCCATATGATCATTTTATCATTAATGTATTAATACCACATGTTCTCTGTGACATCAATGACAATCTAAGACATCAATGACTATGCTCAACAATCACATGAAGGTCTAAGATGCATGATAAGGATCATGGCAATGTCTAAATAGTAATAGTACAATTTCAACAAGAAAAAAAGCACACACATAAGATTATTCAAAATTAAGTCAAAATGCAATGGTCTAAAAAGAATGTAAATAAGGAGCATATTCAAATTCCACACAATCAAAGGGATAAGACTTTGTAAAATGTTCACAAAAATAAGGATAACATATTCAAATTTCAATACAATAAAAAATGACATGTAAAAATGTTAAATAAATAACACATAGGCACATGGGCCACAAGCAAAGGAGCATATTCAAATTCTCAAACAAGCACACATTATCAAGGTAAGAGACTCAAGGAAGTGCATAAAGTAAAGCATAAGCAACACATAAACATGCCATAGTAGCCCATGGATCAAATGTATTAGGAAAAATCTCAAGCACATAACATATCAAGTATTTTATGTAAGATATAATCATGGATAAAGGCATGTGCAAGTACATATGTAAGCTCAAACATAATAATGAAATGTGATCATTGAACCATATAACCTATTTGTATCAAGATCAAATGCGGATGTTCCCAATGTATACATGACATGAGTAGAGGGAAGGCCCAACATCCAAAATATGAATAGATAATATATTTGTGTATGCCTATATCACATTCAAGTGTGACACACATGTATATATAAGTAAATAATATACCATACATCAACACAAAACTAACACATAGATGTCAAGAAGCCAATAGAATATGTAGGTGCTAAAAGTGTTCCTGGATTTTTGAACGTGTTTTTTTTTGGCAGTTTGGAATATGTGAAGATACTACCATATGATCTCATACAATGGATGATAATCCTCAAGGAGTGGTAAGTGCATAACCTATCTTGAATTAGATGTGCCATATGTATGCATAGTAGAAGTAGGAATTTTATCATGGTCTTTAAATAATTTCATATTTGGTATCTTTGGTTTGCAATTATCTACATTTGGTTTCTCATTTTTTAGTGATGGATTCAATCGATAGGTACTAGGTCCTGTAGATATGAATAGATTATGTGGTAAGTTATCAAGTGGATCAAAACATGGTTTGTTGAACTCTTCACCCATAAAATGTTCACCATCTATATGAGTAGTGAGAGTAGAAGTGTTTTGATATGAGGAAGGGCCTGTAGTTTCTCCCTTTGTAACCAAATTTAGAATATTAGATTTTTCTAATGTCTCTTACTTTTTGACCTTTTTTGGTAGAAATCCTCTTTTTATCATTGCCTTTGGAATATTTTCTTTTGCTAATTATTACATTTGTAAGTGTTTTTATTTTGAATCATGATTTTGATGTATTTCTTATTCTTTGTGTACCTCATTTTCATTTGTAGGTTCTTGCTCTTTTGTATTTACAAAATATATATTTGAATTATTTTCATTAGTATAGCCAAAGACTTGATGGTCATTTTGACCATATGTGGAAATAAGATAAATTATGCCTTGGGAATGTTTTACCAATCCTTGACCATGATAATCTAAATTTTGTAAATATTTCATTCCAAAACCATATTTTTTGGAAAACTGTGTATCATTATTGAGAGGTAGATTTGGATCCTTTTATTGATCTAAGTTTTCTTTTTAAAACTTTTTTGTGCTCAATGTTAGGCATTTGCAACTATGTTTGCTCTAAAATTTTCTTTGGTAACCATATTTGTTGTTTTGGCACTTGTGGTTTAGGAGAAGTACTCATAATGTGAATGCTTTTTTTGAGTGATGTATTGATTGTAGGATCACCACTAACTTTGCGATATTGTATTTTTTCTATAATTTTAAACAATAATTTGTATGATGCCTATGCATTCTAAGAAATGCAAATAATATTTAAATCTCTTTATAGGATGTGGAGGAGATAATTTGATCACTTTGTTTTGAAGCATATCTTTTAAGATTTCACTTGGATTCTTAGTAGCCTTTTATTCACTTTTATAATCACTTATTTTGGATGTATTCTAGTTTAGCTTTTCAGTTGGATATGTAACCTTGTTTGGCACAACATTGGTAGGTGAAGATGTTAACACATGATTAACACTACTTTTTTATTATTTTGGGCACATGGAATCTAATTTTATAATAATGTGATATTTGAATTTAATCATTGATTTTGATTTTTTAAATCTTCTATTAACTTTTTCATAAGGATGTTTTGATATTTGAGGATTCACAAGCACAAATCCTAGGTGCCTCAGTTTGAATATGCATACATACACCATATACTTACTTTTAGAAGAGTGATAACTTGAACATGGTTAGAGGGATGATAGATATCACCTTAATTAATGTTAGGAGAAATGGGCTCAATACTATTGCCATAAGATTGGTAAAGAGAGGTTTGAATTTTATATCAATTATGATCATTCTGTGATTTTATTGTATTGAAGTGATTGGATTTTAAATTCCTTATAGATCTAACTGAGTTAGTCAGGCATGAGATATAAAAATGAATGACCACTATAGGGTATTAGAATATTCAATAAATAATACATGTATCCATATTGAACATGATTACAAAATTATAACAATTAGGGATGAGTAACAAAAAATCATAAAACCCTAATTATCTCAGGGTTTGATGTTCAAAGATTAGGTTTACCAAATGTTTAACCATAAAATAGATGAGGATCCTATTTTGAGTAGATAGAGTTAAAAATATATAAATGATAATGCACAAGGGTGATAATTAGATCTATATTAAGCCAATTAAGTGCTAAACTAAGATATAAACATCTACTAAATTTCTTATGCCAAGAATAAGATAAATATAGAAAGTAAAATTAAACTATGTATGCAAATGACAAAGAAATAATATACTTATCTAGTTCTAATGCTAACATAATGATGGATATATAATAGATAAAAATCAAGGTGGAAGGAAATTCTAGAATAGTCATCAAATTCTAGATTGGATGCTTCTAGAGCTCTAGACACTAACGTTAATCTAGGATAGTTTTATCAATAATATTGTTTGGGTTTGATCTATATGGAATACCTATTAGAAAAATATGTGATTATCTAGATGCTTCTAGGTGTGACTTTGCCTTCGATGTGGTGTATTCAAATCTGGGTTATGGACGGTCATTTCTCATGAAATTTCAAAACCCTAGTTATTCATCTTCAGAGTGACATTGGAGAAAAATGGTTTAATGGGCATATGGTGTTGAGATGAACCTAAAGACCCCTTTATTAGTGAGTTTTGTCTATATAGCTAATACATCAAAGAGGGCCTCAAACTAATGTAGTTCTCCCCTATGTTTTGTCTTGTGTGTGAATGATGAAACATGTGCAAAGTAAAACTATGACCTATCTTATAACTTAGTAAATTAGGATCTTAGACTACTCCTTTAGTATTTCAAATATGTGTGTGTTATTATTGTGACTGATATGAGAATAAGAAAAAATATGAAAATTTTATTTTATTGAGTGTTTGATTGAATGATTTTGAAAAGTTTCCTTGGTATATGCTAGCTGAGGAATGAATGATGGTTAATCTTCTATTTATATCAATATATTTGGATAATTAACTCACATTAAATCACTTAGGTCACCATTAGAATATACTTCATTTGCAAAATAGATGAATTTAGGGTACTATACACTTTCATCGAGTCAATACACTACTATCAAATCTAGTGTCTATCTCAAACATTAGTGTCTAGAGAGCAAAAAAGTAGAGATAGTTTTATAACTTACATAAATAGAAGATAAATACAAATTAAGTATTCTAGATAAGATAAAAGGCCTAGGTCATCAACATAATACTGGTCAGACTAAAAGATAGATTAAGAGGCATAAGATAGAGCAGATACGAGACTTGTAGAAGTGAGAAATATACAAAACTAAAAGAAAAACTAAGGTATAAGTTTTCCAAGTGTAACATATTGAGGTGCTATATAATCCATAAATATCATCTACACTACCCTTTTAGGTTTTCAATAGACTAGCCTAAGTTGGTGGCCTCCCTTTATGATTTCTAAACCAACATGGCTCTACTTCTATTACTTAAAGCAATCCTACTAGAGTGTATATTTAAAAAAAAAATTACAAAATTGAAAATATAATTAATACCTACTAAGATTATGGTGGCATGATCTATGTTTACTGCACATGAGGTTTTTATGATGTTAGTTCTAGTTAAGCTATAAAAGAAGAAATTGGTGTTGTAGAATCTATTGGTTAAGGCAGTTGTTATTCTTGGATCAATGGTTAAAAAATTATAGTTATCTTCCTTTGATGGAGCACCTATTATAGTTGTTAAGGAGGAATAAATTGTGTCTTTTAAAAAATTTATGTAATGGAGGTATCTAGATGTGATAAATCCTATTTAAACATTTTTTAGTCAATGAGAACTTCCCACACCATAGTGAGAAATATGCGTAGCATGATTTGGGATACCATCATATTCTAAATATCTTCATCTTCTATGATGGTGATGAGTGCCCTAGTGTTTGATATTTTGAGCTAGATATCCTAGGAAAGTTCCTCTAACTGATTTGCATGCCTGTGCATTTGAATGCTAGCAAATGTGTTGCACATAATCTTATTTTTCTATATCTATAAAATTTTCATGATACTATTATGTGATTTAAACAACTACTTGACTGCATTTTCCATTGATGCAAAGGTATTCAAATGATATTCCATCATATATTTGTCTTTATTCACCCTAAAAAAGTTTGGTTTGGCCTTAGACAATGAATTGGTGAATTGTTACTTCTAATTAAGCATGCCTTGTATAATTTGCTTGGCTTGAACTGTAGTTGTATCTAATAATTACTCATATTCTTCTAAAATATCATAAATTACCTCCATATCTATTATGATGTTCGTCCCTTGAGTGTGAAGTGATTGTAACTTATGCACAATAAGCTAATCCTTTACTAGCTACAATAAGATAGTTGAGAATTGCTTCCCTTATGACACCACTTGGTCACCTAAGACTTGGGTTACCAAATCAGGATATGTATTGAAATAATGCATGAAATATATAGAATAATATGCAAGAACATAGATCTAGATGGGTGAATAGAAGCAAAGCACACAAATAGGTTGAGACAAGAGTTTACCATGGGAAAACTTCAAAGAGGTAAAAATCACCAAAAGATTATTCATTATTAAGAAATCAATACAATCCCAATACAAATTCCTCTCAATCTCACTTCTCTATCTTTAAAAAAATCTTGTTTACACAAAAATATTTACAATACATCGAGATATTTGAATAATAGGGATAAACCGTATTTTATAGTAAAACTTGAAGAGAGGTGACCATTATAATCAATGGGTCCAACCATCTTGAAAACATTTAAAACAATGATAATAAAATAATTTTTTTTTTTTTTTTTTTTTACTAATAGGCAATAAATAATTTATGTTTTATTATTTATTTACATGAAGTTATTAAACAATGTTAATAAATAATAAATCATTATTATTTTATTACCTAAAATGTACTAAGGGTCTTTATAATTACACCACTTAGACATTAAATGTTATAACACTTCCCCTTAATGGTAAGCAGGGATAAATGTCATAGTCATCATAAAATAATTCTATTATGTGCAAAATTTAAAAGATTCAAAAACATTCATTATGCAAAACACCACCTTTTAAAATAAAAGGAATTATAATCCATAAACTATTCGAAAGTAAGTTATGTTAGCATGATCGAAAGATTAGATCTCATAGTTTCTTATGAATAATCAACCAAGCATATTTGGAGCCTTTTATAACATAAGGGCCTCTATTATAAATTATACTTCTAATGTATTGGGGTACAAAAGTAAAACTTTCAAATAAAGTTTACTTAAATTACAAAATTTCTACATAAAATTTACAATGATTTATAATTGAGAAGAAGTACAGAGAAAAAGAAGAAACACATGGCCTTCATAGGAAATGACATTGTCATGCACATTCACCCTCAATGGCAACTTTGAGAGGCCCAACATTGTATGAAACTGATAAAAAATGATAACATCAAGTAGTTTTATGAAGATGTCTGCCACTTGTTCATGCATAAGGTAGAACTATAGATCAATATCACCATTGAAGATTTTATCTTAGATAAAATGCATATGAACTTCAATTACTTAAATTATTGGTGCTATGCACTTACACAAAACTTAAACACATATCCAAAAATAGATTCATGATAACATAGTATGGTTATCATCATAATAACCAACCAAATACATAAAAATATGAACCAAATACATAAAAATATGACATACATTTTTCTATGGTAAAACACATTAAAAATAATCAAGTCATATTTTAAGTAAACAAGTTCATTGCTTTGATTGCAAAGTTTAGTACAAAAATAAATTATCGTATGCAATTCATTATTAGACGTCTTCAATATTAAAAATATGAGCATTCTTAATAATCATGTGATGCACATACTATAATTTACTAATAATATGATACTAAGTTAAGCCAAACACTAGATATATTATTAGCAATACTTCATTTTATAATTTGAGTCTTATCAAAACTTTGAAAGTTTAATATGCTTCAACAAAAGATAGAGGTATAACCTCTCATACATCAAATATGGATAATTTTAACATGATATGTAATTATCTAATCAAACAGACATGAGTTTGAAACAAATAATTTCAGATATATATGAATAAAATGCTTAGTAAAATAAATGATGAAGAGTTAATAATACAAACTCCGTTTACACTTTGCATTTCATAACATATCTTATTAGTTAATGAAACATATAAGAATGTTAGAATATATAATCAAATGATAACATAATCAATTAAGAATATATAATAAATTGAAACATAAATTATCTAAACTTACTGGACATGATCTTCTTACCAAATGCAATAACTAAACATGATCATCTTGTCAAATTAAGAATGATGGTATGCATATAATGTATTTCAATACTAACTCATATGAATTGAAAATAATCATTATATATATATATATATATATAATTTTATTTTATTTCTCATCAAAGACAAAATATCAATTACAATATAATTATAATAAGTATTTTTCAAGAATCAAACTAAATCATTTTACTAACAAATACAATATAGACGAGACACTATCAATATAGTTATTATCTCTAAAATAAAAACAAAATAATTTTATCAAAGAAAATGAAATGACACGAGCATACATGTATTTTGATGTAAAAATGCAAAGATTAAGTAGGGATTCTATTCAAAATATGCACAATGTGTTCATGGCTTTGACCGATATGAACTAAGAGAAACATTTATAGAATGCAACATTGTTCTAGCCATTTTTATGATGGTGTGATTTTTTCTTTCAAAAATATAATTTTACTGAGGGTAATAGAGATTTATTAGTTACTTTTGAATACCACAACTAATGCAAAAAAATTAAATTCTTTAATAACATATTCACCATCATTATCAGTTCATAATATCTTAATAAAAAATTTACATACATTTTAAACAAAAAATTTAAATTATTTGAATTTAGACAACACATCAGATTTATTTTTAATGAAATATGACTAAAACATTATAGTGTAATGATTAATAAAAATAACAGTATACACATAATTAGTAAGAGATACAACTTCAAGAGGTTCTACAACATTACTATGAATTAATTCTAAAGGATGTGAGGAATTTGCATCATAATTCATATGAAAGGGTTAGTATTTTTTTTATCATGTAAGCAACCTTCAAAAGTTTCATGATGAAAAGGTATATAAGGAAGTTCAACAACAAGATTTTGAACATACATACCATGGTAACTTCTAAAATTAACATGTCTTAATTTTTCATGCCATAATTGAAATTCATTCTGACTATGCAATGAAAGAAAACATGCATACTAAAGAGAGAAAACGTATAAACCATTTTTTTGAACACCTTCAAAAGCCAAAGATCTAGATTGATTTCTAATGGACCAGCTATATTTAAGTAATGTTACAATGAAATTATCAATAGTAAGTTGTGAACAAGATAACAAATCCTTTTTAAGTTTCAGTACATAAAAAAACATGATTTATAACAACATTTGAAAATTTAGCCTTTCCATGTTTAGTTGCTTCTAAGAAAGAATTATCTCATAAGAAAATATTTTAAGAGATATCTATATAATCAAACAAAATATTAGATAATAAAGTCATATGGTGCGATTCACTGCTATCTAAAATCCACTCATTTTCATTTGAAGTAAATAAAGTAACATATAAAGTAATAACATTTAAATTCTGATTATTATTATGATTAGGGTTTTGATTCTTTTGATTAGATTTATTCCCTCTTTTATTTTTATAATATATATTGTTAACTCTATTGTTATTTTTGTAGCAATTTTCCCTTCTATGACCAAATTTACCACATAAATTAAATTTCCCATTAAATTTAGGTTTGTGATTCTTATTACCAGATTTGTTATTCCTATTTGAACTAAAAGCATAATTAAGGTTAGATTTTTTATTCTTATTATTATCTAAAACAAAATTTAAGGTGAGAAGTGACTAATTGACATTCTCTTTGGAATCAAAATTGGTCATAACTTGCTCTTTTTAAATCAGAAGAGTAGACAAGGTGGTAAGGTTGGGGATATCTTGCTCAACTTGATATTTAAAATTCAAAATTGAAATGAAATTTCTAAACTTTTTATGAATATGTAATTGAATGATAAAATTTATCAATTGATCTTGAATCGAATTAAAGTTACAACTATCTAACTGAGCTTTAATATTCTTAATTTTAACAATAAAATTCATAACCTTTTCATCAACTTTTATAGGTGTAGTTAGCAATTCAAGGATTAACTTAATAATTTTTGAGAGATGAGTACCCTCATGCATGGATTCAAGGAGTTTCCAAGAATCACTAGGAGACTCCTAACTACTAATGTGGAAAAAGAATTGATCCTTAACACTTTGAAAGATAATGAACATAACTTCCTACGATTTTTGTTAAAATGCATTGGTAAGCTCATGGGTCACATGTCATCCAGAAGGGAATTTTTCAGTCTAAACAAATATATTCCATAACTTATGGGCCATAAATTAAACTTTAACATTAATTTTATATATATTATAGTTATTTTCATTAAGCATTTAAGATTCATCTAAGTAAAAATGAGATGAAGACATAGCTTTCATTTAAATAGGATAGTGACTAAATGCTTAAAATGAATCATTTTTAGTGATAATTTTAACTTTATTTGATAGTAAAATAACTTTAAAGTGCAAACACACAATAATTTTTTAATTTAATGCTAGATAAATTAAAAAAAATGTAAAAGATTATGATAAAATAATGTGTCACAAGTATCATAAAAAATACACCAATTTAAAAATAATTTAACAATTTAACCTTTTTTAAAGATTTTTTAAAAAAAAATTCCAAAATAAAGGGAATTACACATGAAACTATGATAAAATTTGACACATGGTCTTCAATTCTTATAACTAAACCTCAAAAATCCTCATAATGAATTTTCTAGCTTAAAAAGAATTTTTAGAATTTTAATGGGTGCTCAGCCATAAAAGTATCATACTACAAAAAATAATGACATCCAAGATAATATATGGATTCAAAAAATGATCTCTGGTTACTTGAAAGAGAGTTTACAATGCTTATTTATTCAAATCTATATTCCCCAGGCTCTACAAGGAACAAAGATGCCCGAAATGAATTTTAAATGAATTCATATGCCTCCCATGGCTGTAAAACTCTTTCTCATGATTTCAAATAAAATGATTTTTATTGTATTTGATCAAAACACTGATCTCCAGGGATCCATGCGTCTACAGGTACTCCAATACAATTATAATCACATTTACTGATACTCAATCCATGATAGGGTTTGTTTGCATGAAAGAATGCATGAAATATATAAAATAATATGCAAGAATATAAATCTAGATGGATGAATAGAAGAAAAGAACATAGGTAGATTGACACAAGAATTTACTGTGAAAAAATCTCAAAGAGGTAAAAAACCCACTAAAAAATTATTTATTATTGAGAAACCAATGCAACCCCAATACAAATTCCTCTCAATCTCACTTCTTCTTTATCCTTCACAAAACTCTTATTCACCCAAAATATTTGTAATACATCAAGATGTTTGAATAATATGGATAAAGCCTATTTTATAGTAAAACTTGAAGAGAGGTGACTGTTGTAACCAACAGGTCCAACCATCCTGAGAACATTTAAAACATCGATAATAAAATAAATAATAATATTTTATTTTTATCGATAGGTAATAAATTATTTGTGTTTTATATTTACACAAGGTTGTTAACGTGTGTTAATAGATAATAATTAGTTATTATTTAATTACCTAAAATGTACTAAGGGTCTTTATAATTACATTACTTAGACATTAAATATTCTGACAAGTATTATCAATGAGCTGGTGTGTATTAGTGAAATAAAGGTGTAGATCTATGTTTTCCTTCATAAATTTTAAGACTTCTTGATCTAAGGATAAAACCTTCTACACTATTTATTATTAAAAATTAGCCACACCTTTCGATTTACTTAGCAAACAAAAATTGGAAAACATCTATAGATGCTTCATTCACTATTACAGCTAGAGCCATTGTGAAAGTTACAACCATCATAGGTGCCTTCTTAATCTACACCATGAGAAGAGAAAAGGTTGTGTGATGGGTGGATGATGTAGGGACATCCTATAGCCATTGGCTATCTATTTGAGACCTAGGTTGAGATGCCTCCTCCTACATACCTCCTTGAGTATATTATGAGGTTTGGGATGTAGACAATGACTACTGGATCTTGATTGTTCCTATTGTCATAGTGGTCTATACTGCTTTATTTGTTTCAAATTCCATCTATGCTATGTGATCTAATTATATGATGCTTTTGATTCTACATCAGTCTTAGCTTTGGCATCTAATTCAACCTTAGCTTTAGCTTCTACCTCAACCTTGGATTTACCATTTTTCTCAGCTTTGGCTTTGATATCATGATCTTCAACCTTAGATTTTGTTTTCACTCCTCAACATGCCTCTTGGCTTACTCCTCATGGGTGTGCAACACTTATCTATCCTTTTTATCCTCTTGAACATTTATGACTACCTAATATTCATATTTATTTTGTTGCACTACCTATACTTCTTGATTTTCTTTTTCTTTTTGATTTCTCATTATTTTTTCTTCTTATTCTTATTTACCTTTCAAGCTTTCTTCTTAATGTTTTTTTATGCCTTTGTTTGCTCCTTAGTATCTTGTTTTTTTTTGTGCCATATATTTGTTTAGCTTGCTACTTAGGCTGTGATAAGTTGGTCTCTTCAAGATCCTCCATAGGAGTTGGTGAATCAAACACTATAATTGATTATGAATCTTCAGAAGAGGATGACTAAAAAATAGTACCTCTACATATAACATCCTTCTTCCTAAGAGATGTAGGGGGAGTGAGAGTCTTCTTTGAACTCTTCATAGTTTGGACCATCTCTTGAGTTTGATGTTGGGGTCCCTAAACTTGCTATGTTTCACCCTCTTTCCCTGTATTTATAAAGGAAAACATTTGATACTTGATTATTAGAGAGATTCTAGGTGCATAATGGGTCCCTGGCTTTTGCATTAGTGTTGGAGGTGGACTTTATTATAAAGTAAATTCTATTTACTACATAGTGGAAGATCTTGTAGCTGGATCCATTTGGAAAATCTCCACCTAAAAATGTTTGGCATATTGATTCTTGCCCAATAATGTATACTATGATCAAAGGATGAGTTTGGATAATATCAATCCACAAGTCTGGTCTCACTTTATTCTTCACCTAATAGGTACACATTATCTTCGAAAAGAATAGTTAATTTTCCTCTTCTCACTCATAAATGTCATTATAAATGTATGTAATCATTGACTTTAAAACTTCCTAAACCTCTACACCTAACTCTGTAAAGTCATGCTTGACAAAAATTATTAGAAGATGATTTTTTTCAATTAGTATTTGGTATTTCATGTCCTCTTCTTTGGTGGTGGTTATGAATCTCATCATGTTGGTGCCTTATTCTTTCCCTTATCAACATGTGATGAATTTATTTCTATTTATGGTAATGCCTGTGCTTAAGATGGTGCCTATATAAGAAATGAATGTTGTGCACTTGGAGGTATAAATCATAGTGATTGTACTAACATATTAGATAGGATTTTATACCACATAACTTCTACTTGGGAATCCAACATGGTGATGAAAAGGGTAATGGATTTGTTATTTCTTTAGGCAATTCATAAAATTTGATTTGAATCATATTATGTATATTTGTAACTGACACATACTACCATAGGTACTACATAACATATTTGGGTACTCTTAGGTGTGAGATGATCATGACTTGGATGTCAATCCACCATGAATTAAATCTACCTAACTAATCATAGTACTACCTTATCTTGGTGTAAGCAATGTTAGAAAATGCAATCATAGGTCAAAATAATTCATTTGAATTGACTAGGCCCTCTGGTGACTTCCACTATGTAAAATAGAGTAGCACGGCCAAAAAATGATATTAAAACACCTACGATATTATAGAGAGAACCTTCTCAATGTTTTAAATAAATTATGAGGCCAAAAAATCATGTTGATTGAAATCTTCATGCATCTATATCATCTAATACGTGATGTCAATAATGCCTTTGGTTGCTTGTTTAACACTTTTGGTGGTCTACCAAAAGCATTGGTAATGCACTCAGAAAGCATGTGCATTGAGTTATATTCCACTGAGTTGGTAGGATCTCCATGCTATCCCTAATATATTTATCCTTTATGTTTGAGTGGATGGGTAGGGAATTAATTTTATAAGGCAAGAGAGATTTTCCCTGAGGTGAAAGTCCTATGGCTCTCATCATGGTCACATGTTTGATGAAGATTATAATGTCTCATGAGAAATGGATAAAACCCTCCTTATATCCAATAAGTAGTGTAAGCATTAACTCATATAATTGTCTACAGGTAGGTAGCTTGATAAGTCATTCTACATCAAACACCATAGAGTATTGAAGTGTCAAAGCTCATGTTTATGCTACTTATGTTTGATCTGGGACAAAGAGATTAAATTCTATAGCATCAATGAAATAAAAAGGGTTTAGATCATGGAATCTGGTTTGATTGAGTAATAAGACAATCCCCATTTATTCCATCTACACATTTATAGGTGGGATTAACTATTGTGTACATCCATGTTTGCTGGTGTAGACAGAATTGAAAAATTTATTCAATTGTATCGATGTTGATAATAAATATATACATAATTGGATGAATTAGATTTAAATAATATATCTACCTTAATTGTAATAGTGTGTAATGTCCTTATGTTCTTCATTCCCTTCAGTACATATCTTTTTTTGCTCTAATCCATATAGCAAAATAGTTTAAATACATTGAGTTGGTTATGCATGATTTTGCCTAGAGAATTAATGCCAACCAATTGTTGGCAATGTGATAGTTACCATTATGTATTTAAAAACATTTATCCATATGATTACATGTATTAATGTGATGTGTCATCTTCTCATCTATCTAATTTCCTTTATTATACATCATATCATTCTTACATATGATTCACTTTGGGAAAGATGTAGTTTTTCAAGTGCATCATCACTAATGGTTTTGAATGACTGTTGATCATATTTTGTCCAGACCTAGATTGTTGGCACCTAATTCCAAGACTTAATTGATAATCTTTGTGTACTTGTTGTAATCTATCTTACTATCAAGTTAGAATTATTCACATATCACACTCTATGACTTTGAATTAATAACTATAGTATTAAAGATCTATGATATATAAATCACACTATATAAACACACATAAACCTAAAACCAAAATATGAAAACAAAACATTAAAAAAAAATTCTAAACTACATGGTGCTAATCAGTACCCTCTCTCCTTTTCTATGATAAATATTATTGATGATAAGGTTTAAACCTATAGCAATTTACACACCCTAATAGCATGGTTCCCTAAAGATATTTTAAGATAATTGTTCCTTGATACGAAATGCCATAAATGATATAAGGTATCTTCCATATAATGCACAACTTTCCCATAAATGCTCTATATCTGTTATCATATAGTAAGATGAACTATTCTAGACAAAATTATTTAGATTATAGGTTGTAATCATGTCACACTTGTTAGGAATACAAAACATCGAGAAATCTTAATGAATTAAAGATGAAAATAAAATGAAAAAAACACAACACAATAGAGACACAAATTTAATGTGGTTCACCCAATATTAGCTATGTACACATAGAAATAGCCAATCCTTCTTCCTATTTAGTCCAAAAAATGAAGAAAAAAACTTGCAATATAACCACTACAATATCCTCTTCACTCACATACAATGTACTATCATAATTATAATGCCCTCATATCAAAAGGAGGGTTACATGTAAGGCAAAAATGCATAAACATAATTTATATCATTAGATATACAACCTAATAGTGAGCAGTCCAAATTTAATATGAAATTACAATATTTTATATTGCATTTTAAATAAAATTTTGCTTTGAGGGTGCTTCCCACCCATACCTCCTGTCGAGAATTGGGCATTCCGGCTCCACCATCTAAAAATCTCCCACTTGGAGACTGATTGCTATAACTCCACTGCTACAACTCTTCCTTGGAATTTTCTTCGAACTTTGGCCCTGAATTTTTTCTCATCTTCCTTGTTATCCTTGAAGACCTACTAAAATTGAACAAAACTCCAGCTTCTCTTTACTAACTACCTTTGTTAGCATATCTATAGGATTCTAACTCATATGGATCTTTTCCAACTTTAGTTGACCATCCTCCAAAACTAAATGAATGAAGTGATACCTGAGTTATATATGTTTGAGTGGATTGCTAAGTTCTTTGCTAAATGAATCACACTCTGGATATCACTATACAACCTAAAATCTTCCTAATTTTGCATCAAATCTTCCATGAATCATTACATCCATATCATCTCCTTACTTGCTTCTGTAGTAGCAACATATTCTGCCTTTATAGTTGACAAAGCAACTATCTTCTACAATTTTGAAATCGAACTAATCATTGTGTCACCAATAAGGAATACATACCCTATGGTGCTCCTTCTACCATCTAAATATCCATCCATATTTGCATCAACATATCTTTTTAAGGTAATATCTAAACCTTACTATCACAAATGTCTATCAATGGTCCCTCTCATGTAATTGAGAATCCACTTAACTGCATCCCAATACTCTTTTCTTGGATTATTCATAAACCTATTGACAACTCCCAATATATGAGCAATATCTAGTCTCGTGCACACTATAACATACATTAAACTTCTAACTATTGAAGCATATGGAGCTTTACACTTTTAACTAATTTAGTTTTACCTTTTAGGACACTGTTCCTTTATTAATTTGAAGTGACCTATGAAACTTTTACTTACAAGTTTTGCATCTTGCATATTGAACTTGACTAACACCTTTTTGATGTACTCTTCTTGAGATAATGTCAATTTTCTATTTTTATTGTCTCTTTTTATTCTCATACCAAATATTTGCTTTACAACACCCAAATTATTCATTGCAAATGAATTTTCTAAATTTCTTTTGAGATCATTTATATCCTACATGTTAGACCCTATAAAAAGCATGTCATCTACATATAAAAACAAGATAATATAGCTGTCATTATCTAGTCTCTTAAAGTAAACACATTGGTCAAAATGACATATACTATAACTTTATTTTGTCATAAATATGTCAAATTTAAAATACCACTATCTTGGAGCTTGCTTTAAACCATACAAACTCTTCTTTAACCTGCACACCATTTTCTCTTTACCTTTTACTTCATATGCCTGTGGCTACTCCATATATATTTCCTCCAAATCACCATGAATAAAAGTAGTCTTCACATCTAATTGTTCAAGGTGCAAATATTATACTTCTACCAAACTTAAAATAGTTCTTATCGAAGTCATTTTTACAACTAAAAAAATTATTTTATCAAAATCAATACCTTTATTTTGTGAAAACCTCTTTACAACAAGTCTAGCCTTGTACTTTTTTTTGCCTCCATCTTTTTACTTTAACCTATAAACCCACTTATTTTGTAATGCTCTTTTACCTATAGGAAAGTGAACCAAATCCCATGTTTGGTTATGTACCAACGAGTCCATCTTCTCTTTCATTCCTTTTTTCCACTTCTTTTTTGTTGCTACCTAAATTGCTTCTTCATAGCTTTCTGGCTCACCACCATTAGACATTAATAAATAATAAAGTGAAGGAGAGTATCATTCAGGGAGTCTACTTACTACAGTCGATCTTCTAACTACACTTTTAGGATTTTGAGGTACTTGGTATTGTATTTGTTGCACATTCTAATTTTCTGATACTTTTGGAATTTCATTTCCTATGATTTCATCAAGTAATGCATATTCTATATTTGGCTTTTCTTGTTTCTTTTCTTGTAATTGATCTCTGTATATGACATTCTCATTAAATATCACATCTATACTCCTAATGATTTTTCAAATTTCAAAATCCCATAAATGGTAACCAAAATCATTAACTACATATCCAATGAAAGTACATTTCTTGAATTTTGCTTCAATTTTGGTTCTATTTTCTTTATCAATATGGACACATACTTCACAACTGAAAGTCTTTGAAAAGGAATAATCTACCTTTTTACTTATCCATACTTATTTTGAAATGTCACCATCAAAAAGACTTGAAGGCCCTCTATTTATTAAGTAAGCATTAGTATCTACTTCATCTGCTTAAAATTATAAGAATAACCCTACATGTAATCTCATTCTCCTTGCACGCTCCATGATTGTCCTATTCATCCTTTTGACACACCATTTTATTTTGGTGTTTTTGAAATAGTCTTCCTCTACAAATCCCATGTGATAAAAAATAATATATCAAATTCCTTGTTGTAGTATTTACTTCCATTATCTGATCTAACACACTTTAACTTAATTCTTGTCTCATTCTCATTTGAAGCTTTCTATTTATTAAAAGTATCCAAAACATCATATTTTTTCATATGCAATAAACTCAAGTTTTTTAGTTGCATCATCAATAAAATTAAAATAATAATAAGATCCACTAAGGGATGATACCTGAGCCGATCCCCATACATTTATATGCACAAGCTCTAACTTTTCATCCTTCTTTTTCTTTCCAACTCTGAGAAATTTGACTCTCTTCTATTTTTTGTACAAACAATGCTCATTGAGTTCCAAATCTACCTTTTTCAAATTTGGCAACAAATTCTTGAGTGGAGAACTTGCATCCCCTTCTCGCTCATGTACTAAAGTCTATCTTGCCATAATTTTGAATCTACTTCTATAGAAGCTAAAGCAATAGGAGAGTCAACATTACCATTAGATAAACTATAATGTACCTACCTTTTGTCCTTTTTCTATTACTAGTGATATTTTAGTGACCTTCCACAAATTTTCTACAAATGTAACTATGCAACCCTCACTTCCCAACTACTATGTTGAAATTAGATTTCTTCTCAACTCAGGGACATGCCTCACCTCTTTCAACAAACATTTTTTTTCCATCCTATAATTTTAATTTTATCTTACCCTTTTCTATAATTTTATAGGGTTCACCATCACCCAAATAAACCTGTTTAAAATCACCTTGAACATAGTCTTGAAAATATTTCTTATGGGGTGTAGCATGAAATTAAGCCCCTAAATCTAACACTCAAGAATCATTAATATTATCTAAAGAAAGGATTAAAGCATCTTGTAACACATCACCTGCTACATTTTCTCTCTAATTGTTTTCTTGTTATCCATCTCCTTGTTTTCCTTTTTAAAACCAATAATCTTTCTTTAGGTGTCCTTTTTTCCCACAAATCTAGCACACTAACATTTCTATTGATTTGGATCTACCCATCTTAGACTTACCATGATTCCTTAGGATCCTTATTCTATCTTTTTGTCTTTCCCTGTTGTCTATAGTCAAAGCATTACCTAATGTCTCACCTGTGCTTTTCCATCATGTTTCTTCACTAAGAATAACACCAATAACATCATCAAACTTTTGAACCAGAGATAGAATTACTCATAACCATGACAAGCCATTCTAAATTTATATCAATGATAAAAAAATCAAAAGAACCCTAACCTCATCATCAAATTTTTACTCCTATAGAGGTCACCTAATTTGTGACTATGTTAAATTTATTTAAATGATCAACAACAGGCCCACCTTCTAACATTTATAGATTAAATAAATTCTTCATAAGAAATAACTTATTAGAGGTTGAGGTTTTTTCACACACTCTATCCAATGCCTTTATCACATCTATTTTTATTTTTTATTTTGAAATATTGAAGGCCATTGACGTTGCTAGGCATAATCGTATTGTTCCCAGTGCCTTTCTATCAAGAATTTCCCAATCTTCATCCTTCATAGTTGCTGAATTATTTGATATTCCACCAAATGGTAGGAAAAGATACTTCTGATATAGATAATCCTCCATTTTCATCTTCTATAATTGGTAGTTTTAGCTTCTAAAATTTTCAACCTTAAAATTGCCTTCTTCCACTATTTCTTTCACTCAAACTAGGAACCCTCTTTTCCTATGAGTTTATTTGCCAAACAAACCTTTGGCTCTGATACTAGTTGTTAGGAATACAAAACATAAAGAAATATTAATGAATTAAAGATGGAAATAAAATTAAAAAAACACAACAAAATAGAGACACAAATTTAACATGGTTCACCCAATATGGGCTATGTCCACACAAAAGTAACCAATATTTATTATTCAGTACAACAAATGAAGGAAAAAAATTGAAATACAACCATTGTAATATCCTCTTCACTCACATACAATGTGTCATCTTAATTACAATGCCCTCATAACAAAAGGAGGGTTACATATAGGGCAAAATGAACAAACATAATTTCTACCATTAGATCTGCATCCTAATAGTGAACTATGAAATTACAATATTTTATAGTGTATTTTTAACAAAATTTTGCTTTGGGGGTGTTGCCCCCGCACACCCCCTTATCAAGAATTGGGCATTATAATAAGATCATGCTCCACCATACAATATCACTTTATAACTTAACTTGTTAAGTTTCTACATCCATTATGATCTTTACCTATTTTCTTTGATTTTAGTTAAATCCATCAACCATGTCTGTAGAGAATATCAATCCCGAAGTCTCATCATCATAATAATGCACATTATAAGAATTATATATTCCATGGGCATTAATGCGTCAAGTCCATAGACCAATTGAAATGGTGTAAAGCTTGCCACATGTTTGTAGTTTGTTATATATGCCCAAAAAATCATAATAATTCTATCTTCCCAATAATCCTATCATACATTGCATATATTTGTTAACATCTTTCCCAAGACTTTATTTAAATCCTATTTTATTGTGTATGGTATGCAATATTTTATGGTGTGATACAATATATTCTTCCATGAGAGTCTTGATTATATTATTTAAGAAGTGTGTTCCCTTATTACTAACCAATTTTATTGGACACCCAAACCTTGTAATGATGTTTTCATACAAAAACTTGGTTGCATCCTTAACACTACAACTTGGTGTCATAGTAGATTCAATCCATTTTATAAAGTAATACATCATAATTATGATATACCTTGCATGACTACACTTGCTCAGTGGATTTATAGGCCCCAAAAAACCAATACCTTACTATTCAAAAGGTTTTTATGCTAACACTGGGTTCAAGGGAATCTTGTCCCTCTAATTAGACTTGCCTATCCTTTGGAAAATATCTAAGTGTTTTAGAACAATGTGAATATTGGAATAAAGTAGACCACCATAGACCACTTTGTAGGATCTTTCTTGTAATGGATTAACCTATGAAATTCTATCTAACTATTCCTTAATATGCTTCTTCAAGAATTGAAGTCACTCATGATCTAAATCCATTCTATGCAAAATCTCATCTTTGTCCATTTTATACAAAAATTCATTTATGATGGTATAAATAACTCATGTAATAATTAATTTTTATCTCACTCAACATAATGTGGTAAAAAGATTCCTTGTTTTGGAAAGTTAGCTATATCCTCCATGTTCTCAAGAATTGTAGAGATTCTATAGAGATGCACGACTAGTGATTCATCTTGAAATTCTTTAGGTTATTCTCCATATATTGTCTTGCTCAAATGGCCAGGTCCCATATTATCTCATCTAGGTTTAACATTGAATCTGAACTGAACTTTCTAGAATAACATTAACCATCTAGATATCCTTCCACCTAACATAGATTTCTTAAACAAATATCATAAGGCTTGATGATTAGTAAAGAACTCAAAGGGTATTGTGAGACCACTCAACATAGGGTTGTTTATAAAATATCACAAGCCCTGATGATCAGTATAGAGCTAAAAGTGTGTTTCACAAAGATAATGCCTAAACTTTTGTAGTACAAATATCATCGCTAGCACTTCCTGTTCTATCATAGTATAATTTTTTTTGTAGCTGATAATTTTTGGCTTATAAAATGGATATGATGGTCTATTCCACCATCTCTTGGATGCACTAACATAACTCCCACCATAATACCTAAAGTATATAAGTGAACATGAAATGGCTTAGTCTAGTCAGAAAATACCAATATGAGAGTTGTAACTAACCTTTGATTTAGATAAACAAATGCTGATTGGCACTATTGTGTCCATTCATACCTTGTATCCTTACATAATAATTTCTCCAAAGACCTCAAGATAGATACATAGATTTTGATAAACTTGTTGTATTAATGTGTATGACCCAAAAATGCTTGCACTTATGTAGAACTATTCAAAGGTGGAATACCCACTATGACTGTGATTTTGGATTGATCAACCAGAATTCCTTCACTACAAACTACATGGCCTAAGAGAGCACCAAATAGTTTTAAAAATAGTAATTTTTAAATTTAATGCAATTTGTAAGCATCTATAACATTTTAACATTAGTCATAACTTGGACAAGTGGTCTTTGAACAAATAAAATACAAACTAATCATCTAACTAAACTTCTATAAAATCATGAATAAAGTCCTTGCAAGTAGTCACCATATCCCTAGAAAATACATCTAGATTATTCTTTAGACTAAATGGAATTACCTTAGATTCAAAAGAACCCAATTAGTTGGAAATGTTATTTTAATCTGATCCTGATCTATAATGGGAATTTGATGATAACCACTAAATCTATTTGTGAAAGAATATGCTTTATGCCCTATAACTAATTCTAGAACCACATCGACGAAAGGTATAGGAAATAGGTCATTGATGAAAGCATAATTTAACACATGGTAATATCCACATATCTTTATTTCACCTAAATTTTTATTCTTAAAAACCATGAGACTAACCAATCTACATTTTCAACCAAATAAATAATATCTGCTTCCTACATGCAATCTAGATCAGCCTTCACCTTTAACTTCATGTTGGAATTCAATCTATATGGGTACTTCTTGATATGTCTTATGTATCCTTTGAGTTTAATGTGAATCTTCACCAATGATGGATATACCTCATTCACCTCTACAAATTTAGTGGGGAAAACATCATAATAATCCCTCAACAGGTAAAACCTTTTTGAAATTTTATTCCAAATCCAATAATCTTCCAATGTTGCAAACTTTGGCAAAGACTCTCTCAATATTATTAACTATCTTTAGTGGATCCTGATATATCCTATTAGATTCAATAGGAATGGATTCTTACAGAGTTATCTATCTTTTTTTCTAAAATATTTAAATTTTATATCTTTTCTTTCTTAGTTTGTTCTATAGTTTGAGCTTTTGATGGCTTAGATTCTCATTTTGGTTTAAATAAGCAATTCAAGTCTATATACTCATCACTATTTTTGGACCCTATCCACTCATATATAATCCTATTACAAGGTCATATAAAAAAATATTCCTTATTTTTACTAACCTTATAATTTTATATAGTTGCATTCAAATTGCAAGCTACTTTTTGTTGCGATGATGAGACTATCATAACACTCAGATATTTCACTTGCCCATGACATATACACATTTTCAATTTTTGTAGAACACCATGTAATACAATATTTTCATCTTCAAAAATAAATGTTTGGATAAAGTATTGTTAAACCTATGTCCAATTCTTAGTTTCTCACTTGAACTCTTGATGTATTTATTAAGTATTTGGAAGAGGTGCCGAAGTGTATCTAAAAACATGCACCCAATACTTAGGTTTCAAACCATGCACATACCATATTATGTCTATGGAATTTTATATATACTACTATAAACACTAGCATTATTGAATGATCGACCAATCTACTTTAATGGTGATTGGTACAGAAAAATGAGCTCATAGTAATTTTCACACCTCATCCCATGATAACTAAGTTTTATTATGAATGACCCACTAAGTTGTCATAGTTTCCTTTAATGAATAATTCAATGCACTTACTATTTGATCCATATTAGGTACATAATGCTCTAATCATAAAATTAAATAATTGAGATCCTCAGTTTTAAAGTGTAATAGAAGTTGAAATTCAGTTGTGAACACCCTTAATAAAGGTCACACCTCATGATCTCCCCTTAACCCAATTCAAAATATGTGTATCCAAGTCACCACTTACCAAAGATGATTCTTCCCAAGGTATGGTACCTTCTTGAGTAGGCTATGTGTAATCCATAGTTGTCATTATTATAATATACAAGAAGTCTACCTTAGACTTGGTTGGTGATTGTATAGAGGGATACCTACATTCTTTAATTTGAAATTGATGTGATGGTGACTTTGTTATAATCTATTTGTATATAGACTATTCAATAGGTTGCAATTGTATTTGAGGTTATGAATGAGGATTGAAGAACTAGTAATCAACAACTTGTATGGGGTTTTATTTATTATCTGCATTCACCTTGAACCAACTATTATATTCATAAACATAAGGTGACTCTAGTTCTCTAAGGATAACATATGGATTTTTTTAGACTTATTTAAAGGTATCAAAATTATCGTATCTCTTTGGTGCACTTCCAATTGATTTTACACTGTATTGATAATAATTTGACTATCATAACCCCATTTATTACCAATCAAAATAATATACTGGGTCTTATCTATTTTCATGTTAATTAACTCAAAATATCCTCATGATCTGAAGTCAACAAACTTAATTTCTAAATCTTCAAGCTGTCCAATTGGTTCTACTCTTCCATAATCTGTGAGACTGAGAGTAACTAGACTATAACTCAGTGATGGTTGACTAATAACCTTCCATTTAGATATTGGTACCATATTTATTGTGATTATAAATTCAAATACAAAATCAGGTACCTCATACCCTACAGGTTCAATATCTATTTGAAAGTCAACATCCTAAGGCTTTTTAGTTTTTACATACCATACAACCTTGTTGGCATGCTACTATCCTCATTATGTGCAAATGAGTAGGTTATGTAGAATATTTTTAATACTTTATAAAATATCTTCATTTTTTAGAGTTCTCAAAAGTTTCAACATATATGTTAATTCAGTCACTACTGCTTCATGTTGCATTATGTGAACAATTTGTCCATACATTTGTGCATCAATAGTGTAGCATCTCCTTATAATGCATTTTGTTGTTGTATGTTCTATAGGACTCATGATTATTGATACATCAAACCTTTTTATCTTGTAGGATAAAGATACTTATCTTGCTAAAATTTATTGATTTTTTGATCTAGTGGCATTTCTAAAGGGGAAAATCCTTTCTTTGTATGTTGTTGCATTGTGACTGCTTACATGAATGTATTCTCCCTAGGGTGTGAATTTATCATATTCACATTTTACATAGGTTTTTATTTCCTCTATTTTTATAAAACTAGACAATCTTCAGTATGATTTTGTCTTGTAACTATGTAATATACATTATACATTTATCTTTAAGGATTAGTCATATAATTTTGTTTGAAGTGTTTATATTCACTGCATAGATAACATTTAATTAGTTAATGAGCTTGTTGGTTGTCATTATTTCAACTTCCCTGGTATCCACCATAGTAACCTCTCCTATATCCTCTTATCTTTTATTTAAAACCCTAACCTTGTGATTGTTTCCCCTCAAATACCCTTTATTATTATTGCTACACATCATATCTATCATACTACCACTAAGGTGACGATGAATCCCACTTTGATTATTATGGTTAAAAAATCATAGTGTTACATAAGGACTAATACTAATACTTTCAAGATGATGACATATATCTAGCTAGACCTTGGAGTTGATATTGTGGTGATGAATTCATCCACCCATGAACACCTTATGTCTCATTAGCCATTTCCACATCTAGGCTTGGAATTCCTTACTTTGTAGTAGGTATTTATTGTGTTGTGGCTCCAAAGATGTTCTTAGTGATATAATATTTTAGCTCTTGTAGAGTAGGATAAATCTTCTCATCATGATTAGTCAACTTAAAAAAATTATAGTACAAGTTCTATGGTTTTTGAAAGAACTTATATAGTAAATGAACTTTGATGTTGCATGTCCTACTACTCTACATATGTCCCAAAATTCAATTTTTATTTTAAGACAATCATTCCTATGATGTCCTTCCTTACCACACTCCATACACCATATACCTAACTTGAGCTTATTTTTATCATGAAGATCATCCATATTTTTGAGAAAAACATCTATTTTCATCTCAATTTTAGAGCTGGCTAATGGAGCATCTCCATTATCCTCAATCTATTCTAATTGAAGTGTATCTACTTGAACATCAACTTTAGTCAGAAACTATGACTTCATAATGGAAATTCTAATCCTTGATCACAACCCTTACACAGAACAAATAACTTTATCTTTATCTTCTATGATAAAATCAATCTTGTTCACTAAATCTAAAAATCTACAATTGTATTCCCATATCAATCCTCTAATTCACTATTGAATCTCCTTAAGATCCTGAATGATATGAATTGAATACTTCTTAATTTTGAATTCTATGATTAGCTGGTCCTTAACTTATTAAAGACTTAGGAAATTAACATCCCTTTTATAAATGATGATTAACTAGTCCTTAATTTGTTGAGGACTTAGGGAATTAACATCATTTTTATAAATGAACTCTAGAGCTTATCTTATTAAGGATCCTATGAGTTATCATTTTTTCACATCTTCACCAATCACTCCCTTAACCTACCACTTCATATCACAAGTTAATAAATACTATTTAGGGTTAGTATAAATATTATATAGAGTTAAATCAATAAACATTCCTATGTTCAATGCCATGTTTAGTGCAATTGTAACTACTATTATGGGCTTCTGTGAACTAGTCCTTATGGATGTCTTAAAGCTAGTTATGAAAGAGAACCCAACCTATTTTAACCTCTTCTAGTATATCAATTTCTTAGTTTCTATGCTAAGTTTACCAAATTTACTTATAACTGATTTAAAATAATTTATATCTATCCCATCCTCCGCACTTTGTTTTCTCTTATTTGATAATAAAATGGGCTTGGAGAATGTGCACTCCTAAAATGAATGTTCTGTGTCTTCAATTTCTATCTACAGCCTTGAACTTGTGATACTTTTGTGATTGTGCATAACTTCTTCCAAATAAAATTCTTTCCCTAGTACAAATAATATAATTCCTTGTAATTGTGATCTACCCCTATCTTATAACTACTCTACCACTTATCTACTTTCCTTATTCTCCTCACTTTTTTACATATCTCCTCTATCCTAATTTCTATCTTCTCATTTCTCGAGCCTTCCTTTACTTACTCTACATAATCTCTAATTCTCTAATTTTTGTAACTTGAGTAGCCTCTGTTTGGGCTCCCTTATCTTCTACATCCTCTATTTTACTCCTACTCTTATTTGTAGTTAAATTTGGATTATTTGGTTTATTCCACCTTATTTATTGTCATAACTTTCTTTCCAATCCCAAAATTTTCATCTCATTCTGCTTCTTTGCATCCTTCATATTTTGGGTTCAGGTTTAAGTTCCTATGTTCATCTCTACATCATTCACTCCTACATTATATGCACCCCCATAATTCTTGAAGAAACTACTCCATGTTGGTAGGGGTAGGCACTATGGACTTTTCAATAACTAACATCTTGATCAAAGTAGGTAGTCACTAAAGGAAAGTTCCTCAGATTCCTCTCACAAACAAGTCTTATGTAGCTTCAAAAGCCAAGTATCCTTGTACAATAAATTCTATGATGTAACTATCAATGGTAGTATTAGTCCAATAATCCACCACATGGGTCTAGTCAGTATCCAAAGTTTGTAGGCTCTATAATTTTTCTTCTGTCCAAACTATAAATTCTATCATTTTTGGTTGAAAATAGTAATACTCGAATTTTGATAACCACATAGCTAATAATCAAGGGAATTCACACCAAAATATTTCATAAAATTATTTGTATATATTCTCTTAAATAACTTATTTCATAGTCTTTTTGACTCTTTTTATTTCCTCATCTACAAAGTTATGGATTCTTTCATCTAACCATCTCTCCAAATCTCTTTGCCCCTATAAACATCTCAACATGTTTCAAATAGAATTTCCTTGCTTACCACAGCATTATTAGAAGAAGTTGATATTGAGACTTGGATTTTCACCCTTGAGCAGATGCCTAATTCTCCTCATCCAAGTGGCACCATGGAGACATTTCTCTTGCTATGGGTGACAATATTGAGAAATGAATCTCTAGATGAAGGGCTAGTTCCCCTTGATTCACTCTTTAAAGATTTTATTTGTCTATTAACTTGTAGATGAAAAGGGATTAAGAAAAAAAATTAAGAAAAATAAAGATGGTGATGCACCAGTATGTATTATCCTCCTACTTGACTAAAAATCCACTACTTAAAGGCAAACAAGACTATTTCACACAAACTCACAACATAGAATGTATTGTGACATTAGTATTTCATAAGTTAGATCGAAGAAGTTACTTGAAACTTAGGAGGGTGATGGATGATTAAATGAAGGGAATAAAAACATAAGCCACTTTTAAGATACATATACACTTAGGAAAGGATACTAACAAAGACTTGTAACAACATCATTTTTTGCACATTGGTAGATGACCAAGATTGACATGCTAGAAAAGCAACTCTTTCACTAGACAATATCAAAAAGATTCAAATCGATACTCAATATCAAAATATGTTAGTGGAAAAATCAATTTCATATTTCTTCAAGAGTCTTTCAAATATAAATTTGGTTAGATTTTCCCAATTAACCAATGGAGGCCACTCAAAAGAGCAAAGATATTGCATCTTTATAGCCTTGAAGGATAGTCAAGAAAGGGAAGTACAAAGTTCACTTAGACATGTGTAAAACTAAGTAAACTAGTTAAAATTTCATGTGGAAGAGGGGTGGGGTGATCTATGCCATGTTAGGAAGTCTACTTGTCCAAACCAAGTCATAAGAGTTGTGAAAAGTGGCATAAAACCTTTAGACTTGGCATAGAAAACTACCTTTATGATTTGATTTCCAAAACTAAATTATCACTACATATGGTCAGATATGATGATGGTCCTAAGTATAAGGTGTTACAAAAAATACCTCACATGCATTGGATTATCCCCTGACCATTCCTATTTCTTTGGCTATGTACAATCATTCTTGGTAATCTCAAAATGGCTCCTTTATATGCATTTCAAACACTTGGCACCAAAAAACTTAAAATTTTTCAAATTTATCCATACAAAAGGATAAATGACACTTTTAAAAAGTGTCCATATCATTATTTTTAAGAAAAAAGCTTTAAGAGGCCTCCCTAGTTGATTTTACCACTTTCCCTAGATGTTCACTAGCTGGCTCACTAGACTGGCTGAAATGAGAGAGATGGTAGTCACACTTAGAAGTTTATATACATGATATAATGACCATTAGGACTTATAATAAGTCCTAATCTTCCCTAAAAATTTGATTTGGTCTGTTAGAAGTTCACCATGCATGTACACCACAAAACAAGGTTAAAATAAGCCTTGTTTTAACCTGTTATGTATAAATACATACACATAAGTCACTATGTGGAATAATTTAAGAGTAATATAAATCATCCAAGTGGTTAAATTTCACCTCCATTTCATATATATGCTCAATTTTTTAAATCTTTCTAGTCGGGTCCTTATGAGGGTTTATAAGGGTTTTAGAGGGGTTTGTACTCTTAACCTTCATTCATAAATGTATGACATTAAAATTATGAAAAAATTACACTTATCAATTATTAAGTACCCCATTTAACTTCATTTAATATCTCATCTTTCCATGCAAATTTTATGAGAGATATGAGTGATTAAAGTTGACCTTCGAGTTGTCTTCATGCTTCTTTTAAGGGTTTAAGCCTAACTTAGGCCAAAAAATGCTTCCTGTGGAGTTTTCCTACTAAAAAAAGGTTTTATACATTTTTTATTTACCCTATAAACATACTCAAATCTTTGGGATAGCTCACCAATAGCTAAAAATGGAAATGACCCCTGCTTTGGGACAATGCCTACACCTTGCCAATGAGCCTGCCAACATTTTTGAGCTACATGACTAATTTTTGCACCTAATATGAATTATCACAGATTTAAAAAATCATTTAAATTATAATAGTCACTATAAAAAACACTATAATTATTGGTAAGGGTTGGAATTTGCAATGGCTTTGCATTTGGGCTAGATTTGCTTGTTTCCTTACTAGGTCTACCTACAAACCTTCTTGTATAGAACACCTTATTTGCATCTCAAATTTATAGGATGGTTTTTTATGTTTCCAAATGTGTCCCCTAGATATTAAAACATTATTTTATGGTCATATTTCCTTATGTTTCACCATTTATCATTTTTCCCAAAAACTGCTATTCTTGTGCATGTAGGGAGCATCTTACCTCTGAGACAAAACAAACAGTATTATACCTCTTTTTTCATGAAAAATGAATATTTTTTAGGCTTAAAAATGTAAAAATTACCAATTATACCAATTTATTATTTCAAATTCCATGGTTATGGGGTCTAACCATCTCAATCTCTTTAAAAAAGGGGTCAAAAACCTTTATTTTTGCATACTTTTGACCAAACCTCCTTATAGATGATTATTAAAAACCTAATTCAAGCCTATAAGCTGTTGATAAATTATATAAATTTTAATTTCATTCT
Organism: Torreya grandis; assembly: GCA_037957365.1. NCBI lineage: Eukaryota > Viridiplantae > Streptophyta > Pinopsida > Cupressales > Taxaceae > Torreya > Torreya grandis. The sequence continues at coordinate 2,933,710 of JARHVA010000872.1, read as the reverse complement.
CATGGAACCATTATATTCAACTGAAACCTTTCTTTTTAATGAAATTCTATGTTTACCCCTTGGGCCAAGGGTTCTCTTAACTTGCCTGTACAGACTGAGTCCATTTTTTCAAGAGAAATAGGTATTTGGGTAGATTGGAAGAGTATTTTCCATATAAATAAATATATTTTATGTTATGGAGTCATGTTACAACATTTTTAATCATCCTTTCCTTCCTAGGAGGTCAAACTTATACTTTGCCCTCATAAACTAGGACCCTGCATGTAGGTGACAATGAACAAGGGTGCCTTCCTGTAGATATTTTAATTTATAACTCTTATAAAGATGTCAAGGAATATATATAGGTTCTAAAATATTTTTCATGGTTAATTTTAAGCTATTCCATTTGGATTTTAGACCCCACTAGCACTTCTAAGGCTCATCACCATCCACTACCTGCCACAGTCTCCTTTGCTTGGTTGTAGGTCACTCTTTTGGTTTGATTAGGGCCATAGGGTATATGGAACCTTCATAAACTTCTTATTTATTATCTAAATCTGATGAACATATTGAATCCACCCCATATGTTTAAAACCATTATGGTTCTAACTTAGTCCTTGATTTCCTATGACCTTTGTCTCAGTTTGTACAGGGGTTGTAGGTCTCCATGAAATTATTGACACTACCTTAAGGATTGAATATATTGTACAAATAAAATGTTTAACTAACCATTCCATTTAATTTATCTTTAAGGATCCAAAATAGTGTCAAAACTTGAAAGGCTGGCCACTGTTTAAATGACCTAGTTGTAGGTGCAACTTTACACTATTGTATGGATAGGTACAGGCCTAGTATGTCATTACACCTAGATATATCTTCTTTCAAGACCAATTTTCTCAAGGCTACCTTTTGGAACATTTTGAAATGTTCCCCCCCTTGGAATATCTTATGACTCTCCATAGGTGTTTCAAGTTGAAAACTCCTTCAAAATCCTGTAGACATCACTAACTTGCTTTAATGTGTTTTTGGATAATTTTGATCCTCTTGAGCCTGGGTCTCCCTTCACTCTTTCTCATCCAAACTTGGTATATCCTTTTCTTGATATAGGGGACACATTAGTATTCAATTTAATGGTTCATAACCTTTTGTAAATGCAATCTAAAAGAGCTGTAAAAACCCTTAAGGCCTTTATTTTGTTCAATTAGGAGCATATGGGCTTGAATACAGTCTCACTCTCCATCCAACTGATTTGACACATTCTTGTCAATATATCACCATAAAGGGGTATTTTTGAACCTAAAAAATAACAAGGAAACTCAAAAAGAGACGGTTAATTTCCAAAACACCTCTTCAAGGTATATTTGTATCTTGTAACACTAGTTGTAGATGCTTGCCCTCTAAACACAAGCATGACTGAGACCACACTCCAAATATGCTAGTTTGACATAAATGTAATCCCAAAACACTTAAATGCATTCAAGAAGTCCAAAAATATTGAAGGACCATATCACAGCTTCCACATTTCATTAGTGACATTAGCATGCTCCTGTAGGTGGAATTTTATGACTGTATTATGTAAGGAGAACATGGGGAAGTAAAAAAATGCTAGGAAAGACCTTCCAAGCACCATAAGACAAATTTAAATTCTTAAATTCATACCAAACATTAGGATCATCCCCAAAACAACATCAAAACACTCCTTCCAACATGGAGAAATCATTATAAGGCAACTAAGATGACTGTTGATGCAAACTAGGCATTTTGCAAGTATGTACAAGCCTATAAGGGCTCTCCCAAGTATTTGAGATTTAAAAAACAATAAGAAACATGAGTATGTCTTGATAATAATGTGGAAACACTTTCAACACATAAAAACATCAAACTAAAACAAGAAAACCTGAAACAGGCTGACAAGGAGACCCCCTCATGGTTGTAAGTCCATAAAAGGCTATTTAGAGTGTTAACAATTATTCATAAAGGAGGAGGCACCAATCTAAGAAATCCTAACATGAAATTGAAGTAACTAAGATTAATATCAACCTATATAAACACTCCTCCCAATTCCACATGTATGGTTTGTACCAAGTGCTTGAAGTTGCTCTTTATTTGCTTGCAAAGACAAAAAGGAAGAAAAAGGAGAAAGAAATGAGATTTTCTATGCATTTTATACAAACCAGGAATGTAGATGGATTTTGGGATGTTAAAAGTCATATAACTTATGTTTCCACTTGCAAGTGAGATGATCCATTATGTCCAAGTGCCTAAAAGGCCCTAAAAACAAGGGGAAACTTCCTTTCTTTGAGGAAAACTGATTCTTAGACTATAAAATGCCTGATTTTGACATTAAATGACCTCACCCATGTTAACCATATCTTTATGACAAGTTGGTCTCTTTAGCCATCTATAAAAGTCCTCTTTTTTAGTTAGAAGGTGGCCCCATAAGGCATTTTGACATATTGAACATGGTAAGAGCAATTAAATGACCTAAAAAGATCCTAAATCATTTTCAAAACTATATTAGGACTAAATAAACATAATTTATGCCTTTGACTAGATTTGACCTTGTTTGATTAGGGTTGACTTTCCTCGACTTGACTAGTATAAGGGGCTAGACTTTGGACCAAGGGTAGGCTAGGGATAAGTAAACATCTAGATCAATATGAAACCCCTTATAGGACACAAATAAAATTATAATTTTTTTAGAAATGTAGGGGTTAGTTCAAATTTTACCAAAGGTCAAATTTGGTTAATCATTCCTACAAAACCCATTTGAACATTCTAATACAGTGATAATTATGTGATAAATGACAAAATTATACAATAGACTATAATTCAGATTGAAATTATCAATTTATTAACTAAAATAGATATATAAACTTATAAAATGTAGAATTATTAGTTATAAAACATTCGGTAGAATATACATGACTAATTGATATAGAAAACTGAGCATCCACTACACATAGAACAAACATAAATGATATATAGGTAAAACCATTTTAGAACTTTATATTAATCTCTATCACATTAGAATATTTCACAATACAATTGAGTGTTATATAGAGTGTTGTCACTTCATATTCTAACATTTTTATACATCCAAAGGAAAGGCTCTTCACATTATATAGATTATTCTTATGCTTTCAAGAGTTGAATATATATAAAAATAGATAAAAACCTAAAAAATAGTGCTAGTCACACATGTGTCTACCAATTACACTATGTGATTTTTTAGACTTGTTCTACTCCTAACAACAATATAGTCTCAATTTATTTTATTATTTTAATTATTTGTGTTTGAGTTTACTAATTATTTGTATTAGCTACTATTATGTATAAGCTCTGTAAATTTATATTAGTGGTATTAGAGTAGTGTCAGGTCCTTTTGATGATGGAATATTGATGATTTTGTGAGGGAAAAACATAATCATATTCTCTCATGTGCATGATATCTTTCTTGTGAGTTAAAAAATAGTTTGTTAAGTGTGTAGGATGATTTGATGTGTGTAGATTTATATTCGGAAAGATTAGTGTAAGGTTTTAAAGGTTGAGGAATATGTATTGAAGATTAAATGCACATGGTGAATCCTAAGACAAAGACATAACTCAAACACAATTCTGAAGGAGATCCATTATTATTGATAAAATTTATTAATCTGCCACTATAGACTCATGTGTTAATATATAGACTTGTGGGCATTTAGATTTGTCTCTTCCATTAGTGGTTATTTTACACAATATTCACTTCACTAATACTTTTTTTCTAGAAGTGCACCATCTTCTAGTCATATTTATTATGCCAATGTCTAAGTGGTATGTGTGCAGTTGTACCTAATGAGATGCTCGATATAAGAGCTACATGTCCATAATGTAATGATATGTCAACACGTATCTCTATTCAACTTGGTTCCTTCTAACTCTTAGCATGGTAGATCTAATAATGAGCTTAATGGTATCCTAGCCTAATCCACATGTAACGTCTCATTTTTCCTTCGAAAGATTCATGAACTTGGTGATCTTCTACATGATTTGGTAATATGTTTCAAGCCTCAATTTTTAGATAACTATTTAGTAAGATATATCCACCTTGATTGGACTTCTCAATCATCTCTATAGCTAATCCTAACTCAAATATCAACCTACATCTCCACTCAACTTTGTGCCATTATCTCCACCTAGATTTATGCCATTGCTCTTACTAGATACACCAAATCACTTGGGTTTTCCATCGATGACTTAACTGCACATTGCATCCTTCTCATATGCATCAAATCATAATTCATATTCTAAGACCACTCTAGTGCTAACCAACATATGTTTGGTTGATGGAAAAATCATGTTGGTTTTAGGTATTTATATTTGGTTTTAAATTTTTTTTTTGTGTTTTATTTTACGTTGGTTGGTCAATGGAGTATCATTATTTTAATGTTGAGTGTGTTAAAATAATAATTTTGGTTTAGTTATTATTGGTCTATATGTGTTTTAGTGTTTAATTCTTATTTTAGAGTCCTTTTATATATTTTTATTTAATAGTCTTGAAATTAAAGTATATAGTTATATTAAGTATAGTTTATAGTCTAGGCAATTAGATTTTTTTTAATAAAGTCATTTAAGATTCAGTAGTTTTAGAAAGTGATGACTCTTAGTAGTAATTTAGAGTCAGTCTAAATGTTGCATATGATTTTTTCGCTAGTTATAATCATTTTAATATGAGTCAATAATCATATATATTATTAAAGTATCATTATAAAAAAATCAAAAGTTAAAAAAAAAAATTGCCTCACATGTATTTTTGATGAAACTTGACATCCTTTAAGTATGTCAAGTTTATAGGGGGAATTTATATTCATAAAATTGAGTTTCAAAATTATATTTTTTGAGTAGGTAGTGATCATTTTGAGGATGAGGTAATGGAGGTTGAAGGACATGCACCATCCTCTCATTAGTCACCAACAAAGGAGCCGCATAGTAGATTTGGTGGCTATGATTTTAATTTATTTTCCATTGTGTGGTAGTGAATAAGAACATAATCATTATTCTTATTCAAATTTTTAATAAGTGAGCACAATTTATATGTATTTTTATGTGATGTAAGATAGTGATGAGAGCTAATAAAATTACTACAACATCATGATATTGTATTTGTTGGTTAACTACCTATAAAACCATCATGTTGTGGTTTTTTGTTAACCATGTAAAACAATCCTAGTTAGATGTAGGTTGTTGGTCAATCATAGTAAAAACCATCTTATTTTTGGTTTTGATTAACCACTTATAAAAACATCATGTTTTGGTTGTTGGTAAACTGATTGCAAAACCATCCTTGAGGTTGTTGGTTATCCTAAAAAAATCATCCAAATCATGAGCAAACAGAAGTGACAAATTATATTACAAGATGGTGTTTTACCCATGTTCACACTAAGGGGGGTGATGTTAAAAATAATAACACTCACATGGTTTATTAGTGAGTCATAATATTGGCTAATATTATTTTTGTGAGATTGTGTGTTGTGAGTTACAATAAACTCATGTATATAAGTTAGTTATTATTAGTGAGAGAATACATTCTTGTGTTAGAATAACAATCTAGTGACTGTAGGGATTGAAGCCTCATTGATTATAGGAGATGCTTGCTATATATTTTTAACTCTATGTTTGAATAAAATATAGTGTGAGTTTATTTTATTATTATAATTTTCTGTGTTTGGGTTTACCAGTTATTGTATTAGCTACTACTGTGTATAAAATAATTTAATTTATATCACTATAACTAGATTATGAGACTAGGAATAGAGTTTGAAATTTACACATAAAATCTCTTGGTAATTTAGTTGGGCCCAATAAGCTCCATTTTCAGATTTAAAATTGGGACCCTCTTGTTTTGATTTGGTCTTTAGTTTGTATGTTTCTAGATATGGAGTTCAACCTTCTAAATGATCCATTGATATTAACTAAATGAAAATTAAAATATTTTGTATGTAAAAAGTCCCATGTCTGATCTTCCCAGTCTAATTATACATCTAAAATGTTTTATTTAAAAATGACCAAGTCTTTATAATTTCCCAATATAAACACTATTGATATTTAGTTTTTGACTTGGCTATTAGGAAATTATTTGAGCTTTGAATTTGATGTGAATTCATTATTGTGGACTAATGAATTTTAATATGTATCTAAGGTCAAAAGTTGGCCTTTTTTTTTCACCTTGGTGGATTTTATCATTTTTTGTCTAACTTGATAATGATTTTGTTTGCCTTAGTTATTTATTTCCTTATCTTTCATTTAGGTTTTGAAGACTTCTTGGGGTCCCCTTGATCCTTCTACACATCCAAATATCATAGATGCACGACTTCAAAGTCAAATCTTGTTAAGAAAATGACCAAGTCCTTTTAAAGTACTAGGCCCTTGAGATGGTGCCATGTCGTACCATCTCAGGAGATCAAAACCTCAAAAGCTTAGAACCTTATAAGCCTAGAAGCTTAGGACTTCAGAGGCATTAAGGAATTAACCCAAAGGCTCGAGATCTTAGAAGCTCAAAATCTCAAAACCTTAAATGTATTACACCATTAGTCTAAAGGCCCTTGGTCCTAAGGCCTCGAGAAGATGCCACATGGTGCACTCTTGAGAGCCCAGGAACCTAGAGTGATCACATCATTGGCCCAAGGCATGAAGAGCCTAGGAGATTGAGAAGATACTAAATGTCTATGGAAATGAAAAAAGAAAATATCAAAGTAAAGTTCAGGGGAAATGACAAGCTACTAAATGGCAAAGTGGGACCTGATGGACAAAGCCAATGGCTTAGAAAAAGAAAATGATTGTGAAACCAAGAATAATCCAAGTGGAAAAGAGAGCCCAAGGACATAAAATAAGATGAGCCTAAACCACATCAATTGACTGAGTCATAATAAAGGGCATGAGCCTAAATTTGGCAGCCCATAAAAGTAATATAATCGCCCAAATTGAGGAAAGCAATATAATAATTAATCAAGATGGATTTTGAGGAGTCTGATTGGTCAAAGGAGATACGTGGAGTGATCTAGTGGCTTCTTGACCCAAATATTCTCCTAGGTGGGACAAATATAAGAATTAGTCAAATTATTTAGTCCAAAATGGAGAAGTGGGGGATTATTTTGGTTACATAAGTATCAAAATTATGAAGAAAAGGTAAAGTAAAATTTGGATTTACTTTGAGAATGGAAGGAATATTCTAACCAAATATAGTTGTGTCTGCTTGGAGTGACAATCATGGCTAGAGATGGGGACTTACACTACTTGGAGACAAGTCCCATTTGCTTTTCTATATAATGTATTCTATAATATTTATTTTAGGGGGGAGATTATATGCACAAAATCTCAACAAAAATTATGATAGGTTCACTCCTTTTTTCTAGTTTTGTTTTGGCTTGTGATTGTTTGTCTATAGGGTGCATTTAAATGCTTTAATAATAACACTAGAATAGATACTAGTCTGGTTTGAAATTAATGTTGTTATTTAGTAATATTATTCATTTATTAATGGAAATTTTTTTATTAATGTTGCTTTAATAATAACACTAGAATAGATACTAGTCTGGTTTGAAATTAATGTTGTTATTTAGTAATATTATTCATTTATTAATGGAAATTTTTTTATTAATGTTAAAAATAGATTGCAAATCTTGTTTACTAATGAATGTGAAGTTAGATTGTGTAATAGCTAGTCTGATTGGTTCTAATTTTCCATTTTGTTTAATTGAATGCAGTGTCAAGCCATTATGTGTAGTTACAAGTCTTTCATATTATTTTATTTAATATAATTTTAGGGTAATATTTTTAATTAAATCCTCATAATCCTCCCTATTAAGTTACTTCGATTTGTGTTATAGCTAGACATGGTACACAATGGTATAATTATGGTCGTGCATGATTTTGATTTTCAACATTAACAATATTATTTCAGTCAAAGAACCACTTAATTTAATTTATTAATATTTATCACCTTTTATTTATTTTTGATGAATATTCTACCCATTATATTATAGTGTGATACCCATGTGACCGATGAAGCAAAAGGACTTAAGCAAATATCAATAAGAATGATCATAAAATATGAATTTGAAAGAATTTTTGATGGTTAATTTCCATTTCTCACCTAGCCAAATGATTGAAAAATTCTAAGCCCTTAGATTCAAATAGTTGAATCCAAAAAATGAGGGGACATTATGTCCCATGTGCTCTTATCTCTCTTTGTCCCATTAGATTAGTTAATTCAATAACTATTTCTACTGAGGGTCATGAATTAAAGCCAATATAAACTGATGCTAAAAGGAAGGCCAAAACCTATTTATGATTTATTTAAATTTAGATCAATACCATCTCCTTCTACATCTTCCAATTTTTTTATTTGCTTAATGCAACCAACAAAAACTAATGCTATAAGGAGGGCCTGAACCTCTTTATTATGAATTAGACTTTAACTCAACACCCTCTCCTTCTAGTTCTCTTAATTTATATTGTTTACTTAATGTAAACAATATAAATTGGTTCTATAAGGAAGGATATAACCTCTTTATTACTTATTAAACTTTAACTCGATGCCCTCTCCTTCCACTTATCCCAATTCATATTGTTTACTTAATAAAACCAATAGAAATTGGTGCTATAAAGAGGGCCAAAACCTCTTTATTACTTTTTGGAATTTAAATTGGTGACCTCTCCTTCTGATTCTCCTAATTTCTATTGTTTTATTAGCACAACCAATAAAAACTTATGTTAGAAAGAGGGTCTGAACATTCATGCTTTATGTCCAGTTTGAAATTTTAGATACCTTATGTGGCATTGATTTATTATCTACTATGAGATTTTAGATTCTCAATATTTAAAGTTTTATTGGTTTTATGTTATTGGTATTACTATATTGAACTCATATTTGACATATTAAATAATCTAGAGCCTGTTGAGCAAATCACTAGATCATGAATAATTAGAGGTAGATTGATTATATTCCCATTATAAATATTTAAGAGAGAGTGAAATAATAGGGGGAGACTAAGACCTTTAGCCACCCTTACCAGTTCATTCTCTCAACCTACCTAAAATAGACCCCCATCCATTGATGTACCCATGGCTTGGTTAGCAGGGTCTGCAATAAGTGTTTCAGGGGACATGCATGATCTTCCTAGTTACCCTGAGAGTACCTTCCAAGGTTATCCCAAATTACAAGGAGGACTGATAAAGAACATGTCACATCTTATAAAACTATCCTTAGGTTACTCAATGTTGAGCATGAAGATGTATCCTATGGGCTATTCCATTTCACCTTGCTTGATGTGGCCTATGACTAGTTCCTTAACTTTCTTGAGAATTTAATTAGAAGCTGAAATCAATTGAGTAGCATGTTCTTAGGCAATTTTTTTCAAGTGGTAGACCCTAATGTTTAATATTAATAGTTTTATTACATGATAAGGGAGCCTAATTAACCTACACACAATTTTAATACCCACTTTCAAAACATGTATAATAGGGTGACAACCTTGTACATGCCAAATGATCAGGTAGAGTTGGAAATGTTTAAGAATGACTTGTACCTATGGACAACCATGTTATTGAGGAAGGATCCAACTATCATAGCTATTCCACTCACGTATATAGAGACAATAATAATGGACAAGCAACTCAATACATAAGGATAAATGTTATCCCATATTATTAACACCCTCTAAAACATGCCAATATTGAATCCTATCTTGCTTATAAATCAAAATGTATCATTGATATAGTATCTGTTAATCATGAATCAACTTCCTTTGATCTATGTTGCTCCAAATCATAATTTGGGATTTCTAAATTATATTGGTAATGAGGCTATACCATGGGCTTAAAATCAAGTATAGTCCCAGTTGTAATTAATAACATGTAAAATTCCAATCAAGAGTCAACTAAGCCTGAGCTAGAAGTAATCGAAAAGATGGTTTAGAGGTTGATCAATGATTTAATTATTTTGTAAAAATAAGTGGGTATTTCAAGTAGTGGAAATGCTACCATGAAGTTCACTTATCAACATAATTACATACCTAAGAACATGCAATCCAAGCAAGTTGAGTCTTAATATAATAGAATGCTTGAAATCAACATCATGGAGATTGTCCTACCCAACTAGTGTTGTATGTATAACATATCCCAACACGGGGAAATTTATTGTGTTAAATTTTTTAATGATTTTAAAATCCTACAAAAGGAGATTTATGAATAAGAATTTATTCCAAATAACCATAATATTGTAGATCACCCTAATGTTCCTAGTTTATCCAAATTAGTTGACACAGGCATGATTTTGGAGATCCTATACTTCCTTAGTGAAGGAGAAAATAGATTTAAGTATAATACCAATGATATTTAGGCTATCAAATAGTTCTAAAGGGGAAATTATACCCTTAGGATTAGGGCACACCAACCCTTGACAAATTCAACACCACCCAAGAATGATACTACACTTTTTGATCTAAAAGCTAGAAATGACCCACCTCCACCAAAACCAAATGATAATTAGCCCACAACTAGTAAGACAATTTGAAACATATTCAAAGATATGAAAATAATAAAGGCCAATATAACCCTTATTGAATTGGTAAAACTTACTGAACAAAGATATTTACTCCTTAAGTCTCTTACAAATAAGATGACTCAACCTAAAAATAAGGTCGTGACCAATACCAGTGTTGTGATACACAAATCCAAAACTGAGGTTCCACCCTTATTTCTCATGGTATGAATATTTGGAAATAATTTTCACAATTTCTTGGTTGATTTAGGCATTTATAAATTTCATGCTTGTAGGGATTTATAGGAAACTAGGATTGGTCCCTATAAAATTAGATAAGGTAGTGGTCTAGTTTGAGAAGTCTGAAGTCAAGGTTGTAGGAGAAATGTTTAATGCTCATATGTAATTGTAGGTTGAACCAATAATGCAATTGGTCATTGACATATAAATGGTTACAATCCTAAAGGCATATGACATGCTAATGAGTAGAGATTGCTCCAAATCTCTTATTGGTTACATGGAAATAGACTTATCTCATATGTGTCTTCCATGGAGAGGAGTTAAAAATCAGATAAGGATTGATAGAGAGCCACCATATAGATGATGATTAAAAAATATAATATAGTCAATGAATAAGTCAATTTTAATTCCATGAATTTAACTATTTATACTCTGACTACAAAATTAGTAAGGAAAAAGTACCTTGATTGAGATGAAAGTTCAAGTATGTGGTATTTGTATTTTGATAGAGCTTGATCTAAATAAGGGTCAAGATTAGGTATTTTAATTATTGGTATTTATAGTAAAAAACATGTCATTGTATATAGATTGTAATTACACTATACCAATAACATAGCAAAATATGAGGTGTTAATCTTGGAATTATACTTTGCATTTAAGTATGATGTCTATTAATTAAGGGATAACATTATTCTGAATTAGTCATCAATCAGGTAAAGAATAAATTTCAATGTAAGAATTATCATTTAAAAAAGTATAAGCATCATGTTTGGGATTTGATGGAATCCTTTTATGCATTTAACATTATTTCTAATCCTAGAATTGATAATGCCATGCTAAACTCAGTGAATATTTATATTACTAACCTTACACCTTTGGATAGTGTGGATTTGTAAAATTTTTTTATTGAACTGGTTTTATGCCCATTTGTACCTGATAATGTGAAATTTTTTCAAGTGTTTGATGATGATGGACACATTTTGTATTTCCTCTCTAATTCCAATAATTTTGATGCCTAGGTGGTTGATGAGGATGAGAGGAGTGATCTAAATGGAGAACTTTTTGATGCCAGTGGTGTTTTTAACCTTAAGGACAATAAATTCTAAAGGGAATGATATCATTGGAAAGGTTATTTGACTTAGAAATTCAAATAACTAGGCTTGAAAAAGCTATTCACCCTAATTAGAGGTCACAAGTTATTAACATGGGGATACCTAATCATCCTTAGAACATCACTATAGGGATAAAATGCAATGATGAAAAAATGTAAAGATTGTAAAGGATGTTACTTTATTACCAAAATATCATTAATTAGACTTATGGTGACCTGAAGGTGTTTAACCCCAAAGTCATGATGTATAATATTCCCTTGAAACCTAATAAGAAGCCATTTAGACAACACCAAAGACCAGTCAATCATGTTCTTGAGCCACTCATCCTGAAGGAAGTTCAGAAGATGTTATCACCTGGTATAAGCTTTCTTGTGTGACATTCAACTTGTGTGGCTAATTTAGTGCCAGTTAGAAAAAAAAGTGAATAGATTTGGATTTATGTTGATTTTAGGAATCTAAGTCAAGCTTCAGAAAATGATAGTTATCACTACCATCCCTAGATGAAGTCATATAAAGGGTCAATGGATCTGAGATGATGTATTTTCTAGACAAGTTCTTAGGCTACAATCAAGTTATGGTTGACAAAGGACACCGATCTAAGAAACCTTCACCAAAAAGTGGGGCACATTTGATTACAATAAAAATCCCTTTGGTTTGGTCAATGCTTGTGCCATTTTACAAAGAGCCATGTACATAACATCTGAAAGGTTGATTGGTAAGTGCATTTAGTGTATATGGATGACTTAATAGTTTTTTCCAAATATAGAGTAAACTCTTTGAGACACTTGCAGAAGATATTTGAATGCTATCAAAAGTTTGGTATTTCACTTAATCCAAAGAAATGTATTTTCTGTGAAACTAAAGGTAATCTCCTTGGTCACCTAATTACAAGAGAAGGTATGTCCATTGATCCTAAAAGAGCCGATGTCATTTATAAAATTAAATTACCAAATAGTAAGAAGGAATCAAAATAGTTTTTAATTAAAACTATTTTCATATGAAAATTCATTTCAGGATCTAAAGTTTAGTGGATGCTTACCTCAAATAAATCCTTTTAATAAATTAAAGACATCATAATGTAGGCCCCCATTTTGATCAACCCAAATTATATAGAATATTTCTACTTGTATTCATTTGTATATGATCATACCATTGATATCATCCTTACTAAAAAATTAGAAGATAGAGAAAATCCCATAGCTTTCATGAGTGATAATTAGAAGGAAGTTGAATTAAAGTACCCTATTTTGGATAAGCAAGCTTATGCACTCGTAAAGGTAACAAAATTCAAGCATTACATCTTGAGGAACAATTTTTATTCTATGGTTCTAGACCTTGCTATCAAAATGATGTTGGGGCAGAATGAACTTGGAGAAAGAAGAGGATGTTGGGTCTCAAAACTTCAAGAGTATGAAATTGAGGTTAGGACCATAAATCTGGTTTGAGGTCAAAGTTTATCACAATCAATCTCAAAAAGTGACCCTGGTATTACTGTTGTCCAAGTGAATCAGTCTAAACTAAAGCACAACCCTTGGTATGAATCTATTACTTATTACTTGTTATATGGGTCTCCATCGGTTAGCCTAGATAGGACATATAAAAGAGTAGTAAGGTTGAAGGCTACCCATTATATGCTAAAGAAAGGCATTTTATATCATTGAAATCATGAAGGGATTTTCTTGATATTTTTAACAAAAGAGTAAGCACTAGATGTCATGACTTATTTTCATAATAAATTAGGAATCAACCATCCTTACGGTAGTGTGACAACCCATAACATCTTAAGGGCTAGTTATTATTGGCCAACATTATTGAAGGATGTCCATACTCATGTGAGATCTTGTCATCTCTGTCAAAATTTTGCAAATATGGAAACTTATGATGTTATGCCCTTTCAACCAGTAATTGAAGAGCATACCTTTTCTTAATGGGGCCTGGATTTTATTGGAGTCATAAATATAAAATATTCAGCTAGCCATAGATTTATTTTTATATCGACTGACTACTACATAAGATGGGCTAAAGTGATATAAAATAAGAACAACACTACTGAAGAAGTGATAGATTCATTGAAGAACACATTACAACTAGATTCGATACCCCTTTGGTACTTGTTTTTGATAATGGGCCTACCTTTTAGTTAGCTTAGTTGATTGAGTGGGTGTATCAAAATAGAATTACATTGAATTTCTCTTCAAACTATTACCCATAGGAAAATGGTTTGGCTAGGTCCATAAATAAGAACCTATTTTCTTTCCCCCTAACTTGTTTGAGTTGGCCCATATCATTAGATCCTTTGGTGTATTTTCATTGTGTTTTTTCTAAATCAAAATTGATTAGGGTTAATTACTTACCATATCATGGGAAATCAGTTCTATTAGAGGTGATCTCTTAGATTTTAAATTTTAGATCTCCCCTTACAACCCATTAGCTAAAATTTTGTCTAGAAAATAAAGCCTATACACAACCAACATTACATCAAAACTATTTCTAAAGAGAATTAGAAGATATAATAATAATATGTTGAAATTAAGGTCTTATTTGGATAGTTTGGGTTAGTAACTTCAAATGGTGAGTAAATACATGATGATCATTCACAATTTAGAAGTTAGACAATAAGTAGTCATTCTTGAACAACTCCATAAGTTAGAAGCAATTATTTTTTACATTTTTAGAATTTTGAGGGCCAGTAATTTGAAACAAGGTTAATGGATTTAGATCAATTTATTTTATTACATATACTATCAATTGCACTTAATTTAACATCTAAAACAAATGGAAGCATTGATTCAGTTTGAATTTGTCTTAGTAATCTAATTTTTCTAAGTCTATCATTATACCCATGACTTGGTTCCCAACCCTTAATGATTGAACATAGAAATATTTTCAAAAGAAATGAATCAAAAGAAATTAAATAAAAATGCAAAATCTAAAACCTTCCTCAAAAGGGTGATTTAGGGAATCTCCACCATAAGATTTTTAGCCTGGTTAGTAGTGGAGCAAGGCCTTGAGTGGAACTAGAGGTATCTCTATCAAGGCTATAGATGCTTAGTTGGTAACAAGGCAATGCTTATGGCATTCCCCCAAGCTAAATAACAAATCTTTTTCCTTTTAGTTTTTTTTTCATTATCTAAGTAAGTCTAAATTATTTTATAAAAATTCAAGAGATATAAAAGAATAAATAACTTTTACACGCAGTGATGGTCTAAGGCTGAATTTTAACTTAGTATGTCACATGTTAAAGTAGAATTTAGTGCTTTCATATTTATAGTTTTGTGTAATAAATTATTTGTAGTTTATGCTTGTTATTCAGGTGTGAAGATTTAAATTCTAGGTTTTGAATGCTAATGCAACATTCTTTCCGTAAAAGTTGCCATTATTGGGTCCAACATGCCCCTTTCTTAGATTTCAAATGGGGACCCTCTTGTTCTGGTCTAGTGTTTGGTTTTTAGGTTTTTAGATATGAAGTTCTGCCTTCTAAATAATTTATTGATATTTACCAAATTATAATTCAAGTCTTTTAAATGTAAAAATTCCCATGTTTGATTTATCTAATCTAATTGTACCTCTAAAATATTTTATTTAAAAATGACCAAGTCTTTATAATTTCCTATTATAAAGACTCAGTCAATATTCAGTTTTTGAATTGGATATTCAAAAATTATTCAAGCTTTAAAGTTGATGTGAATTCATTGCTATAGATTGATGAATTTTGTTATGTGTCTAAGCTTAGAAACTAGCCTTTGTTTTATGCCTTGGTAGATTTTCATATTTTTTGGCTAACTTACTAATGACTTCATTTTCCTTAATTCTTCATTACCTTATCTTTTCTATATATTTTAAAACTTCCTAGGGTCCCCCAAATTCTTCTATGTGTCTAAATCTCAACAATACATGGAAGTCAAATATTGTTGAAAAAAATGACTAAGTCATTTTAAAGCCTTGGTCCCCAAGATGCTACCATGTGGTACCATATTAGGAGATTGGAAGCCCAAAAGCTCAAAGCCTTAGAGGCATTAAAGAATTATCCCAAGGCTTGAGACCTCGGAAGCTAATTTTTTTGAAAACTTGGGGTATTATAACATTAACCCAAAGGTCTGTGGCCCTAAAGATATGCCATGTGGTGTACTCCTAGGAACTCAGGAGCCCAAAGTCATTACAACATTGTCCTAAAACAAGAAGAGCCCAGAAACTTGAGAAGATGCCATGTAGCTATGCTAATAATAGAAGTAAATATAAAATTAAATCACAGGGGAAATGATAAATTTCCAAGTGGTAAAGTGGGACTTGATGGATAAAGCCAATGGCCTATCAAAGGAAAAGGATTTTGAAATTAAGAAGAAGCCAAGTGGAAAAGAGAGTCCAAGGACATAAAGTAAGATGAATCCAAACCATGTCAATTGATCGATTCATCTTAAAGGGCATGGGCCTAAATTTAACATCTTTTGAAAGCATTAAAGTATCCCAAATTGAGGAAAGAAACAAAATAATCAATCGATCTAGATTTTGAGGAGTTTGAATGGTCAAAGGAGATATATGGAGTGAGCTAGTGTCTTATTGACCTAAGTATTCTTCTAGGTGGGACAAACAAAAGAATTATAAAAAGTACTTGATCCAAATGGAAGAAATGGTGGATCATTTTAGTTAAAAAAGTGTCACAATAGTGGATAAAAGGCACAATGGAATTTGTATTTCCTTTGAGAATGGAGGGAATATTCTAACTGGATGTAGTTGTGTCTACCTAGAGTGGCAATCATGGCTAGAGATGGGGAACTTGCAGTACTTAGAGATAAGTCCCTTTATATTTTATATATAATGTATTCCACATTATTTTTTTGAGGGAGGAGATTTTATGCACCAATTTTTTTTAGAAATTATGATAGGTTCAGTTCTCTCTTTTTCTTGTTTTATTTTGGCTTGTAATTGTTTGCCTAAAGGGTGCATTTAAATAATTTTGTAACAACATTGAAATAAATACCAATCTAGTTTGAAATTCATGTTTTTATTTAGTAATTCCCTTAATTTTTTGATGGAACATAATTGATTAATGTTAAGAATAAATTATAATGCTTGTTTAGTAATGAATATGCAATTAGATTATGTAATAACTAGTCTGATTGGTTCTGAATTTCCATTATGTTTAACTTGAAGCTATGTCAAACCATTGCATGTCGTAGCTATAGGAATTTCATATGATTTTATTTAATATACATTTAAGGTAATAAGTTTAGTTAATTCCTTAGAATATTTCCCATTGAGTTTCTTTGATTTGTGCTACAACTAGACCTGATACACAATGGTATAATTATGATCAGGCATGCTTTTGATTTTTAGCATTAACAATCTTTTTTTAGTCAAATAACCACTTAATTTCCTACCTTACTCTTTCTCCCATTTTATATTTTTTTTGATGAATATTTTTCCCATTGTATTATAGTGTTATACCAATGTGAATGAGGAAGGAAAATGACTTAAGCAAACACTAGTAAGAATTTTCAAACAATACAAAATTGATATAATTCCTGGGGGTTAATTGCCATTGCTCACCCAACTAAAAAATTAGAGAGTTATTGACCCTTGGATTCAATAAAATAAATCCTAAAAATGAGGGGACATTGCATCCCATGTGTTTTTATCTCCCTTTGTCCCATTAGATTAGTTAATTTAATAATTTCTCTGCTATGGCTCACAAATTGAGGCCAACAAATTTGACCATAATCTAGAAAATAGACATAAATAATAGATCAACAATTATGACTTTAGATAGAATAAATAACTGATTTTGAACTTGTATTATCAATTTAAATACATGATGTTATGATATTAACCTTTTCTAATTTTTTATCTAATTGTTTTTAGGTTGTGTTGGGTGTCGTTATCCCCTTCATTTAATCAACTTTCTGTTGATATCATATTTAACTAGGGCTATGTCTAAAGCTGTATGCAACAAGAGGAATCGTAACGATTTAGTAATTGAGTGGGGGTATTTATATGTATATATATTTTTAGGGGTTTTTAATGTATTAAGGATTTATTGGTTAAAACCTTATTGGAATCAAACTATGCAAATCTATTGGAAATAAACACACGTTGCAGAAATGAAATACATTGATGGAAATAAACACACGTTGAAAAAATAAAATTGATTACTGGAAATAAACACACATTGCAGAAATGAAATTGATTGCTGGAAATAAACACATGTTGTAGGAATGAAATTGATTGCTAGAAATAAGCATGCATTGCAAAAATGAAACTTTAATCTAAAACGCCTGCAGGAACAAATTTATAACAAATCTTAACTTTAAAGAGTTGGAAGCATTTATAAATTTAATAGAGTTACCTGTTTAATTTTGATAATAGAAATATAAATACCGACAAAAAATGAAGATCCTGGTTCTTTGGAGGAGTGGGCCCTTGCTCCGCCTAGAATAGGATTTGAACAATTCAACTTGCTTTCAAAATAGAAATGGCTATTTCATTGATAAAATGTTCTGTATTACAAATGTACTAATCTATCCTTTATCTCTCTATTATCCTATGATTTTCTCTCTATCTTCTATCTTCTATATCTCTATATCAAGTTTGTATATATAGATGCTTTGATGGCTGAAACTGTTTCATAGATACGATGGAACTAAATCATGCCCAGAATAGATGCTGAATCAAGATGTGGCTGGATGTCCAACTATGTGATAATTGTCTTGATTCTGCCAGTTCAAAAAATTAGGAATCTATTCCTAATTTAATGGGATCATTGATCTTTGATAGATCACCAGCCGTTTGGAATAGATCCTCATCAATTCCATATGTAGCCGCAAAAGTTCTGGAGCTTATCTAAAAGAGTATCAGAGCTAAATATAGAGTTCCAGAGCTAAGTCCAAAAATGCAACAACTTGAAATAGTATGGTGGAGTTCTAGAACTAACTATGATGGTTTTGGAACAGATTTTGCAGGTTCTATAATTAACTGTGATGATTTTGGAATAGATTCTACAGGTTCTAAAATTAATATGAATTGAGTCCAATGCTTCCAAAAATATGCAAACCACTTCATATTTATTCTTTAGCCCGATGATGACCTGTTTTATTGCAAAACTAGAATTTTCCAACACACTTGTTAGGAATTATAGGTATTTTAAAATGTTAGAATCACAATCAACAAAAGATGGATAATCACATTCTAACTCATCTTAGATCAAAATAAAAGTTACAAAATGCAATCAAACTTAATAAAAAGAGAGAGTAAGATGAGGTCATTTATTATACATTTATTGGGCATATCCTGGCCTCATCATTTCCCCCATACTTACTTGTTTATAAGTCCCTTTACAAACTTCACTCTTCAAATTTAGGATTGTATATACTGCATTCCATTTGATTGCTCAGATCAAATGGCTAAAACTGAATATCCCAATGCTTTGATTTAGAAGTACTATACCCTACTCCTGCTTTTACTTTTCTTTTCCATTCCTCAAATGGAGTGGGATGTTGAGGTTCTCTGTTTTGCCAAGGAGATATGGGGGTGAGAAGTAGAGGTGGCCTTGTCTACATTCGTATCCATATGCTCAGGGGAGTTTCATTGATCTGAGGAATTATTGTGCATAAAGCTTTTGCCCTTTCTAAACTCCAGATCAAATTTGAAGGGGATATTACTTACCTTCTTTTCAATGCCACTGGAAGAAATTCCTATATTTTTAAACATGCATCATAGATATTATCAAAATTTGCCCTTTCATAAGTGGTGAAGACATCCATGCTTTGCTGTAAACTAAAAAGATAAGGTCCCTTGAATTTATCATTAAATGCATGGGATTGGAAATATGTAGCAAAGGCAGATGGATTGCCATAATGAATTCTCATATAGAGACCATATGAACTAGCCTTTGACCAATGCTCTGACTCCCTTTCTTGTTTTGCCAAGGAGATAAGGGGGTGGGAAGTAGAGGTGGCCTTGTTTGCATTCGTATCCATATGCTCAGAGGAGTTTCATTGATCCAATGAATTATTGTGCATAAAGCTTTTGCCCTTTATAAACTCCAGATCAAATTTGAAGGGGATATTACTTACCTTATTTTCAATTCCACTGGAAGAAATTCCCATATTTTTAAACAGGCATCATAGATATTATCAAAATTTGTCCTTTCATAAGTGGTGAAGACATCCATGCTTTGATGTAAACTAAAAAGATAAGGTCCCTTGAATTTATCATTAAATGCATGGGATTGGAAATATGTAGCAAAGGCAGATGGATTGCCATAATGAATTCTCATACAGAGACCAGATGAACTAGCCTTTGACCAATGCTCTGACTCCCTTTCTTTCCATGCAATCTGATTTTGAAGAACAGATAAAAATGTGTTAAGCTAGATTTCTCCGACATACAAATTGATCATAAAACATGTATTTCTTTCTAGCATAAAATTATAGAGGTAGAATTCACAAAGAAGGTTTTTATATTTTGTATTAGCTAAGGAGTAGGTGGCCGAGAAATTAGCTTCATCTTTTATTTCATGTAGAAAGCCACATGCTATCCTTTCTAATTGCCAGCGAATAAATTGTTCCTCTAAAAACATGCTATAAACAAGAGGTCTTCTGCATGCAAGCAGCTTCTCACTCATCATAAAAACTGTTTGTATTTTCATAAGACATTTATACTTATCGTTTTCCTCCTTGTAAAATTTGTCTTCCCGTTCTTTCCTTGCTTTCTCTTCTTCTACCAGTTTGCCTTTCAAGTTTGTATTAGATGCTTTGATTTCACTGAGTTCTCTACATGTGTCATCCCATAACTGCTTGAGTGGCAAATAAGTCAATTCAGTCTTTGTAAAAACTGTTGACATAGAGGTTTGTCTTGTACATTTTTCCTCATTCTCCATTAGTTGCCTTTTAGTTTCTGCTAATTCTTCATTCTTAGCTGTGAATTGGTTTGTCAATTTTTAAAGGAGCATTTCCTTCTATTCTAACTTGAGTTTGAGGAAGTTCAATTCTTCATCCTTTTCTTTGATAATGAGTTCTACTCTACACAAAAATAGAGCCTATTTAATTTTCTAGTTTTGTTCTTTTTCTAAAAGTTCTTGGGGATTTAAGCATTCCTCTTCCACCATAGGGGATTTCCCTTTCCTTCTCCAAGATGCTTGTTCATCTTTTGCATGTGATGGTGATGTAGTCTCACCTATTTCTTGGAAAACTAGCTCCTCAAATCTTTCATCTTCTTTTTCCTTTTCTGCTTGGCTTGGTCCAGGAGGAGTCATGGCCATGCTACCCAAAATATCAACAGCTTCAGTTTCTAGCCTATCTTGTTCTTCCAGCTCCTCTGAACTTTCTTTAGACTTTTTATGACATTTTCTTTCTTGAGGAGCCTCAAAATGTGTAGACATAGGTCTCCTCTTAGAACATCTTCTAGTTTTCACCTTTTGTTCAGGTCTAGGTGAATTGTCATTGTCAGAGATAGGTACCAATTCTTCTATACCCTCAGTAGAAGAAGAAATGACTTGAGAAGGTATAGTAGAGTCTGCAATTTTAACTTTTCTTCCAGATTTTCTTCTTTTTGGTATTTCTTCTTCCCCTAATCTTTTCTTTTCTTCAGCAATGGTAGCCATTTTCAAATCAACTGAAGGAGTAGGAGAAGTTTCTATTGTTGTTCTGGGAATACCAAGTTTTTGTCCAAATTTGCCAAGAAATTTGTCCCACATTTCTTCCCCATTTTTCTTGGAAAGGAAATGGTGTTGGCATATTAAATGCATTAACACATGATGTCTAATTGTTCCTACACCCCAAGAATACCTCTAGGCCATGGTATGGATGGAGTCAAAAAGAAACCCTGGAAGGTTTACTATCTAAGGTGTATAAGGAAGGACTTCTTTTCCCACTGTCCCAAATTTTCCATCACAAGTTAAATATTTAACTATCCAGAATGCTACTTTGTCAAAGGGTTTAGGCAAGTTGGCCCTCTTAACTCCTTTGATGATTTGATTTGTATTATAAATATATTAGGGTTCAGCTTCCCCTTCTTTTAACAAGGTTTTAGTCAGGTCTTTCAATGTTCCTGTGACAACGTTTGGGACATGCATTATAGGTATTCTAGACATCTCACTTATGATATTCACATAAAAAGGAATGAAAACTTTCCTAACCTTTGTCCTTTTTTCTCTAATAGAATAATAAATTCTCTTACCAGTTGATCATTGTCTTTGAGAAATTTCCTCAAAAACTCTAGCCATCCTACCTATTGAAAGATATTTGCTACTTCATCATCTACAAGGAGTTAGGTATCATTATTTGGTTCTGACTTCTTTTTGATTCCCATGATTCATTTTTTTTCTTTTGAATCTTTCACAGGTTAGCTGAAAATTACTTCTTGTATCAGCAAAACTGATGATTATAGCTACAAAACTAGCAGATTCGGTTGCTGATTTGGCGAATTCAGTTGTGAAATTACTGTACTCAGCTACAAAACTACTATACTCATCTACGTACTCATCTATGGAATTGTTGGATTTGGTTGCTTCAATCATAAGAATGATTCTTTATGATTATCTACTAACTCATTCCATCATCAATATCCTTCTCATGATTTTGCACATTTAACCATGATGTATAAAAGATGACTCATCATACTAATCTTTCTAAATCAAGTCTAATCACACATGCAAACTTTCATTAAAACTTTAACAAGTTAAAAACATAATTACCATCCTTGATGATGTAATCCCTCCATCATGCAGACACATCATCCCTGAAAAATGGTTAGAAAATAGTTAGAATTCAAAAAAGTTTTATTTGAATTAGCCATTTATTTGAGAAGATCAACCGTCATCACTGATTTTCAATTGATCTCTTTTTTTATTTTTGGGAAGAGAACACCATTTATTGGTTTTCATTCTCTTCCTTTTTTTTGCGAGGGGAAGAGAATGCCATTTACTGGTTTTCATTCTCTTCCTTTTATTCTGGATCTTTTCATCTGATTATTTAATCATTTTGGAAGAACTGGGTTCTTTCATGTGATCAAATTCTTTGCTTGCTTCAATCTGCTTCAAGAATTCATCCTTAGTAGGAGGCTTCCTATAAATTTTTAGCCTGTGTCCATTGACCAAGAGTATTCTTCTACTGCTATTAATGGGAAGCAACTGGATAGAACCATTGTCAAATATCTGCTTGATCTGAAAAGGTCCCAACCATCTGGTTCTTAATTTACCTTTGAATTATTGATATTTAGAATCAAACAACAATGCCCAGTCTCCTACTTTGGATTGTCTTCCCTTGATATGTGAATCATGACATTGCTTCCTTTGACCTTGGATTGTCTCTATCTGGTTAAGTGCTTCCATTCTAAATTCATCTAATTCATTGAGTTGAAGGATTCACTCCTTTTTAGCTACATCCAATTCAATTCCCACCTTAGCTGCTGTCCTCAATGTTTGTATTTCAAACTCAATAGGCAACAAGGGATTTGTACCATAGACTAACTCATATGGTGAAGACCCTATTGTGGTTTTCCAAGTTGTATTGTAAGCCCAGACAACTTTAGGTAATCTTTTTACCCAATCTCTTCTTTCAGATTCAACTGTTTTAGTGAGGATGTTTTCTAATTCTCTATTTGTTACTTCAACTTGTCCATTTGCTTGCGGGTGATAGGGAGATGAATTCTTATGATTCATTTGATAATACATTGTGAAGGCCTGGATCATATTGGACATAAATTGTGGTCCCTGGTCTGAAACTAAGCTTCTTAGTGCTCCAAACTTTACCATAATTTTGTGCCAAAGGAAATCAACAATTGCTTCTTTAGTGGCATTTGTTAAAGCCTGCACTTCTGCCCATTTTGTTACATAATCAGTACACACAAGAATATGCTCTTTTCCTTATGAAGGAGGATTAAAAGGTCTAAAAAAATCCAATCCCCATCTCTCAAATAGTTCAATCACTACTTGTGGTTGTAGAGGCATTTCATTGGTAATGGTTGGCTATCCCATCCTTTGACAAGGATCACACCTCTTGATATATCTCTTCACATCTTTGTACAGAGATGACCAATAGTAACCAGTGCTAAGTATCTTGTGAGCTATTCTTTTCACTGAATAGTGTCCTCCACTTGGTTCATCATGACATGCCTAGAGGATGTCAAAAATTTCATCTTCTCTTACACACCTAGGTAAAACCAAATCAGGACCACATTTAAATAACATTCCATTTAACCATTTGAACTGTGCACTGGTTTTGATTATTTTTTTATTTGTTTTTTAGTGAAAGAATGAGGAAACTTCCCTGTTGTAAGATAATTTACCATGTCAGCAAACCATGTTGTGTTAGCTAAAATAACAAATAATTGTTCATTTGGAAAGTTATCCTTGACTAGATCCTACTCCCTTGTACTGGTAAATCTTGACAAGAAATTAGCCACCACATTAGATTTTTCGGATTGTTCACAATGGTAATATCAAATTCTTGTAGAAGTAATGACCATCTAATTATTCTACCTCCACCCACTAGTTTATTCATTACATATTTAATTGCTAAGTGATCTGTATGTACAAATGTTTTATACCCTGTAATGTAATGTCTAAATTTATTGATTGCATAGATCACAACCATCAATTCTTTTTCAGTGGTAGTGTAATTTATTTCAGTGGGAGTAAGATTTTTACTAAGATAGTAAATATCATACATTCTTCCTTCTTCATCTCTCTATCCCAAAACTATACCAATTGAGGTATTTGAGGCATCAGTTTGGATGTGAAAAAGTTTCTCCCAATTAGGTCCTTGAAATATTGGGGTAGTTACTAATTTCTCTTTAATTTCTTTAAAAGCATGTTGACACTATTCATCCCAAAGAAATTCATAGTCCTTGGTAAGAAATTTAAACATGGGGGCAACAATTTTACTAAAATCCTTGATAAAATGCCTACAGTATCCAGCATGTCCTAAGAATAATTTGATATCTATGGGATTTTGTGGAATATGCAAGTCTGATATAATCTTGATTTTGTTTTGATCAAGCTGAATTCCTCTTTTTGAAATATGGTGCCCTAATACGATCCCTTCATCAACCATCATTAAACATTTCTCATGACTAAGAGACAAGTGATGTTGTTCACATATTGTTAATAATCTATCCAAAATTTTTAAGGCATCATCAAATGTATCTCCATACATAGTAAATTCATCCATGTATACCTCCACATAGTCATTTGTTAGGTTTGCAAAAAATGCTAATACAACTCTTTGAAAGGTTGCTAGAGCATTACATAGTCCAAATGGCAATACCCTATAAGCAAAGGTACCCCATGGACAAGTAAATGTAGTTTTGTCCTGATCCTTAATAGTAATTATGATTTGATTGTATCCAGTAAATCCATCTAAGAAGGAAAAGTACTGTTTACCTAAAAGGTTGTCTAAGACTTGATCTATGAATGGTAAGGAAAAATAATCTCTCAGGGTGGCTTTGTTCAATTCCTTATAGTCAACACAAATTCTCCATTTTTCATTCTTTTTAGGGATAATTACAAGAGGATACACCCATTGGCTATCTAAGATAGGGTAGATAAAGCATACTTGTAATAGTTTTTCAATTTCTTGTTTGACAATATCCCTTAAGGTTGGATTAATCCTTCTTTGAGGTTGCCTAACTGGTCCAATATTTTTAGTATAAATGTGATGGGTACAAATACTTGGATGAATTCCTTTCACATCTCTATAGTCCCAAGCAAATGCTTTAGTATGATTCTTCATAACATCAAATAGTTTGACTTCTTCATCGCTCTTTAACCAGCTATTAATATTCAATTTTTTTTTAGTTGAATCTCAACATGTTTGGTTCTAGGATATGATGAACTAATTTATTGAAAGGGTTCTATTAAGGTGTTTAGTAGACAAGCATGTGGTAACAATATATGATATGTAACAACATCTCTAAAAGTTTCTAGAGGCAAAATGCTGGGTAAAGGACAACAAGAAGAGTTATGATACTTATCTTGTTGTAGGTCGAACTCCTCATTACTGCTATTTTCCAAAAATTCATCACTATCTCTTGATATCTCTAAAGCTGATGTTACAGATCCTTCCTCTCCCCAAGAGAAATCATGTTCCTCTGGAGTGAAGTTATCTTCACTTGCAGAGAATTGGTGTGGTTCCATAACTAACTGTGATGTTTTCGGAACTAACTATGATGGTTCTAGAACTAACTGTGATGGTTCTAGAACTAATTGTGATGGTTCCAGAACTAATTGTGATGGTTCCAAAACTAATCCTAACTGCTCCAATGATGATTGATGTTCATTTGATGAAGGATTAACCATATCATCTATTTCCCGTACATGATCCTGCAATGTGATCATAGCCAAAGAAGAAAGATTTTGCTCATTAATATCAGGATTATCAATCCATAATTTCACTTGATTATCAATAAAAGGTCATGCAAATGGATATAATGAAATTTTCTTAGAATTCTTACCATTTGAAATAGTCATATCACCTGACCTGTAATCAATTAAGGCAACAACTATAACTAACCATGGTCTCCCCAAAATAATGGGATAAATAAGTGTTTTACCTTTTGGATGCAATATAAGGAAGTCAACTTGATATGACCATGGTTCCACCATTATTGCCACATCTTCAATAACTGCTTCTAGTTTTGCTACAGACTGATTTGCCATCTGCAATATGGTATTAGTAAGTTATATGCCTATTAATGGTAATGTTTTCAAAGTGTCCACTATCATTACATTGATAGCTGCACCCAAATAAATCAAAATGTTATGTATATCCTTATTTCGTATAGAAATAGAAATAATAGGGCTTCTAAGATCTCCATATTTAGGTAGCAAGAGTTTTCCTGCTAATAAATCAACAAGTTTCCCATTTACCTGAATAGTCCTGGGGTGTTGCTTGTTTCTCCCAAGTTTTTTAAAACATAACAATTTGATTAACTTGTTCAACTCTGGAATATCCTTAATTGCTTGTAAAAATGGTATTTTAATATTCAATCTTCTTAGTTCCTACACCAATTCAGATTCCTTAAGTTCTATGGTTTCTATAAGTCTTTCTAGAAATGGAATCTCAGTAGAATTCTTTTCTGGTTCCTTATCTTTTTCTTTGTCATCTTCCTTAGGTGTAACTATGCTATGGGTTTTAGCTTCTTCTGTCATCTCAGTGATTATAATAGGTGGACTGCTAACTATTTTGCTAGATCTAGTTTGAATGTTTTTACAATCCATTGTATTTGAATCAACTAATTTTTGTAGTTCTATTTCATATACAGGAGTTGTTTGTTTGTTTCTTGGGTTTGCTACTGGTTGTGATGTCATTTGGGTTTAGACTATGTTTTTAATCTACATATTTTGTGCTGGGGGTCCCATTATGGCTTGTTGGTTCTGATTTGGATATGTTTTTCCTTACACATAATTGTTAGGGCTCCATCTAGGTTGTGGCCAAGCATAAGGATTTCCTTGACCAGCCCAAGGTTGATGATGTCCTTGAGTATTCCAAGATTGACTTGACCAATCCTAAGGATGCCATGTGGGTTGAGGGGCCCAAGGTGGCTGTCCCCAACTTTGTGGTACTGTTTGAGCTGCCCATGGCATCATCTAGGGATTAGGAGTTGGTCTTGGCATAAACTGTCCTTGATTAGGTTGTCTCTGAACAAAATTTAATTCTTCTATGGTGGATGATGTATTGGTTTGTTTGAGCTGATTTTTTATGAGTGGAAGAAAAGAACAAGTGTGAGTATCATGTTCTTTAGATTCATAGACAAGACATACTTCCATTTTATCCAAAGGGCATTCCCTTATTGCATGCTTCTTCCTACATCTAGGACAATACATGGATAATGGTTCAAGTTGGGCATTTGATTTAGCTTGCAATCCATCCATGGTGGAGGTTAATTGAACTAATATATCTATTTTAAAGTTTTCCAATTCATCCATAAATTTGTTCATATCTGGATTCAAAATTTTAACCATTTTCCCTGTTCTAGGTCCACTCCTTATTCTTGAATAGTTTCTACAAATTTCTATGATTTCATCCATTCTTAACTGAACAATGTTTCCTCTACCAATTAAATCAAGGGTTTCTCTAGATTCATCATCCAAACCTTTAAGAAAAATGGTTTTATTTAAATCTTCTTGAAGTACAAATCCA
The DNA here is from genome assembly GCA_037957365.1 of Torreya grandis. NCBI lineage: Eukaryota > Viridiplantae > Streptophyta > Pinopsida > Cupressales > Taxaceae > Torreya > Torreya grandis. The sequence continues at coordinate 2,905,724 of JARHVA010000872.1, read as the reverse complement.
CATCTTTTACTAACAAAGAGGAATCTATCCAAATAATCTTCCATATTTTCATCTTCTTCCTGTTTGATTTTGAAAAATTATTCCTTTCAATTTCTTCCTCTACAATAATCTTGATATTTGTCTAGGAAGATAGTTTCCATTTGTTCCCAATTCTTATGGAATTAGATGTTAATCCCATAAACCACCTCATTGCTGCATCCTTCAGGGTAGATGGAAACAACTTTAGTTTTTGATTATCTATCTTGTAATCATAAGTCTGACATAGTACTTTAAACTCAAACAAAAATTGGTCAAGATCCTCAAATGACATTCCTCAAAATGTGGGCAAGTATGCAGGTGAAATGTTTTTCATAGTGGTTTCATCATCCTCGATATGAATGGGATAGGTAAATTTTCTCTCAGGGTCTTTTCCATCTTCTCGTTCCATCTCTTAGGTATTTTCTAGTTCCTTCTCCCAATCAATGTGGTATGTGGTCTATTTTTGGGATGGTGAAAAGTCAGGAGTAAGGGGTTGACTACTCAATTGGGAATCCTCCTCCCTATGGTTTTACTTGGTTCTAATGACTGATCCAAAAATTCTAAGGATGGAAATTTTTCTTCTTGTCTTGTAGGAGATAATGGTGCCTCCAATTCTTAATCAACATCCTTTCTTAAACTAGAGGATGATGGAATTTCTTGTTCAAAAATTTTGGGAAAAAATCTTCCCTTGGAATTTCGTGGTCTACTCATAAATTAGGGAAATTTTCTTTAATTACTAAATGAATGATTGTTGCTCTTGTTGACACCTAATTAGAAAATTCCAACTAGTGTTCCTTGGCAATGGCACCAAAAATGTTGGGTGTTGTTATCCCCTTCATTTAATCAACTTTTTGTTGATGTCATATTTAACCAGGTCTGTGTCTAAAGCTGTATGGAATAAGAGGAATCATAATTATTTAGTAATTGAGTGGGGGTATTTGTATATTTTTGTTTTGGGGGGTTTTTAATGTCTTAAGGATTTCTTGGTTAAAACCTTATTGGAATCAAACTATGCAAATCTACTAGAAATAAACACACGTTGTAGAAATGAAATAGATTGCTGGAAATAAACACATGTTACAAAAATGAAATTGATTGCTAGAAATAAACACACATTGTAGAAATGAAATTGATTGCTGAAAATAAACACATGTTGTAGGAATGAAATTGATTGCTATAAATAAGCATGCATTGCAGAAATGAAACTTTAATCTAAAATGCCTGCAGGAACAAATTTACAACAAATCTTAACTTTAAAGAGTTAGAAGCATTTATAAATTTAATAGAGTTACCTATTTACTTTTTCTAATAGAAATATAAATACCGACAAAAAATGAAGATCCTGGTTCTTTAGAGGAGTGGGCCCTTGCTCCGCCTAGAATAGGATTTGAACAATTCAACTTGCTTTCAAAACAGGAATGGCTATTTCATTGATAAATTGTTCTGTATTAAAAATTTACTAAGCTATCCTTTATTTCTCTATTCTCCTATGATTTTCTCTCTATCTTCTATCTTCTATGTCTCTATATTCGGTCTGTATATATATATATATATATATATATATATATATATATATATATATATATATATATATATATATATATATGCTTTGATGGTTATAACTATTTCATAGATATGATGGAACTGAATCATGCCCATAATAGATGCTGAATTAAGATGTGGCTAGATGTCTAGCTATGTGATAATTTTCTTGATTTTGCCAGTTTAGAAAATTAGGAATCTATTCCTGATTTAATGGGATCATTGATCTTTGACAGATCACCGACCGTTTGGAATAGATCCTCATCAATTCCATATGTAGCCACAAAAGTTCTGGAGCTTATCTGAAAGAGTACCAGAGATAAATATAGATTTTTAGAGCTAAGTCCAAAAATTCAAAAATGTGAAATAGTATGGTGGAGTTTTGGAACTAACTGTGATGGTTCTAGAATAGATTCTGTAAGTTTCAAAACTAATTGTGATGATTCCAGAACAGATTTTACAAGTTCCAAAATTAATCTGAATTGAGTCCAATGCTTCCAAAAACATGCAAACCACTTCATATTTGTTATTTATCCTAATGATGACCTATTTTATTGCAAAACTAGAATTTTCCAACACACTTGTTAGGAATTATAGGTCTTTTAAAATGTTATAATCACAATCAACAAAAGATGGATAATCACATCCTAACTCATCTCAGATCAAAATAAAAGTTAAAAAATGCAATCAAACTTAATAAAAAGAGAGAGTAAGATGAGTTCATTTATTATACATTTATTGGGCATATCCTAGCCTCATCAGGTTGCTTCATTGGTAGACGATGACACAAAATTTTGGTTTTTATATATCAAGTTGATGTGTCAAACTATTTAAATTGTTTTTACTTTTACTTGGACCTAATTGAACATAATGTCACAAGAATAAAACTTGTGCAAGGGTAAGTGGCATAGGTGCCCTTTTAAGGGGTTGTAGCTACATATTCCACACACTCAAAATTAGGCTCAATCTATTTTTGCTCCATTCGAGTGTTTTGATCCCAAAATGAGAAAAATGATTTAACTTCCTCTTTGTAGATAATCAAATACAACTATATTATTTGATATGAAATTTTATTGATACAAGTGTAAAGGCACAAGAAATTAATTGATGTTGATACAATGTAGGCTTAATGTGTATGGTCCTTAAAAAATGTTAGACCTATTGAGGAGATTTGATGATTGTACATACGAGACTTAGAATATAAAAGATTTGGATGATGAACCCTTGATATCAAATGGATAAGGATGTATTTGTATATATAGTATTCTGAAGGACACATATTCACATATTATGACCCCAAATAATAATGATTAGAAATAATCAAGGCATGGGAAATCATGCCAAGTTAGAAAACACCTAAAAAAGGATGAGGGTCACAAATGGTAGAAAACTGATTGTGACTTGGTTAGAATAACTAAACCATTGATCATGACCTAAAAAAAGGCTCAAAATAATTATCAATATAAACAAAGGATGAATTATGATGAGGCCAAAAAATTGCCCTTATTTTGTTACTCAATCTTTCCTAAAACACTTCTTTATGTTTCTATCGACACTCCTTTGGCCCTACTATGTTGATATATGAAAATATTATATGAATGATGTGTGTTAGTATGTTAAAAATGGTAATACTTATATAAATTAGTATGATTTAATGATCTTATTTTATTTTGCTAGTATTAATGGTGAATGGAAAGTGTTGAACATTCACAACCTTTCTTATGAGATGTTTTATATATGTAACCATAAAAGATGATAAATATGTTGAGTCCATTATAATCCCATAACAATTAACTATGGGTACCTATATCCAATACTGTATCATAATGTACTCATATAAACTAATTGCAACCCAACCACATAAATTCCTATAGGTGCACATTCCTCACTGTGATAATTAGATGGTAGTTTAAGCTAAAAGTATCATATGGTTTTTTGGGAATAAATGATTCCTTAAAATTAAGGATGGAATGATTAATCCCAACTTAATATATGCTACCCCTTCCCTCATTAGAACACTTCATTTATATTTATCTCACATGGATACAACACCCTTATTCTTCTACAACTCTATTTTATTTACTTTTTAATTTTATAACATTATATGATTTTGAGTTTTATAACCTCTAAAATTATAAATCAACTAATAAAAGTACCACCTTCTCTCTATACAAATAAAAGAGTTTTGGGTGATAGAGAAATCAAGTAGAGACTATAATAGAGTATGGTAATATTTTTAGAGGATGTTAAATTTAAAACATGGTATCATAATCAAACTTGTAGAAATTTATTGACTACTATAGTTGAATTAATAATAGTTTATTTGATTTAAATATACCTTAATACAGGAGGGGATTCAAGTTAAGTGAAATCAAGGTAGGACCCACTCACAACGATTCAATATTCTGGTTTCCCATCATTAATTAGTTTATTTTATGTTGTTAGCATTTGATTTATATTTTATTTTTGTAAGTTTGTGTACTTTAATTTCTATAGTTAATTTTATTTTAATCAATTTAATTTCATGTATGTACCTTTCAATTATGTGCTCATACTTTTAATTCCATTGTGTAGGAATATTCCAATCTAGATTTGCATTTAATTTTGTACTGTCCTTCCTAAAAGTATATTTATTTTCTTTTAATTTAATTTTTTCAAGAGTTTTTCTCTTTAGAAAGTGTGTAAAATTTCAATGTAAGTGTGTGTTAGTGTAGTTTCAATTCCCTATATAGGATAGACTAAAATTTAGTTCACTCAATTGTTCAAAGTGGTTTAGTGTTGCATACATAATTAATAATCTTTATAAAGTTTACACCCTTATATTGAAAATTAAATGCAATATCATACAATTTAATGTTGTAAGGCTATCTAGTTGGGAAAGATCCAAAGGTTGTGTGATAAATCCTTGAGCATATGACTAGTAACGGGTTGTGTGCACCCTATAATTGACTTAAATTTTTATGTTAAGGATTGACAAATCTAAGGTGTTTATGAGGAAATAGAGATGACAAAAGGTTGTGAAAGGTTCCATGTGGGTGGAAAGTGTATGAAAATATCCAAATATACACAAATAGGCAAAATATGATAAAGCATGACAAAGACACAAAAGGAAAATGGTATTGTACGAAAATTGGTGTTTGTACCTTATTGACTTGATAATTATAACAGCTTGACATTGATGTTGTGCCACAAGATGGAAAAACATCCATAAGTATCTTTTATACTATTTGGTATTCTTCAACATATTGTTAATTATGCATGCCAATCATTGTGATACACTTGCATGTATGATTGGAGTTTTAAAAAGTGAATGCTTCTTTTTTGATGTTGCTTTAGCATTAAATTAAATGTAGTCAATTTTATTATTTTAGAATATATACCCTCTCTTGGATAAAATATCATGATCATTCTTTGATGGTCTTGACTATTATTTGGTAGCCATGTTTGGTCTTTACTTCTATAGAAAACCTGCATAATGGGATGTATTTTTATGGCTATCTCAACATAAAAAGGTGATTGAAGTATCCAACCATTTATAATGTGGTTGGATTATATACTTAAACACATGCACCATTACAATAGGTAATATTTGAAGAATCAACCTTCACTACTATTTCCTATTGGAGCTCTTGTGATGCTTTTGACTTGCATGGTCACCATCCACTTCAAAGTCATTTTCTAAGAAATATATATTATTTGACCTCACCAAATTAAACATTAAGTGGGGATTTAGCTGGATAAGTATGTGATTATACTATTTCTTAGTATCAAGTTTTTAATGCAATTATTCATGCTTCTAGTCACTATTTCATGTAATTATGTGATTTATATTGATTATACATGGGTACATAATAAGGCCTAGTTTTCAAGACCCATATAAAAGGTTTTACCTCATCCTCTCACTTTAAGTTGATATTAAGGTGGGGGGGGGGTGTTAGAATACAAATACACTTAACATATTTAAGGTTACTTAGACTAGTGTAACTTACTTCATCCTCTTTTTAATCAGAGTAAATTTTAAAGGGAAATGTAATATATATTAAGACATATACTTTTGTATAATCAAAGATTCACTTGTAGTAGTAATAATTATAGATAAGTTGTATATTTATGTGCATAAAACTATCTTTATATGGGATAATAATGAAAAAAACTATAAGGATCATCTAATATACAAAAAGCTAGAAGACCATATAATATCCAATACACATACAACATGTTGGTCCATAAAGTAGTTCAGGGTTATAGATAAGGGTCTTGTGTAGAGGAAGTTTTAAAGGATGTAATAGGGGAATTTACGTAGATAATGAAAAACATAGGGCTAAATAGATCCAAGGTGTCATTAAATGGTAGAAAGAGGTGTAATCAAATTAAATACAATTCCATTAAGAAATAAACATGAGTTATATAAATTAAGGGTTGTAAGGGTGTCATTAAAAAACAAGCATGAGATGTACATAAATAAGAAAAACCATACAAAGATAACAATATACCAAAATTCATAGGCTACTATAAGTATGGAAGGCAATCACATACCAAGGCAACCATCAAAGAAATAAAAGAAAGAGTATAGGGTTAGGATACTTATCTTGCATTGAGTTGTTGGCACATAAATCTCCCCCTTGACTAAAGTGGAATTTTGTGATACATGCTTATAGGTGAAGTCAAGATGAAAATAATAATACCCAGGTATCCTTAGTTGGGAACTCTAAAGACTAGGTGTAACTTGTTGGTTCAACTTCTATTCTTGATATCTTCAAGTCCTTATACAAATCACTTTTTTAAAGTGTAAGCTCTTTAGAATTAATTCATATTCTTATTACTAAGGTTGATTTTAATGAGTGAGTATAGTGTAATATAACTCTTACCCTTGAGAAATGATAATGACATATAAATAAGACTTAGAATCCAAAAATACACAACTCAAACTTAGCTAACATCATCAACCCAACTAATGAAGTAGAAAATTATCCAATAAATACAATACTTAATTGGATTTACTAATGACTTTAGCCAAAGGGGGAGCCATATAAAACATCAATAAAAGGACAAATGACTTCAAGGAGAAACATAAAAATAGGAAGAAGAGGAGTGGAAATGGAGAACATGAACCATCAAAGAAAAATAAAATTGATGAAATGGTATGAATGAATGAAGTAATAATAATAGATGATCATTGGGAAAAATCTCATAAAGCACCATGAAATATCCCACCCTAATCCTAATGTAATCCTTAGTATGAAAAATCATAAATATTGACTTGCTAAGAAGTCTTGCTAGAGAAATCATTAGTAATATAAAATAAGGTGTACACATATGTCCTATTTAAATCCCATCATGTTCAAAATAGTGTAATGTGGGATGGTATTTAGGAAAATAACATTATACAACAAGATCAAATAAATATATGTATTAAATGTAAATTAAATTTTAGATAAAATTAAAGTAAATAAATGAACATTCATATCTTCACTTACCTATCTAGGTGTAAGAATAAAATAGTGTATGGTGCCAAAGTGGTTCTGAGATGGATTTGGTAGGCTGATGCATAACATGATGGTGTACGGTGCCAAAGTAGTGTTAATACATGTTTTGGAGGCTTTTAAAATAATATAACTAAAAATAAAATTTATTTTTTTACTAGCATAAAATTCTTTACAACACTAGGACTTTAACATTTGTTCCAATTTATTGATAGGAGCTACAGAAACAAATATATGGCCAAAATACAAACTCTAAGAGGTACTTTTAGAAAGTGTGAAATTTTAGATTGGGGGATATAAATAAATGACTAAGCCCTTAATTTAGTTCATTTATATTTATATATTTTTATATATTTGAGCTCTTATATGACCATTTCTATCACACAGAGGTGATGGCGAGAGGACACAAAGATGGACATAGAGGAAGGCACCTTAGATTCATCACGAAGATCATCAAGGTAGGATTTAAGTTTAATTATAGAAGGGATATATATAAAAAATTAATTCCAAGGCAAATACTTCTAGAATAATTTTATTCAAAAGGTGCCAAAATAGAGGGGAAAATCATAGGATAATGGGTCTTTATTAGAATCTTTTTCCAATGCAAGTAGGATTTTATGAGTTATAAAAAGGGTTACACACTTGCATAAATTCATTATCCCAACTAATGACATTTTTTAGTTTAGATATTACAACATGGTTGATGAAGTATATTTATAGTGATGATCAATGTAGTTAGGCCACAAATTGTAGACAAAGTAAGAAAATATACATGGTTAATAAAGTATAAACTTAACATGGCCTATGTAGTATAAAATGTTAAAAATGGATGATGAGATACTATCATATGGATAATGATTGTTGGATTAATCGAATATCTATGAATATCATAGATTGCATGAAAACCTTAGGAGTAGGTGATAATAATGCAAAGCAAAAGTGGGCTTCATAATAGTTCATTAGCTGATTAGTCAAAGAGTATAAAAGAGGTACAATTTTTAGTCATATATTAGATCACCATAAAGGTAAAAACTCAATTCACAATTATAAATCACAATAAGTGTATTTACCCTAATGACCTTAATAACCCTAAACAAGCTGACTAACAACCGTGTAGGTAAATCTTAAAGTGGGAAAAATCCTACACTAACACCCCTCTTGAAGTATAGCTTAGGTGGGTAGAAGAAATGGGTCCCTAAAATGAGCCCTGATGAGGTACCCAAGCACAATTCAACTCCCATAAAATGAAGAAAATGAGAAAACTTGTAGGATAAAACTACTCTCCAAAAGAGAGTAAACAAAGAAATAGTGCATGATCTAAGGACGTGAGGTACAACAAAAAATGAATCCAAAAGAGAGATTAATAAATAACATAGATATGATAACTAAGAAGTGTTGATAGAAGATGCTAAATCTACCTATAATAGAGTTTTCATAATGATGAATGTCATCAACAAGATCCTCTACCTAAAGACTAAATAAGCTCCATCGTAATTGAACAAAGTTTCTTCCCTTTAACAAATAAATAACATGAATGGTGTAATATAATTTTTCCCATTACATAGTGGATGATGAAGGAAGAATTAATTCAAATAGCTTTGAGTAAGGTAACAAAAAAAGTGTGGCATAGGTTATAACAAGATCATACACAAGATGCGAATATAATGCCACTAAAGTGATCCTATTAGAAGTAGGTGCAATGAAGAGTGGATCACCCTAGAATAATGAATGTGTCCACTAAGTGACTGATGGGATTTCAACCAAGGAACTACATTCCTCATCCATATTAATAGGGATAACTTCTCTAAATAATGAAGGTTCAGGGGGAGCATAGGCTAAAGTGGACTATGAAATACCTTGTACCTATAGAATAGACTACCCGATGTATGATGAGTTTGGATAAATATACATGCACTCTGTAATGTTATAAGTGAACCAAAGGTATATGGATCAATAACTAACCCCTAAATATTTTTAATGTGATAAGGAGGTGGTGGAGGTGTGTCCACATCACTAGTGTAGTAATTTGTGCTAGAAGAAGAGTCATAGATTTTAGAGATGTGCTCAAACTCATAAGTGTCATCAAGTACAAATGAGTCTAATGAATAAGAATGACATTTATCACTTAGTAAAGAATGTCCATGTGAATTGGAGAGCATGACTCAATAACCTATGAAGATAAAGAAGAGACTGCAGATGAATCACATGTATTTATAGACTGAATATCCATAGGAAAAAAGAGTCATCAATGCTTGCACAAGGTGTACTCTCACTTTAAATAGTAATGTCCTCTAAAGTACCAATATATAAATGATTTGGAAGAAAAAAATCATGTAATATAATTAAATTATAATATATAATGGGAAAACTAAGGTTGGGTAGAATCTCATCCTATAGTGTGGCTTGATATAAGGAAGAACACTATTTACCATGGATATGTCATCATAGGAAATATAAGTAGAAGGAGAGAGTAAAATAATATCCAAAGAGATGATAGGAAGAGGAGGAGTATGAGTGATATAAATATCAATAGTATCTCTGAAAAGAGACTAAAATATGCTCTAAATATTGCTGGGGCACATGGGGAGCTGTACATGGTGATGTAGATCCCATGAAACATGCAATAGTAAGGTCCCACAAACCTTGTCACAAGTTGTATCCCAATTAATATAATTGTAAAAATAAGTGGGAGTAAGAATATATCCTAGGAATGGATATGATTCTTTCCCTTTTTCATGGAATGGATATGATTCTTTCCCTTTTTCATGAATAAGTGTTTCATGTAAGTACACTAAGAAGCATAGTTGCTCTTTTTAAGAAGATCCACTGGTGTAAAATCAACTTTCCTCCCTTGGTATATCTCAAGTGAAGTTGAAAAGGCTGAAAGAAGACACCAAAGAATTTAAAAATTACACACAAAAAATGTAATGACCCCCTAGTTACAAAAATTATTCATGCCCATGACGAGGATGCCAGGCATAACTGAGAATGCATCCAAATGAGTAGTAAGTGCAGGAATTAACATAATGTAACAAATGATAATGTGCATAAGAGACACTAAATAATACATAAAACCACATAATACACCCTCATAATTATCATTAGTAACCCCCTCATTAAAGTTTTAAGTATAAGCACGCTTCGGTAGAGGTTGGGCATAACCGAGAATGCATCTTGAGCAACTTTGCGTAAGTATGAAAGAACTAAAGGGATGTTAAGATATAATGATAATACATCCAAGAATTAAAATGTGTGAAAAATATGTGGCTTTAAATGGCTAAAAAATTTCATCAATGTGTAGATCATGAAAAAATAGGCACTTTTTAAGAAGATTGCACTCAAATCTGAGTTAACGATCAAAAGTTATAGCCATTTAAAAATATTACGTGCATGGAAAATTTAAAAAAAAATAGTGATGGGAACTATTTTTGAATCAAATTAAAAAAAAAAATTGAATTCCCATTAGATAAAAATCTTAAAAAATTTGTGAATCAATTTCCTCAAAAAAATTTAAGGCCCTTTCGAGCAATAGTTAAGCATTTTTAAGTTGGAAGTGATTAGGGGCTTATTTCCCATATGACTAGAGAATAAGACCTTTTGTGAGTGTTCCCCCATCCATATTTTCATTTATGTATTGATTTGGGAGTGACATCATCCAAAAAAATCTCTAAATTTCAAATGAGCCTCCTAGATGTTATTGCATACAAAAGGGTGGTTGGAGTTCGTATGGGTTGTTAACACTATCATCAAGTTGTATAAGTATGATAGTAAAGGTCATGGATTTATATGACTTTATTAGAAAGGTCATTAGGGTATTTGGGTGTTATTTTCACAATCATCATAGTTTGTAGGGTTTGCAAGCAAAATTGTTAGGATCCACAGGGCATGCAAGTATAGGCACCAAGTTCTACGAGGTCTACAAGTAGGGTCATTGGACTTTGATAAAGTTAAAAACAAAGGGGTGAATGTCTACTGAGGCTAAAACTTATACCTAGGACTATTTTCCTACTGCTAAAATTCTAACATTGACTACAAACCACCAAAACTACCTGTATGGATTATAAACTCTATTGAAACTAAAAAAATTGAAAATCTATAGATTTAGTATGGATCCTGCAAAAAATAGTAAAAAACCATTTGAGAACTCAAAAAAAAAATAGAAAACCCTAAAATTATTTACTAACTTGAGAGTCTCACTATAAGGATATGCGTGATATGATTGAAAAAGCATTGAAACTATCCAAAAATGTCTAAAAATCTCTATTAAGTTTACAATCAATTTTAGGGTTTTTATGCCTTCTAAATTTGATGGTGATATCCATTTTGAAATTAGATACTTTAGCTATATAATTTATACATATTTTCACAAAATCCCACCAAACTATAAAATTGCTAAACATTAAGAAAACTAATAAGAATGCTAGTAGGTAAGATCTCACCAAAGATTTCAAAAATAGTAAAATGGTCATTAGATCAGAGCTCTGATACCATATTGGATTACTACAAGATATTTGAATATCACACATTGCATGAAAACCCTAGGAGTAGGTGAGAACAATACAAAACAAAAGTGGGCTTCATCATAGTTTATTAGTTGATTAGCCAAAAAGTACAAAGGAGTTATATTATATAGTGAGATATTAGGTCACCATAAAGGTAAAAAGTCAACTCACAATTATAATACACATTAAGTTAAATTCCCCAAATGACCTTAACAACCCTATTCAACTGACTAATAACTGTGTAGGTAAAACCAAAAGTGGAAAAAGCCTATAGTAATAATGATGTAAAAATTCAAAATGTAATCATAAAATTTATGTGTATATAATTTATGTAATTAAATTATATTTTAGATGATGTTTGTGTAACTAGAATTTGATTAGGTTATGTTGGACATTTTAAAGGCATAGAGGTGAGTTTTATCATGGTAGATTATGGATGCATACTGGATACCAAACTCACTTTATAGTTGATCATATGTTGATAAAGTGATACTGATTAGCCTAGGATTCAGTGGGATTATGGAGATGTGCTAGGTACCACTAGAGGCAAACTTGTTTGTGATGTTATTTGATCTATGAGAGAGAGACACACATACACATTGCATCAATTGGTAGATGAGAACACCATAGAGATTAATATTATCCTAGATAATGTCCACACCATTTTAGGCTAATTGATATAGGGCACTCTTATGATTTGTGACATTTTAGATATAATGGTATAGAAGTATGTGTTGGCTCAATGGGCCATTAGATTAGACCTATAAAATCAACATGATTACACTATACAATTGAGGGATGTAATTGCAATGTTGATTCTAGATATTCAGGCCATAAATTTAGGACTTTTAGTGACACAAGTCTTGTGTCACAAGTCTAATGGAGGAGTTAAATTATTCGATATTATGATGTGCCATATATATTTAGAGTAGGGTTTGATTTTTAACATGGGTGTGGGAATATGGGTACAACTAATACTTAAATTTTACATCATTTTTTCATGTGAGCACATAGTGATAACACCAATGATAATATTTTGTAGATGGATATGAGTGCCATGTATATGTAGATAGGGAAACCATTGAAAATTATAAATCATTTTACTTAAATTAGGCAATGGGCTCAGGGGCCTTTCATAAGATCTAAAACTCATTACCCATGATTGGAGATATTTCATAGGGAGGCCATCATGTGGAATCCATATACATGTACAATGAACATGTGGTTGACATGGGCATCTGCTATGTGAGCTCAAGGATTGGCCGAGCTTAAAAGTTACTTTAATTAGTGGATAGAGCCACACTCATGTGATAGAGTTTGTAGGTAGTTTTAAATTCTGTTGTTCCCAAAATTTGTCTCTCATTTTTGGGACAACATATGAACTATTTTGGTCTTGTAGGCCAAAATTCTCTTTTCCCCTCTTCAAAAATTGTTCTGAATATTCAAATTATCCATTATTCAAGCTTTTTTAGATAACTATGGACTCTACAAGCTTTAAAATACAGACTCTATAGGCTCATTTCTATGGACTCTACAGATATGTTTCTATAAACTTTGCATGCTGGATTCTATGGACTCTTTCAAAGCTTGAGAGACTTAGAGAAAACTATGAACTTTGCAGGCTGGGTTCTACAGACTCATTTCTATGGACTCCATAGGTTCTTTTCTATGGACTCTGTAGGAAAGAAACAATTTCCCCACTTAGGCAATTTTAGGGTTGGTTCAACGCCTTGGTTCGATAAAAAATGTTCATCGACAAGCTTCAAAGGAAGGAATGAACCATTGAACCTTGAACCAAGTTGGTTCAACAGGTTCAACAGGTTCAAAGGTTCAACCATATCAACGAGCTTAAAGAGTTAAGCACTTTGGCAAAGGTTCAATAAGTTCAATCGCTTCAAGGTTCAACGGGTTCAATGGTTTAAAGGTTCAATAAGTAGATTGGTTCAATGTGGTTGGTTCAAGTAGTCAATTGAATGAGTGGAACACAAGATTAAACCATTAATCTATTGAACCAAAGTTGGTTTAATCAGTCGGTTCAATCAGCTAGTTCAATCAACCAGTTCAAAGGAGTGCCCCATTTTGAACTGGCCCAAAGTGGAGGGCACCAAGTCATCTGCTGGGACACATTATAATTTGTTTATAAATGTAGCATAAGTCACCATGTGTCCCATTATAACTCAGCAGAGCACAATAAGTGTCTACATCTACATTTCAAGTTTCTTATAAGTTTCAAAGCTTCTGCCAATAAGCTTCTCTTAGAGTTCCATAGAGGGTGCCAAGTGGCAACTACGGAAGGTTTTAATATGTTTTTCTAAATGCAGTAGAAGTCACCAAGTGTCAACATCCACAGTTTCTTCCTTTTGTTTCATTATTGAGTAAGGACTATAGTGGGCCCCGGGTGAGTTGCTAAATTAAGTGGAGCATGCCAAGTGTCATCATCCATGTGAATCCAAATGAGTCCCAAATGTTTCCATAGTGTTTCTAAAACTCGATGGAAGCTGCCAAGTGTCATCTTTTGCAAGACTCTCAAAAGGTATCTAAAGCTTCTATAAGTTAAGCAAATGCTGCCAAGTGTCCTCACCTATTTCATAGTGGGAAACGCCACGTGTCACTTGTTAGGATCAAACAAGAAAGCTAAAGGAATCGCTAAGGAGGATGATGGGCCCACAACCATCAAATTTAGGACAACCAACTAGCCATTAGCTTTTAAACGATGATGAACCCACAGACGTCAAATTTGTAGCAATGAAATAGCCATTGATCTTTGTAGGCTTAAGTGTGGACCCAAATGCATTCAAAGACCTTAAGGCCAAGGACAAAAGGAAAAACCACTGAGAAGAGAAAACTAGAAAGGAGAAAAGATAGTTCAATGGCTCAAATCACATCAGAAAGGGGGAGAGGCCAAAATATCTACACACTAGTTATTCTAATAGGTGGAACAATCCACCAAACAGATATTTTGGCTTGCAAACATTGAAGGCACAGCCTATATGTCTCCCTTGGAGTAAGGGCGAGGTGGACAACTATGTAGACATTAGGTGACAGACTAGATGACTCAGGCCTAGGAGAAGACATTTGAGATGAATTGACACGCCACAATTAAGGCAACCACCCTATTCTAACATGGCCCTCTTTGACAAAACTAAAAATGCATTCAATGTATTGAATGTAGAATGGGCCATTCCATGGAACAAAGTGCCAAGCCTTTCTTGGCTACCATATATTGTATTCTCTTGTGTCATTTTAAGGAGATCTTTTTTTATCAGAAGCAAAACTCTACCCAAATTGAAAGGCATTACTGAAACTTTGAGCTCAGATTGTTAATCATATTTCATTATTTGAATGAGAAAGCAAGTGACCTTTCAGACTTTGTGCTAGAATAGCTTGTGTTGTTGAAGAAATTGTTCTTATGTCTATTTCCTGAATGCATTATTGTCCATTTAATTAAATAAGTTGAATTAGTGGAAGTAATCAATAAGGTGTCCTGAAGCCAACTGTGGGAAGACTTTGTGCCACCATAATTGCCTTTAGTGTGTTTGTCTATTTTTTGTTTATGTGTAAAGGACCTTGGGACAAATCTATGTCCTCATTGTCCTTCATATCTCACTCTTGGGTAGTTGAGGTGGAGACTTTGTGCTACATTTCATTCTGCTGGTTACTATGCCCCTTGTTACCAGTTACTTGTTACTTTCCAAAAAGAATTCCTACTATTTGCTGCAGACCACTTCTAAAAGAAGAGAAGTGCCTTCTATCATTTCACCAAGATTTTTACTTTGATTTGTGAACTACCAGGAGGTCTTCCTCTGGTTCTCTAAACATCATTTTTGAAAGAAGAGAAATGCCTTCAGCAATTACCCAAGAATTTTCCTTTGTGAACATCATTTCTGAAAAAAGAGAGATGGATGGTGTGATCCTACCCCTGAGTGTTATTTTTTGCTTATATATATATATATTTAATAGGGAACCTCCCCTTGATGAGAGGAGATATTTGTCCCCTTTTGATGCAGTAAACTTGCACATCTGACTGACCAATCTCCCTTGCTGTGGTTGATAAGACCTATTTTGCTCACCAGTTAGCTGGTTGACAAAATATTCACCCAACAATTTTTGGTGACTCTGCTAGGGAGCAATGTACAGTTCCTTCCCTTATCCATTATAGACTCTAGTGACTCTGATTTGTGTCTTAACCATTATAATTATAGCCTTACCATCTTCCTCCACCTCCATGCCACTAAGATAGAATGTGCAATTTGGAGCCTCAAGATTCAAGCTAAAGAAGGGCTAGTTCTTTCCCATTTTTATTCTGCAATCTGGCCACACTACCTAGATTTGTTATCCCTCTTTTTCATAATCTAATCATGGTAGTTCAAGGCCCCTGGGGTAACTCATTTGGCCCACTTAATCTTACTCCACCTCTGCATGAGCTACCATGCAGTTCAAGGAAAAATTTCCTCAAATTCTTTGGTGATGGGAGAGTTCACCCTAATGAACACGTTGCAACTTTTAGCATAGCTTGTGGTGTGATAGGCATGGAATTTGAGGATGTGGTAGTCAAGCTCTTTGTGGAAACACTACAAGGTGCTACTGTAGACTGGTTCTATCATCTGCAGGCTAGGTCAATGACTGATTGGGACACACTCAAAGCTAAATTTGAAGCTAGGTTTAAGCCTGCAAAAGATGCACATGCCTTGTTGGCCTAGCTCACATAGATGAAGGAACCTCATGAACCTATGTGGGATTTTATAGCCAAGTTTGACAAGCTGAGGAATAGAATTCCCACCATTGCTCAGCCAACACTTGAAAACCTCAAATGCTTCTTCATCAACTCACAGCTGCCTGAAGTGAGTTTTTTGCTGAGACGGGCTGGCCACATAGACCTTGCTGCTACTCAAGATTTGGCTACTGAGGTAGAAGATGACCTTATCTTGGTAGGAAAGATAAGAAGAGATCCTAACAGAGGTAAATCCTCTTCATCTTTTGAATACTCACCTACAGTCACCACTGATCAAATGGTGCAAAAGCTGGCAAATGAATTGCTAGCCTTGAAAAGTCAAATGGCACAAGGTATGTCTTCCATTCCATATAGATATGTACCAAGGAAGACATTCCCTAATCAGGCATACCAAGGTAATGCTGCTAGGAATCAAGGGCAGCCAAATCATCTTCCTCCCCCACAGAGGAACCTCACCCTTGAAGTGCCTCCAACCAATTCAATAGTTGGATATCTTGAAGATGAATCAAATTTCTCCTTCCAACCTGAATTAAATATTGAAGATGACTCTAATCTCTTCACTGATGAAGAAGAAGAATTAGGTGGTGACTCTAACATTGGTTTCCTGAATTATCAAGATGAACCCAAAAGTGAAGGGGAAGTAGATGAGGCATCATATGCTGTGTTCACCTGATCCAAAAATTCGTCAGCCCTACAAACTGATAAAGAGAAGATAGAGGAGTGACCTCAACCAACAATTTCAATTTCTAAGCATGAAACCACTCTGTATTTCTAGCCAAAGGACCCAGTGATTACAAGAAAAGTAAGCACCCCAAACATTTTTGCACCTTTAACTTTAACTTCATAGATCAGTCTGCCCCCCTTAAAAACCAAAGGATGAACTCCCATCCTCTATTCTTAGTCCATTTCAGTCATTTGACATAATCAAACATGTTAAGAAATCCAAAATTCAAATGATTGAATTTGAATTCCTGCAAGCCAACCCTGATCAGTTGGACATGTTGGTTGAGTATGTGAAGAATAAAGATGTCCCTATAGGACAAGAGATTAGAAAGGTAACTCATGATCCCCCAAGGAACATGCCCATCCCAAAAAATATTGTCATTACTCCTCCTACTACCCTTAGGAAAATAGAGCCTTTCTATGTTTCCCTATTGATAAACGGTCACAAGCTGAGCAACTGCATCATTGATTATGGTGTTTCAAACACTGTCATGCCTACCAAAGTGGTAGAATATCTTGGTCTCACACTGACCAAAAAATTTGGTAGATGCTTCTCCATGGAGAAAAAACAAGTGCCACTACTGGGACAAGTCAAGGATGCCCAATTTGCATTTACAACATTCCCAGACAAGAGAATCAAGATGACTGTCCTGGTGGCTGACGTCCCAGCCTCCTATGGCATTCTGCTTGGATGAAATTTTTGCAAGGATGTTGGTGGAGAACTAAGCATGGACCTATTTGAGGTAAGGATCCCTATCAAAGGCATAATGAAGAAATTTCTCCTTGAAAAGGAGGTAAAATATGTGGTCACCCAAACGTCATCCCTTGCAGCTCAAATTCTATTTGAGTCTTTAGGCAGGGGTAATTACTTCTTGACCACAAGGGTGTTCATGTTTCTGTAGATGAAAGTCCTGTAGCTGGAAATCTAGGAATTGATTCAAATAAGACATCAAAAAAATTGGTAGGGTGTAGTACAGATAAAAAAGGATCTTCCATTTCTAATGAAGAGAAATTTGATAGATCAATTTTTAATGATGTTTGGATCCGAGAATTTGATGGCAGCAATTCTTCTACCAATGTTGAAGCCAGGATTGTGTCGATATCTCCTCAAGGAGATATTTTTCCTTCTTCATACAAGTTGTATTTCAACACCAACAACACATCTGAATGTGAATCTTTATTACTCAAGTTGAAGGCAACTCAAGACAGAGATGTCAAACTCCTTCATGCTAAAGGAGATGCTGAGTTGATGGTTTATTAGGTTTTTGAGGGGGACAATCAAATCATGTGCTGGACTAAACCATTAGAATAGCAAGCTATGGTGGTGGACCATACTACTGCGCACCAAAGTCAGGAGGAGGGAATCTTCACCAAGAGAGCAAAGATTTATGGTTTTCAGATTGAAGACCACATCTTACCATGGAGCAAGAAGATAAAACCAAAGGGAGTACATAGAAAATGTGATTCCTGGTGGAGATTTTCATTTGCCCATCACTGATTCTGGGGATAAAATGGTTTCTTGCTGGTTTATCAGGACATAACACCATTTTCATTGTCTCATAATGGGTAGTGTCTGAATCACTTCAATCCTTGAAGTATCAGATAAGATCATCTGTACATATGTATATTTGTATAGTCTTTAGTTCTATTTTGTGCTTTTCATTTTCATTTTTGGTGCCTTTCTTTTTTGGGTAGCATGAATCCATAGCCCAATGGTACACTTCAAGGCAATGGAGATTTTGGTTTCTACTCACCTCAGCTATTTCAAAATTTCAACTGAAGGAAGTTCCCCAATTGGAGCCAGCTATTGTTCCCAAAATTTGTCACTCATTTTTGGGACAACATATGAACTATTTTGGTCCTGCAAGCCAAAATTCTCTTTTCCCCTCCTCAAAAATTGTTTTGAGCATTCAAATTTTCCATTATTCAAGCTTTTTCAGATAACTACGGACTTTATAGGCTTAAAAATATGGACTCTGTAGGCTCATTTCTACGGACTCTACAAATATGTTTCTACGAACTCTACAGGCTAGATTCTACAAAATCTTTCAAAGCTTGAGAGACTTAGAGAAAACTATGGACTCTGCAGGCTGGGTTCTATGAACTCATTTCTACAAACTCTGTAGGTTCTTTTCTATGGACTCTGCAAGAAAGAAACAAGTTCCCCACTTAGGTAATTTTAGGATTGGTTTAACACCTTGGTTAAATAAAAAATGTTCATTGGCAAGCTTCAAAGGAAGGATTGAGCCATTGAACCATTGAACCTTGAACCAAATTGGTTCAATGGGTTAAAAGGCTCAACCATATCAACGAGCTTAAAAAGTTAAGCACTTCGACAAAGGTTCAACAAGTTCAACTGCTTCAAGGTTCAATGGGTTCAACAGTTCAAAGGTTTAATAAGTGGATTAGTTCAATGTAGTTGGTTCAAGTGGCCAATTGAATGAGCAGAACACAAGATTGAACTGTTGAACCATTAAACCAAAGTTAGTTCAATCGGTCAGCTCAATCAACTGGTTTAAAGGAGTGTCCCAAAGTGTAGGGTGCCAAGTGTCATCTTTTGGGACACATTATAATTTGTTTCTAAATGTAATAGAAGTCGCCATGTGTCCCGTTATAACTCAACAGAGCGTGACAAGTGTTTACATCTACATTTCAAGTTTCTTATAAGTTTTAAAGCTTCTTTCAATAAGCTTCTCTCAGATTTCCATGGAGGGTGCCAAGTGGAAACTGCAAAAAGTTTTAATATGTTTTTCTAAATGCAATAAAAGTCACCACGTGTCCCTTGTAAAGCTCGGTGGAAGCTTTCAAGTGTCAACATCCATAGTTTCTTCCTTTTGTTTTGTTATTGAGTAAGGACTGTGGTGGGCCCTAGGTGAGTTTCTAAATTAAGTAAAGCATGCCAAGTGTCATCATCCGTGTGAATCCAAATGAGTCCCAAATGTTTCCATAGTGTTTCTAAAACTCAGTAGAAGTCACTAAGTGTCATCTTCCACAAGACTCTCAAAAGGTATCTAAAGCTTCTATAAGTTAAGTGGATGCTGCTAAGTGTCCTCACCTATTTCACAATGGGAAATGCCATGTGTCACTTGTTGGGATCAAACAATAAAGGCGAAGGAATTACTAAGGAGGATGATAGGCCTGTGACTATCAAATTTAGGACAACCAACTAGCTGTTAGCTTTTCAACGATGACAGACCCAAAGACATCAAATTCACAACAATGAAATAGTTGTTGATCTTTGTAGGCTTAAGCATAGACTCGAATGCATTCAAAGGTATCAAGGCCAAGGTCAAAATGAAAAACCATTGAGAAGAGAAAACTAGAAAGGAGAAAAGATAGCCTGAGGGCTCAAATCACAATAGAAAGGGGGAGAGGCTGAAATATCTACACAGTAGTTATTCTAATAGGTGGAATAGTCCACCAAGCAGATATTTTGGCTTGCAAACATTGAAGGCACGACCTGTATATCTCCCTTGGAGTAAGGGCAAGGTAGATAGCTGTGTAGACATTAGGTGATAGACCAAATGACTCAGGCCCAAGAGAAGACATTTGAGATGAATTGACATGCCATAGTTAAGGTAGCCACCCTATTCCAGCATGGCCCTCTTTGACAAAACCAAAAATGCATTCAATGCATTGAATGCAGCATGGGTCATTCCATGGAACAAAGTGCCAAGCCTTTCTTAGCTACTATATATTTTATTCTTGTGTGTCATTTTAAGATCTTTTTGTTATCAGATGCAAAACTTTGCCCAAATTGAAAGGCATTACTGAGACTTTGAGCTCAGATTGTTAATCATATTTCGTTATTTGAATGAGAAAGCAAGTGACCTTTTAGACTTTGTGCTGGAATATCTTGTGTTGTTGAGGTAATTTTTCTTATGTTTGTTTCCTAAATGCATTATTTTTCATTTAATTAAATAAGTAGAATTTGTGGAAGTAATTAGGAAGGTGTCCTGAAGCCAACTGTGGGAAGACTTTGTGCTGCCACAATTGCCTTTAGTGGGTTTGTCTATTTTATGTTTCTGTGTAAAGGACCTTGGGATGACTTTGTGCCCTCATTGTCCTTTGTATCTCACTCTTGGGTAGTTGAGGTGGAGACTTTGTGATACACTTCATTCTGCTAGTTACTATGCCCCCTGTTACCAATTACTTGTTACTTTCCAGAAAGAATTCTTGCTGTTTGCTGTAGACCACTTCTGAAAGAAGAGAAGTGCCTTCTGTCATTTCACCAAGATTTCTCCTTTGATTTGTGAACTAATAGGAAGTATTCCACTAGTTCTCTGAACATCATTTTTGAAAGAAGAGAAATGCCTTCAACAATTACCTAGGAATTTTCCTTTACTTTGTGAACATCATCTCTAAAAAAAGAGAGATGGATGGTGTGATCCTACCATTGAGTGTTATTTTATACTTATATATAGTATATAGCTCCATCATATTTAATAGGGAACCTCCCCTTGATGAGAGGAGAGATTTGTCCCCTTTTGATGCAGTAAACCTGCACATCTGGCTGACTAATCTCCCTTGCTGTGGTTGATAAGACCTATTTTGCTCACCAGTTAGCTGGTTGACAAAATATTCACCCAACAACTTCCACACTTGACAACACCTATGACCTTGGCCCATTATAGGGGAAAAACATGTTTGGGATCCATGGGGAGGTGAGGAAAAGGGGCCATGATACACTCAAGAGACAATGACACCGAGTGGAAGTAACATTAAAGTAAGAGAGGTTAGAGGTATTTAGGTGCCTCCTTAGGTGGTAACCATGATAGGGATTCTAAGAAAAGGCATCCTAGATGTACATGTAGATACCTTATCTAATAAGGGACATGGAGAGTAGAGGTATCAAGTTTAGGGGAGAGAATGGAGGCTTAGGTGGCCAGATAGAAGCTATTTATTAACCAAAAGAACCAAAAGAACCAAATTAAATATATTTTGGATAGTGACCTAGAGAGACATGCATAATATATGAGGCCCTGACCCTCAATTTTATGAGTACTGAGGGGGAAATTAGATTCAATAGTTAGGGCATGCATGAGGAATGATATTAGTATGAAATAGTCTTTGACAAATGACATGATGAAGAGGTCTTTCGTGAGCTATTACATCCAATAAAAATAAATTTTGGTTGTCTTATTAAAATATTTAATTGTTTTGTGAGATGTTACATCTAAGTAAAATAAGATTTGGTTTCTATCACTATATTTCCTAGATTTTAATAGATAGCCATGGTAGAAAATAGAATAGTGATGTAGATAGACATTGATTTTACTTTGTATATGTCTAATGTGTGGTTTTATTATAGCTTTTACAAAGATGATAATGAAGTGGTGATCATTAATTGAGGCCACACATAATGAGATACTATATGCCATGTATCTTTACCATGATATGGTGGTAATATCAAATCTAATGGTGTCATCAGTTGGAGAACATATTAGAGATTTAAACTCATAAAAGGGGAAAAAAATGAACTTTATAGACAAGGAAAATACCCAAGTTCATCTACATCTACCATATTATTTGTATAAGGAGATATTTCATTGATGCAACATGAATAACTATTGATCATGCCCTATCAAGAGAGTAGGAAAAATACATGGCCACTATAGTTGTAAGTATGGATAGAAATCATGTTGATGCATCACAAATTGTAGAGTTAGACAAATATCCACAACCCAAGGAGAGGTATAAATATTTTGCTTCAAAGAGAAACCCTTGGTTTTATCTTGTAGAAATGTTGGTGATGTTGTGTCATAGTAGATCATATCCCATCTTCCATATAAAGAGGAAAGAAACACATAGATTTTGTATTTTGGACTATGGTGTATTTATCATTATATATATATATAGTTTAGATTATGGTGGATTTATCATTATATATATATATATATATATATATATATATATATATATATATATATATATATATATATATATATATATATATATATATATCAATTGGGTCCACATGTTTTCTCTTTGTGCATGTTGTACTTGATTTTGATTTGATCTTGAGTAGATATATCATTATAGGATGATTATATGATGTTGTCTAGCATTTTTTGTTTTCCTATGTAACAAATGTGAGCATGTATATGCAAGTAAAATTAAAGATAAAGTCCATAAATCGTTAAAAAATACATCTAATGGAGGTAGATAGAAAATATGAACAAATAAAATATGTGTGTGAAATAAATTGTTGTAAAACATCAATTGTAAGTAGATAAAAGTATTTAAGGAAAACCTAAGATTGTGTAAAATTAAAAGGTTTTAATATATCAAATATATGTAGATAAAAGAATTAAAAACAAACATAGGATGTATAATAATGAAAGATTGTAATACATCAAATATAAACATATAAAATTATCTAAGGCAAACATAAGATGTGTAGTAATGAAAAGGTTATAAAACCAACATATAGATAGAAAAAATAATCTTAGACAAACAAAATATTTTAAAAAATTTAATCAAGGAAATGAGTAAGAACCAAATCGTTGCTTACATTAGAATTTATTGTATAAGAACATGACCATTTGATGTGAAAACTAAGATGAAAAAGATGAAGGTGATGGGTATTTGTGAGGAGGGCCTAATTTTTATACCCAAAGGTCTTATAATACAACTAACAAACTTAAAGAGGTGTATAAATGAAATAAGAACATTTGTGAGGAAGGCGCAATTGATTAAAACTCATAAATATTTAGCTAGAGCTAGAAAATAGGAGACAAATTTGAAGTAATGTGCTATAAAAAGGGAAGTAAATAAGAGGGATGTGGTTAACTATAAAAAAATATCCATCATGGGGATATTGGGAATGAGATATGTGAAAATAGGGAGGTGAGGTTCTATAAGGGCAATGTGAAAATACTTAGTGGAGGTAAGAAACTCTAATCGAGTGGGTAAGATAAATATTTTTTGACATCAATGGATTAATAACACTACCTAGAAAGTCTAAATCTTGAGATACTATTGAAGTATATACATTACCCTATGAAGGCTATACAAGGAAATGTAAAGGTGCCTACCTTCAAATGACATGTTCCCCATTTCTCAAGATCCTAAAGGAGCCATTGGTTAATTACAAGGATTGGGTGTTTGAATGAAAAGGTAGTGGAAAATATGATTATATATATATATGGAATTATATCCTATTCTACTAGCCTACCATAGTCCAATAGACCTATGACTCTACTACAAGGCCAACTATGGAGTTTGAGCTTCAACTATGGTATGAAGCATGTTAATGATTTGAACATATCTTTTGGTGTGATTTGAATTTTGATATTTTATTTTGTATTTTTATTTTTTATTTCAATAATTTAATTTTGATTATTTTATATTTTTCTATCTTCCTCTTCCATGAAAATTCAAAAGGCCGACAATGGGTTTTTATGACAACTAACATAAGAGAACTTACACTTGGCCACTAAAGAGGAGAACATAGAAACCAAGACATTTAACTATTATTAGAAGTAAAATTTAGAAGATAATGTGATTTTATCTTCAATATAAATATACCTCAAGTGGAAAGGGGAAGATAAGTATTGTGAGGATTCCATAATAGTAAGGTGGTACAATGAGTATATGTTAGTAGTTGATCTTGAGAAGGGAGGTTTTTATTAAAAAAATAATAGGAATAAATGGATTTGAAGGTAGTCATGGATATACATCAAATAAAATAATAATTGTAATTTAGGAATGGAGATAAACCCATGAGTGTATATGAGATACTAGAAAAGGGTAATACTGTCACTAGATAGATTATGGAGATAAACTTGCATAGGTTTAGCACAAGCAAAGGTAGAGGTAAAATCCAAGAGGGGAGAGATATAAGTGAGAGGTATAACCCAAGCATGGAAGCATGAAAAATAAATTACCAAGGTAACCCTTAGGTTATCAAGGATATAAAAATGCAAGTGGGAATGAGTGAAAATAAAACTAAATTACCAAAGGATCAAAAGGATGCAATGGCTAGATAAACCCAAGAGTGAGGAGGGTGAAATAAAAGTAAATTACTAAAGGATAAATAATGACACAATTTCCAAAGACACTCAATGGGAATGAAATTCAATTACTAAAGGATCATAAAGAATGTAATGACTAGATAAACCCAAGAGGGAAGAGATGCAATAAAAGTAAAGTAACTAATATATGAGAAATGAAAAATAAATAAAAATAATTTATAAGTGGTGAAAGAGTAATAGAATATTAAAAAATGATAATATATGAGATAAAATATATGATAACTCAAATTTATTTTAGAATATAATTACATATGTCATAAAAAACATCATAAGTCTCTCGTTACAATTGGTAACATTCTTCAACCATAGTTTCTTCCATTTTCTCTAAAATCCATATTAAGATGGTATTATGAATAACCCCAATAGAGAGAGTGAGTGTATTATAATTTGGAGGATTTTATCCTTTTTATACTTATAATATATATGGGGAAACACTTATTTTGGTAAAATATAATGTTTTGGCTATATGGGATGATATTTCTATACCTTTAAAAATGGTGTGCTCTTTTGGGGAGGCTGATTCTTCATCCATTAAATTTTTTGGATATGGAATTGATTTTCTAACACTCATTCTAAAGATAAAAACGTTCCCATGAGTGGGAATAACATTCATGCCAAGGAAAAATAACATTCCAAATTTTCATGAATTTATGTAGGGGTTGTCTTTAGAGATTAACTATTTGATCGAGAAGAAAATGATGGAGAACCATTATAAAACAAATATAAATGTTATTGATATGCTCATAAATATGTTTTAAAGTTAATATTAGTACCGTGAAAAACAAAAAAGTGCCTAGGTGGGGAAGGAAATAATGGTTGTCAACTCTCCACTATATGGGATCATGCTTTCAATTTTTTTGCTCCTAATATGTCTTATGAGCTAGACATTTATGAAATTCATGCCCATAGGCCTTATTCCATCTAAAATATTTATATATATGATGACATCCTAATCTTTCATAAAATGCTTTAGTGTTGGCATGCACGATACCAAATCTCACATCAAATTAGGAATAATAGACTCCATAGTAAGGGATTGGACATAAGGGGCCGAATAGATGTCAAATGTTAGGTTGTGGAGCTAAAAGCTTCACTGATGCAAATAGGAGAGGAGGTTACTGAAGGTTGCTGAGTTGCAGAGAAGCTAGGGTCAGTCTGATCAGCCGACGTCGGCAGGATAGCAGAGAGAAGCAACCGACGTCGGTCATATATCGGCCGACGTCGGTCACCTCCAGGCAGACAGGGACCGACGTCGGTTGCCTGTGTGGTTTGACTGCGAGCTAATTACGGGAAGTTAGCTAACGAACCAAGTGTTTGCATGCTCAGGGCTAATTATAGACTGAGAGCTGCGGATCTAATTATTGTAATTAGATGTCTAATTATTGTTTGATGAGATCTATATAATAGACTCATGGTTGTATTGGAAAAGCGTTTTAGTTTGAGTTGAGCAAAGTTTGTTCCTTCTGTGTGTGAGGTGAGCAAGGGTGTTCCTCCTAGTTCCACAGTACCAGGTGTAGGTGCTGGTTTTGGAGAGTTAGCTGGATTCTTCAGGAGTGTAGGATCTTGGTCACAGTTGCATGGCCTATATAGGAGATCTACATGGTAAGTAAGATCGTTGATCTGCAGGTGTATGTGTGTGCAAGGTCAAGGTTCACAGGTGAGCAGAACCGTTGTTTGATTTGCAGGTGTGCAAGATCATATAGACAACAACACAACAGGGAGCAGTATCAGGCAGGATCTACTTGGAGTACAGGTGTGTACTCAGATAGAGCAAGAGAGGAAGGCAAGGGAGTTCCTTCCATAAGTATGGTCTGTTGAATTGCAGGTTGTTGCAGATTCATGGGAGATCTACTTGAAGTACCTTGAGTACTTGTTGAGTACGTGGAGTACTTGTTGAGTGCGTGGAGCACTTGTGGTGTGCATGGAGCACGGGAGGTGAACACCAACTCTGTATTTGAGTTGGGTGTTGGGACCTGAGAGGGAGAGCTTTGGGGAGAAGAATTATTGTTCACTTGAGGTGTAGCGAGCCTCTGAAGAGGTGGTGGAGAAGAAGTGGCATCTTCTTTATTGTATTCTTTTCTGTATAAACTATTAATACAATTGGTGTATTGTCTCTCATATGCTGTGTTATTCTGAATTCTAGTTACTTGGTGAATCTGGTTATTTTCGCATATTATAGTTTCTTGGTATTTGGTAATCAAATTGTGTGCTTCTGGTTTATTTCCCAACATCAAAATCATTAGATATGTCACTAAGAATATTTAAATAAATTGAATAATCATTATGCATGTAAAATAAATAAATAACGATCACGTTGATACTAGTATTTAAATATGTTTTTTATTGTACTAATTGAAAGGAGGTTTAATAATGTATAATTTACACATGTTTTGCCTAGGCTATCTAAATAAATAAGGATAATATAACATGTAACCATGACCATAATTAGGAGTGGTGAGATCCACATGGAGGGATTCAAACTCAATAACATTAGAAAGAGACGTATCATTAGGGGTTTTATTATATAAAATTGTAGTTATGGGATTTTTTCAATTGCACTCTTGTAAGAATGAGGTAAAAAAAATATGAAGAAATTGAGATATGATATGAGTTGGAAGATTTAAGGTCTTGATATTTAGGTTAAACTAATTAGGTTCATCATCATTATAATTAAAAAGGTTTGGTGGAACTCTCCCTTTTTTTTCTAATGGCCACTATAACCTTGCAATGAATCAATAGAATAATTAAAACATTAGTATGAATGAAATTAGATACTTAGAATATCTTTGAGGGTAATTATTTTGAAGACACTTCATTATTGAAATTTCTCATATTTATAAGGATTGGTATCACCTTGGACCTTGTAGATAGCTCATAAGTATGGAAAATTGACACATTGACACATGGAAAAATAAATGGACCTCATTTGATGAGTCAAAGGGTAAGTAATAAAGATATTATACGAAATGGGAAAGTTGAAGATAATTTAAAAATGCATCCAAATGGAGACATTTATCTTTGATCATATCCTTAACATGTGATATTCATGGTATTAAGATTTCTTTTTGAGTAAAAAAATTCTTGAGATCTGATAAAACTTAAAGAGGTAACACAAGTGCTAAAATATTCATTAACGATAGATCTCTTGAATTGGACATCATAAATTCAAAGGCTAATGAAAATAAGGGAATCATCTACATGAAATATGATTTTTTTGAGAATCATGGATTGTATTAGAAACTTAAGAGGTAAGGCATGATCATTAGGTTTATTGATTCAAATAAAAAACTCTTCACATTGTTACATGATAGTTTAATCAAAACCATGCAATGGATATTATTGTCAAATAAGTTTTAAATTAATTAATTTCAATGTTTAGGATAAGTATGCTTGAGATAAAATAAACTAATTTTTCATATAATATTAGAGAGTCCCTCAATGGGATCCCATTCATAAAGCTAGACTATGCTAAAGCTAACTATAATTGAGAAGTGAAATTATGAATGACAATCAATTTGGCCTCAAGAGGGGATGAATCTGGGTTTTTTTTGTTATTATTTGTAATCGTTTAGGTTTATGGCATAGGTAGAATTAAAAACATCATCATCATGGTTGATGAAATTAGGGTAGACACATGCAACATCATCAACATGGATAATGATGTTGGAATGGAAAAAATATAATTTAGAACATCATCTGTCCACCCAATGATGTCAAACTTTTAAGTTGTTTTCTATTTTTTAGGGGGGTTAGTATAAAAATATGACTTGTAGGATAACCTTGTACAATTTTGTATGTCCTATAGGTGGCTATAAGAGTATGTTGAGTGTTAAGTTGAAAATCAACACAAATTATGATGCACTTCATACCTTTCATGTGAATTAGGATTTCTTAGGTTGAGGAATTAGGCTAACCTTAGTTTATATAATATTGGTGTTTGAATTTGAGTTTTGAGGTTGGCAAAGATTGGTATTATTTTTAAATGTATCAATGTTATATTTAGAGTGATCTCCTAGGGGATTATAATAGATATGTAGGGGACCATTGGTTTGGTGAATTTATTCACACTTGGTTATAATTGTATTGATGTTTTAATACTTTTATTAAATATTGATGCCATAACCTTGCCATAGCATCATGGTCAAAGTTACTACCAAGTAATAGATCATATGCTAGAGTGTGAAGGCAATAAAATTCTCATGTGAATGACCCCAATTAGCATGAAAGCATTTTTTGGGTGTATCAAACCATTTGGGTGTTGGATGTGAAGGATCAATATCTTTTTGGATATGAAGGCTATTTCTAATCTATTTGACACTTAGAGGTTGACGAGTGTTATTTTTAGAAGAAGGAGGTTATTAAAATGGGATTATTGTAAATGGTTCATAAAGATCCAAATCTTGAAGACCACTTATCATGATTGCATGAATGATTCACTTAGAATCAAAGCTATGATCCTAGGTATTGTTAACACCATCATTAGTAGCACAAGATTTTTTTTAAGGTCGCATAAGCGTTTATGTGTTTTTTGGGTTGAAAATTTTCAATTTTTCTCATGATATGATCCTATGTTTTAGCTTGATCAAAGTATTCATAAAATGTATTAAGAGACAATGACCTAGTGTTATATTAAAACTTTGATTCTAATGTGGTTTTAAAAAAATTAAAGAGAATTTAATTAATCACATGTCGTGATTGGATTTATGGGCCAAGTAATTTCATCATTTTTTGGAATAATGGCTTGAAACATGATCAAATTATTTAAAATTGATGAAGTTACCTAAGTTGTCCTTGGGTAAGTCATGGTATTAATTTTTTTGGACTAATGCATTAACTAAGCCTTCAATTTTGATAATAGAGTTAAGCTTGAGTTGATTATAAAATCCTAAAGCATCACTAGAGAGGGTTTTTGATAATGGTTTGGTAGCTACATAAGAGTTAAATTTGAGCATCTTTGTAAAGGTTTCCAAAGGCCTTAATACGGTAGACCTATCATAAGTGACTGTTGAGGTTTTTCCATCAATGTCCATGGATGTAATATGAGGTGTTAAGTATTCATTTTGAATATTGTGAAGCACTTTATTATGATTGGGTGGTTGTATAATTGGGTTCCCAAGATAATCCATAAGGGGCAAAGGAGGAATATTTATTTGGAATTCCCAACTAAATTTATTGAGGTCTATTGAATACTTACAAAATTTGATTTTATATTTGTATGAATTGAGTGGAAATAGATGTTTGCATGTGAGACATTTGGTCCAAAACTTTAAAAATAATCTGATAAGGATTAGTTGAAGAATTTTATTTTGATTGAGATGCTTACACATTGTTTTAATTTAGGGCACTAAAAGTATAATTAAAAATGATTATAACTATGTTTGAAAGTGTTGTGGAGGAAGGGATGTACCAAGTCATGGATTGAATTTACCAAAATCATGGAGGGGAATCTAACCTAGGAGTCTTTTGAAAAGATGAAACCATAAGACCATGGATTTATTCTTGATATTTGTTGTTTGGTATGATCAATTAATAATATTTGAATTTTGGGGGTGTACTCATTGTAATATTATTTTTCACCCTTAGATTCAAATCCTTCATGAGGTAACATTGATTTTTTGGCTCTATATATTGTGTAAAACATGGATTTGGTATGAAAAAAATGTTTTCTTAGTATTGGTCATGGTCATAACACAATCTTTATTGATGGAGAAATGTTGGACTGTAGAGAAAACTTGGTCAAATTTTTATTGATTGTTATTGATATATTAAATTGTGGGAATAAGAAAACAACCTTTGGGAATGCTAAATAATGAAAATAAGTTTGAAAAATGAGACATGTTTGAAAAATTAATAACACTTAGAAGCTAAAATAAAAATGTGAAAATGAGCCAACATAGTTTGGGATAAGATTTATGTTTGGTTCACTGAAATGTATGTTGGATAATAATGGTATAAAATAGAATTAACATATAATATAATAGAATTTAGAAGAACCTACTAGATTCAAAAAACATATAATATGTTGGTTCAAAAAGTGGTCCATGGACATAAACAAGGGCCATGTGCAAAGGAGGTCGTAAAGGATATAATAGGGGAATCTTCAGATAAAATAGTAAGCTTAGGAATAAATAGATCCAAGATGTCATTATATGTTAACCAATAGATGTTAAAAAAGGTAAGTAAAGGAAATATAATTAAATTAGGAAATAATCACAAGGTATATAAACTAAGGGATGTAAGGGTATCATTAGGTGGTAACTGTGAGGTGTAAATAAATTAAAAAATCATGTAAAAATGAAAACATACTAACAAACATAAACTAATCTAACATGGAATAAAACACCATTACAATATAATATAAGCACCAAAGTGTATAGGGTTAAGATAATTACCTTGGGATGAAATGTTAATACATCTATCTCCCCCTTGGCTCAAGTGTCATTTTGTGAGAGATGGTTGTAGGTGAAGTCAAGATGGAAAGAAGAAGACCTAGTTATCCTTATTTGAGGACTCAAAATATTAGGTGTACTTTGATGGTTTAACTTCTCTTCTTGATATCTTCAAGTCCTTATGAAAACTACTCTTCCTCAAGTGTAATATCCTTATATGTAATTATTCCTTTTTCTTACTAAGGTAGATTTTCATGTGCAAGTGGAGTGGATTTGATGCCTTATCTCTAATGAATGACAAATGAGAACCATGAAAATAAAAATTAAATTTAGAAAACCATAATTGAAACTTATGTGATTACATTGACTCGACTGATGATTTAGATAAAATATCCAACATATTTAATACTTCATCAGCCTAGCCAATGTTGTTGGATAAGGGGGTGCATTAAAAAATTCATTGGTGAGTACCTATAAAATATAATACTTCATCAACATGGCTGATGATGTTGGAAAAGGGGAAGCATTGTAGAATATGAACATTGACTAGGTTAATGATGTTATGGAGAAACAAAAAAATAGGAAGAATAGAAATGGAAAGGGATAACATGAACTATTGGTGGACTAACAAAGTGATAAAATTAGATGAATTAATGAGGCAATAATAATATATGATCATTGAATAAATTCTCACAAAAAATTATGTAACAATCCTTCGATTGGGTACCATAAAATACACTATTTTTTATATATTAATTTCCTAGTTATAACATAAGTTACAATAAATTAGATTAAAGTTCCAATTAAAACACAAGAATAAATAAAATCAATACATTTAAGTGAAGGACAAGTCTAGATAGTTATACCTTCTTAGTGATAACCATCCAAGCTTACTTTGCTGAGTGAAATATATTAATTCTCAATAATAACCATCAAGGTCATGTGTTCTCTATAGAGACATCCTCTTTTCCACAATAAGGCTTTCAAATTTACAAACGAGGATTTCAACTAGTATTACTTTACAAGATTTGATAACATTTAGAAATAGACTTCCTTGTTGACCATGATATTCATAAAATGATTACTATTCGATGAGATGCTTTCATATTTCTAATATATTTAGTGTGAGAGATTAAATTAATGGTATTTCTAGATCTTATCAACACCATACTCACTCATTAATGTAACCATGGAAATATGTTACCAATATTATTCTTATTATTATTTATTCTCTACTAAGAGTTCCTTAATCCATCTCTATCAAGAAAAGGATCCATTTAATACATGCAATCATATTTTTCCATCTCATATCCTAAGACTTAATGTGGTACAAGCCTCCCACTAGTTTATGATAACATCTGTTGGTCCTACAATTCTTGATTTTATTTGGAGTTTTCAACACAACTTTATCTTAGCAGATCAAACAAAAATACAAGATCAACTAAATCAATAGACATTAGATGTAATACTAACTTGAGTTGAACATTGATAATAATTCACACTCTAAACAATATTACAATTTATCCTTTATAAGGAATAACTTATTTTATTACTTGCACATCTATCAAGGACAAGCCTTGGGACAAGCATTGGAATTTTAATCCAACTATTATAATTATCAACTTATATTCAAATAAATATATTAAAAAAATTCACTTCATCATTTACATATAATCCATAGTTAATAACAATGAGAATATATTAACCAGATAACTAGATAGGTTATACATAGCCAAATGTCAATACTCTCAATTAATTATAAGGAATAAAATAACTAGTTGTCCAATGATAAATTACATATATAACACATGAAAGTACTAATAGAAGTACTCAGAGTTTATTACATTATTTCACAACTTATGGTGTTAACAATAATAAAACATAATTCCATGTGTGAGTACATCAAAGGTGTTTCAAATCAAGCCAAAGGGTATACTAACAATTTTAGGAATAGTAAACATGACTTTAGTGCCATCAAAATTACAATAACAAAAATGTAGCCACATAATTTAGTCTAGCTAAGAGAAATATAACATTTAAAGGAATAAATTCATAACAAAACATTAATTTGAGCATCAAGGTTATATTAAGACAAATCAACACCTACACCGAAGTAATACAGTGAAATAGGGCAACACAAAGCTATAAATGTTTCATCTAATCAAGTTAAACAACTAAAAATATTAAATTTAAAAATCAAGAAAATAAATTTCTCAAAGGTATTCAACAAGGAAACATAAGTGTTTAGTGTAAACCTTTGTCAATGATTTAACCCCTTATGCTGAATATAGTTTAAGAAGCTTTTTATTTTTAGACAATGTAGCTACTAGACATACGTTAGCCCATAGAAGTCATACTAATATAGCTTATAAGAGTATCAATAAACTCATGTTGAGATTTTGACCCAAATAATATTGAAGGTCTTAATAGTATTAACACACTAGTGTACACATATAACTCAACTTTCAAATCAATTAGTGCAAGTAAGAAAACTTCTAAACAACCAAATATAACTCAATATGCATAGTTATAATCTATATATAGTCACTAAGTGACTTTATAGGCCTAATTAAAACTTATAATATACAAGATTACCCTACTCCTTCATAAATCATAATGCATAAGAACTAGCATGTTTTAATAATCTTATAATATTCTCAAAACATTTAATCAAAGGTTATAACTATAAAATTTATTCCATCATGTAAGAAAGTACATCTTAACAAGTTTTATACAACCAACTATATGACATAAATTAATAAATTATTCATTACAACATGCACACAAATATAGTTGTTCAACTAATTCAATTAATGTCTTCATTCCAACACACAAAAAACTATGCATGTCTAAGCATCTATGACCATAGTCATCATATAAGGCACATAGGATTTAAGATACCAAAGGAATCATATGAGATAATCAAATGATCCAAGATTAACAAATGCAAGGACTACTAAATCCAGCACATTCCATACTTACCTTTACATATGATATAATCTTTATTATAACTCAATGCAATAGACAATATTAATTCACACCTCCATTATAATGTATTTTAATAAATCATAATTATGCAAACAAGGAGTAAATTTAGCTTTCAAATATCACTCTATAAAAAGTGAGGAAACCACTCATAATTGACTGTAAATTAATATCACTATGTCATGACCCATATGGTACACATCATCTAACAAAATGCATATTAAATGAAAGTAATCTAATGACTAACAAATCATCAAATCAAAATAAACTAATGATTTCATGCATAAAGACACAACTACACCCATTTGCTTCAGCTAGAAAAATAACATACTAAACTAAGAAAATTTTATCAACATTCATAAAAACATGGGTACTCAAATTTGCTATAGCCAATACTTAACAAAATCAAACCCATAATTCCATTCAACATAAATGGAGATAGAGTTATCTAAACTATTACAACCAAATGCTTTTTACATATTAAAATTAAATATCGAGAACATGTCATTGAGACATTTTGACAAAAAAATATTGTTGAATACTTTCAAGGCACTTCATTAAATAATTACTAGACACATGCCATTGAGGCATTTTGACAAATAATTTCCAACCAATGATTTTTTGGTATTTAATAAATATTTACCAGGAACATATCTTTGATGCATTTTGAAAAATAATTTATAGCCAAATGTATTTGAAGTATTTCATCAAATAATTAATAGCAACATTCCATTAAGGTAGTTTGATAAAAAAAATTGTAGCCAGATGCTTTTGAGGTATTTTAACAAACAATTACCAGGCACATGCTATTGAGGCATTTTGAAAAACAATTTTTAGTCAAATGGTTTTGAGGTATTTTAACAAATAATTACCAAACACATGTCATTGAGGCATTTTGACAAAAAAATTGTAGCCGAATGTCTTTGAGGTATTTCATCAACAATTACTAGCCACATGATATTGAGGCATTTTGACAAACAATTTGCATCCAAATGCTTTTGAGGTATTTTAACAAATAATTACTAACCACATGCCATTGAAGCATTTTGACAAATAATTTAAAGTCAAATGGTTTTTTGAGGTATTTTAACAAACAACTACAAGGCACATGTCATTTAGGAATTTTGACAAATAATTTATAACCAAATGTCTTTGAGGTATTTTGTGAAATAATTACCAACCAACTGTCATTGAGGCATTTTGATAAATAATTTACAACCAAAATATTTTGAGGTATTTTAAAAAATAATTTCCATGAAACTATCCATTATGGTGCATTTAATCATTCAATAAATAAAAATAAACATATTATAATGATGTTCTCATTATACAAACCAAAACTAATAATTATAACACATTAAAATAAGTAAATCAAGGAATGCAATAGTTAAGTGCACATTACAAGCATAATCTCATATAGAGAGTAATGATAAATTACGTACTAATAAATGTCCTCATTATACAACCCAAAACTAATAATTATAACACATCAAACTAAGTAAATCAAGGAATACAATAGTTAAGTGCACATCACAAATATAATCTCATATAGAGAGTAATGATAAATTACGTAATAATAATTCACAACAAAAGATTTTATAAACACTACATATCACACAATATAATAATGACAAGGCTAACTATGCTAACATCCCAAGAGGGTTTTATGAAATCTTTATCTACTATAGATCAAACACAATAATAAGGTAGAAATGATAAATTATGGGTTTCACACAATGATCATAATCCAAAGGGCTTCCATAATTATACATACTTATTATACAAAAAATCAATCAAACTATAAAAAAATTGTTGTTTACTCACAATCCAAGAAAACCATTCAAATCCCCAAGGAGGCACAATGGTACATTGTAATATAGGTGAATAGACCAGGGATTACAACTAAAGCACTAAAAATGTTGTTTAATATTTTGTTTATATCAAGCTAAAACTTTATTCTACCCAAATAAAAATTGGATAGCACTCAAATTACAAAACCCATCATCACACAAGAATAATATATCATTACCCATGATGTAGGGTTTATTGGTTAACACAAAATACCTTCAAATGACAAAGCATTAACCTTATTCCAAAATGCAACACAAAACTCAATAGAGGATGTCCCTAGATTTTGAAGGGAAATAATTGTTATTAGAGACCCAAAATAATGTTCTAAAAAAGACCAATGATCAAAGGGATGAAATAAATGTTCATCAAGTATTAGGAAAAAAACATTTCCCAAATGCATAATTTGTACATCCTAAGACTAGGGTCTTAAACAAACACAAATTTTGTAACACTTATATTTTAACTTTTAATGCAACTAGATGCCTAGATCTAAGTAATCCATAGATTACTATCTAACAATAATGTAATAATTCAATGAAAAATAACAAAATATTCAAATTATATGTCAAGGACTATTCTTAGAGGAAGAGACATGCTTAATACATAAATTTTAAACATAAAAGGTTAAAAAAATGGGATAGGTATGTGACTGTAATTAAAACCCAAGATTTTGTTTGCTCATTGCATTCTCTTGCCTTCCCATTAAATGGATAGAATCATGTTCGACTCTCCATGGCTACCACCAAGCAATTCCATTTCTCCCCCAAAACTCTCCCACACCTTGGTTAAAATCCAAGTTCTACCTTTAAACCTCTTTTTGACACAGGAAACTGCACCCTTGGCAAGGAGGTCAAACTCCTGCCTTCTCCTCGCAACATGGAAACTACCCTCGCCTGTGGGACTGGCGAAGCTAGAGGGGAGAGTCTCTAGGTAAGGGCTAGCTCCCTCTGATGTATCATTGTTTGTTCCAGCAAGTGCAAAATATAGGTATATATATATATATATAAAAAAAAAAAATGGGGGGGTGAAAAGAGAGAGAGAGAGAGTGCAGGAAAACAAACTACTTCAAAGAGGTGATACACCAAAATAAGTCAACCTTCACACATCCACTCTTGAAATCAGACAAATGCATACATACTCTACACACTTGGCAGAAGGACCAAACTGCAAGAAACTGGCAGGGAGGCTATAATGGAAAAAACATAACAGATATTCACCAAGGCACTGTGGAATGCACGCTATAAGCAACTTCCTCTATTTTGGTCTTCTCAAATACAAATCTTCTCCTTTTAGCTACAGAAATGGTGCCTTGTAGATAACAGGTCTGCTGGTGTTGAACCTGTGAGAGCATCAAGAAAACATGATTGGACACAGACAAACACTCAAGACATACTCTGAAAATATCTATCCACATGGAGGTAAAAATTGCATTTTTATTTGATTCAAGTGAAATTTTGCCAGGGCTGCACCTTAGCAAAAGTGGAAGATCTCTTTACAGAATGACAAGTCTTTCAATATATAGGAGAAGCAAGGAGGCCCATTTGGCGCTCCTTGTTTTACAAGTGGCATACGCATCCCTTCATTGGGAAGAGGAAAACACTGTTGTCGATGTCATCTTTCCAGAAGAGGCTTGCTAGAACCATGTTGTATAAGCACCAAAATTGACTTTGGCATTCGAGCATTAATGTGGAAATATAGACTGTGCCTCTTTTCTGCCAACAGATTGAAATTGGTCCCCTTTTAAAATGCACAGGCCATGCTACTTGCTGTTTGCACCATTTGGGGATTAACAGGCAATAAATCACCTGCACTTCGCCACTTGGACTGCTTCGTCCCTTCCTGCAACCTGTCATTCTTATCTTTTGTCAATTTTGTCTTATTTGGCTCATTCGGCCCCTGGGGTAGAAATCTTGGCGGGTCACTGCACTCTGAGCTCCTTTTCCATGGTTAGCGCTCTCTGTTGCTTTTGAAGACAAACGGCCATTTCTCTTTGTGAAAGTTGACATTCGTATGGCTGTCATGTTTGAAAACCAATGGCTATTTGACTTTGTTAAGCTTGACGTTCTCTAGGACGTCATCGGGTCCTTGCTGGCCTTTTCAAGAATTTCCTTGCCTTGCTTTTAAGCCAATCTCGAATT
Organism: Torreya grandis; assembly: GCA_037957365.1. NCBI lineage: Eukaryota > Viridiplantae > Streptophyta > Pinopsida > Cupressales > Taxaceae > Torreya > Torreya grandis. Next base: position 2,867,325 of record JARHVA010000872.1, on the reverse strand, counting down.
CCCTTTTGATGTGCTGACCCTTCAGTAGGGCATTTGACTTGGACTAGGCCAATGAACCAAACATGTTGAACTTGAACAATTTGAAAGATGACTAGCATTAAACAGTAGGGGAGGAAGGTGACTGAAATTTTTCCTGTGGGCAAAATTGGTCAACACCTCTATTCAACATTTATTCTCCCTTACTCATTCACAAATTTCCTCATCGGTGACCATTACTGCACTTATAACATCTTTTCCACATGGTAGTTCACCATGCTCCTAGCATGCCACAATTCCAAGATTTGTTCTACTCAATAAATAAAATGCTTAGAGTTTTCCATTGAACAATGCCTCAAAATTTCCCTTTCATTCTTTAAAAAAATATCACTCAAATAATATCCTTCGATTTTCAACCCTAATCATGCATTTTCCCAAATCTAAGATAATTAATGTTTTAATCTCAATGTGTGATTCTAATTGATTTATTAAATCATAGATAAATGATTTAATTCTTAAGCATGGCCAAGTCCCTTGTGTACCATGCATAATAAGACCACACCAAACTAGTATTATGTATCGTATTGGTAATAAGGGAACCTATGTAAGGAGGAAGTGATATGATAAAAAGAGGTACAATTGGTCTTCAAGCCAATAATGACATCCTATCAAATATATACAATAAGGCATCTCAACACAATAATGTTTCAAACCAATAATGTAATGAAAACATATTCAACCAAAGTAAATCAAAACATTAATATGGATAAAATAAATCCTACAAATAGGTACCCCATTATTTAATGCATAGATAATAAATGCACCTGAACTATATTTGTCAATTACCAATACCATCATAAGTGTTGATATAACAAATTAATGATATAAGTCCAAATGTGAGGATGTTTAAAAACCTTGGCCTCTCCCGTCAGCCCAAGTTTCTCTTGATTGGAAGTTTAACCAACTTATTTAATAATAACATGTTCCTTACAATTTAATGTGTATAATTAGCCATGAGTCGATGACAAATGCTTAACAAGGACATTGTGATTTAAACCATCAACATAAGCATGCTAATAATAATGAACCAAAATAGAAAAATCAAGTCAACAGATCAATTACTAATCATATCTAAACATTATTAGTTATGTTTTATGGTGTTGATCACCAACAAGTTCCCTAATTATGACACAGGGAAAATAGGATGGAACAAATTGTGAACAGGTTCACCTTGATCCCATTGTAGTCCTTAGGATGTAAACTCAAGGATATTGATGCACCAACGAGTCTATAAAATGAAATTGTCATTAATTACAAATATGGTATATATATTATCCATAACTTATTTATAGTTTAATTATAAATAATAATATCTCTTTAATGATTATTATAAAATTTGGTTTTCACTAATTTGAGAAGAATCCTTAAAATATAGAGATGTGTTCCAACCCTAAATCTATTTATTTATCTAAATAATAAGCTGAAAAGTAAGGGTGAAGGTAGATTAGTTGGTTCTTTTGTATTGTATTCTTTTAGTAAAGAGGTAAAATGGCCCTCCTGAACATCTATGATTTTATTGAAATACAATATTCATGTTAGCTTAGTGATATATGTATCTATTAATTTAATATTTCATAGTTATGCACATGCAATCATGAGTGATATTATTGAGTTTTATTATTTAATTACCCTAGTGAGTCCTTTCCAATATTTTGACATTATCTATCTATTTATAATGATATAGATATCTATGTATTTTTATGTTACATTTCTATGGAAATAAAAAAAGAAGATTTAGATGAGAAAAGAGTGTATTATATAAAGCAAGTGATCATTGTATGTATTGAAACATTTTTAAAATTAGAAATAATAATGGGAAAGTACATTTTTATTTTTTCAATTATATATTATAGTTGATATGTTTTTAATCTATCACGCTTACATTGTTATGGAATATACATTATGTATCTTAATGTTGTAGTGTTATGGCAATAAACTAAAAATATTTAGATGATATTTTTTTTCATTACATTAAAGTAAGCCATTTTTTGTATTTATTTATTATTATATTTATATGCTACATCAATGAATATTTGTTAGTAAAATCATGTTATTATATTTTATTCTATGAGATAGATGTTAATGTGAAAGTAGGTATGATATTTCTTGTTATCCACTAGGCATTTATTCATTAAAATGGTGACAAAACTTGTATTAGGTTTTAATTCCTCAATTTATATAATTTTTTATGGATATAGTTCATTTTAAATATGAAGATTAGTTATATATGAAAAAATCATAATTTTTATGAGTTAATTGAAAAAAAAACATTTCTATTATAATTACATGGATTTTATAAACCCTCTCTCTTTTTTGTTAAAATCATATTAGATATCATTTATCAATATTGTAAATGGTTTTGGGATAAATTATTTTTATTTATACACTTTATTCATTTATATTTCAGTCTATAAGACTAATGTTTTGTAGATATTTTATAATTATTTGAATTTGTAAGACCATTTTTATGTGAGATAGTAGGCAAATGAACACTAATTTATATTATAATTATATGAGGATTTTATGCAAACATAAAACTTCCACCCATGTATGTCAAATGAAAATTTTAACTTTGTTTTCCACATATTTTCCCAAAATAGCCATTTTGGATGTTTAGACATTAAAAGTGTTGAAATTTTGACACAACGTTGTAGTTATAATCTCTATAATTTTATCTAGATTAGTAGATTATATTGAAAATTTCCATGCAAAGAAAAACTAACAACTAAATTTAAAAATCATATTAAGTGTAAATTGCAGCCTACAAGAGCATTCAAATTATACAACACATAGTATTAATTTTTAGATCTATAACTCATGGGCATCAAAATCAAACAACCCAAAAAACATAAACTCATATAGCCAACCATGAACCTAACATTCCAAATCCAACAACATATTGTAGGAATTTTTGGAAAACGTAATGATAGATACATAACAAGACCAACAATATAGAGGCTTTTCAAAATAACTCCCATAGGAAATAATTTTAAAAGCATACAACCAAAAAATATACAACTAGAGAATTTATAAGATTACTAACTCTTATTGGGATAAAAATTAGAATAGCATTCACAACCATCATTTGTTGAGTGGCCCTCAAATCATCCAAAAATAAATCAAGACAAATTCTTTTCCAAATTATTTTTAACAATAAAATCAAACACATTCATAAAAAAACCCAAACCAACTCATCATGATGATATCTAGATACAACCCTCCTCATGACTAGAAGGGAAAGCATCCTTCCCATTTTGAAGGTTTTTCAAAATTTATGAAAGAAATTTTTTTAATCAATAGTAGAGAATTTAGTTGTAAAATTTCATTTATTAAGTAGGTGATAAAAATTTTAAGAGTATTTTTCATTTTTCTGCACTTTACCTATGGAATGAAGACCCAAGTAAGAGGGTAAGAAGATCAATGCATGGAAAAGATAGACCTCAACTTGAATTAGAATATGAATAACCATGTATTAATAACGATAAAATTATTTGTTTTATAATATTAAAACAACGTCTATGCAATTTGAACCAATAAATTTGTTTCACTTTTAATTCATCAAAGGAAATATAAATGAAGCTAGAATTTAGTGTTTTTTATATCTGTATTGTGGCTTAATGTTGAGGTTGGTAATAAACACTTGAATGGAGGCTTAATGATTTTTAGGGAAAAGCAAGATGGTTTCAAAGAACTATTATGAAGAGAAGCATAGACACCTTTTGGAAGAAAATGAGAGTCATATCAAGATAAATGTTTTTATTTTATTTGGTAAATTTTCTCTATAATCTAACCTTTTACTTTGATGTTTCCATGGCACCATAGGCCTCCTTAAAAAATATAATGCGATGTTTTATATAAATTCTAACGATTTATAATGTTTTATATGGATTTGAACTTTGGACTTCATTATGAAAGCTTCATTGTATTGTTAGTTTTAGTTGTTGTTATGAAGGTTTGAACCTAAGACTACCTTATAAAAGTTATTTTGTATTGAAATTAATGGAATGCATGTAACAAAACACTAAATAAGCCTTCTATCTCCATGGTGACATTAGTGGTGGCATATGCCCTAGATTGAACTTAACTAACACTCACAAACTCTGTGGGGTCCACACTCTCCATGAATCATAAATTCATACCAAAAAGTGTTAAATATTAAAAAAATATGATTGGATCCCAAATAAAGTAAAATTTTTTATGAGTAGGTCATGTGCCCATGTCTAACTAGCCAGCCAACTAAGTGGTTGAGATTTATAATATGAACCCTCATGCTGCATAGTATCCTATTGGTGGCTTCTTTGTAACACAAAAATAATTTGTCATGGTTAACATTGAAGTTATGATACCACAAGAATATTTCCAATGAATGTACAAATCAGATTTATCACACCCCAATCACATGTTAAACCACTGAAACTAGTTTTGTAACCTCTAAATATTTGTCAACACCAAGTAGATACATATATGCATGACAAACACCCACTACTCTGACTTCCCACAACTACCACTTGAGGGGAATCAATCACGAATTCTATTTAAATTTGAGATAATATGTCTTAAAATTTAATTATTGAAGGAATCAATGACTGTCCTAAACCTTGATTCTTGATTTTATCATCTCCCTTGGCCATTAATGAATCATATTTTCAAATTGCACCATGGCAATGCTAACCAAATAGTTGGGTGAAATTGTTGAAAGCATGGTCTATTTTAATTGATTCCCTAAAATAACAATCATCATGTGCTTGATTGGAGCATTTTAAATATGGGATTCCCTACCATGATGTCAATTTATGGAAAACTAAGTCCTATCATTATTATTTTGGTGTGGGGTTGATGAGGATATCTTTGAAATTAGGAAATGGCGTAGACATATCCTTATTTATTTTTATAGGTCAATTAGACCAATCTCAAGGATTTGAATTTGGGTTAGAATAATGCCAAGTATTACAAATGTAAAGAGCCAATTACACAAATCTATACTTAATTTTTTTTAATATTTTTCCTTTCCTAAAGAAATCCTAGAGCCTTATTGGGAGATTGCACATGTAGACAAACTATTGTATATTTGTTTAAAAATAAATATTGTGTATGATGTTAAATTTTGCATACTTTTGATAAAAGATAAAAGCGTAACTAAAAGTTTACTAATAAACATTTTTATATAAGGACTGGAAAGTATATATGGGAGAGACTTAATATTTGGGAGGGTACCAATAATTGAGATAGTACTTGGAAGTAAAAGAGTCAACCATGGTTTATATTTTATTAACAAATAGGTGTATAATTTACATGTAATTGTATAATTTTGATTAAATAGCAGTGTAAATTAATAAATTATATGATAATACATCACCCTTACAAGGATAAGATACTCAATGCACAGGTTTTGGTCATACTTATTTTTCTAGTGCATTTTAAATTTCTCATTTGGTTTGAAATTTGACTTTCCCTCCAATTAAACATGATAAATGAAAAATGTGACTTTCTCTCCACTTGAATTTTCAAATGAGCATTGTCCATACATCAATTAGTGTTTGCACAATGTACTTATTAGGTAACCAAGTTAGAGTGCATGGCTATATGATCCTCTCCCTATATTAAGGCTTTCATTTTAGTTTTTCAAGATGTTATCTGAGTACATATCATTTTTATAATAAATTCTCAATTTAATATTAAATTATATATTATGAAAATTAAGATATTAAATTAATAATTTAATTAAAGATATTAACCTTACACATCATTCATATTTGATTGTTTTAATTACATAATGCCAGATGGCATTGTTACAATGTCTTTTTGGAAGGAAAGAGTAAGGAGTTGTTTAAGTCCATTTCATGGAATCATCATTTGAAAGGGTTGGGGAAAAAGGGGACATTGATCTCATCACAACATTCTTGGCCATTGGTGAGGTGGAGTGGATAAATAGCCAAGATGTTTACCTTATCCTTTGATTCATGCAATTCCATATGTATTACTTGATTTGAAAGTGTTAGTAATTCATAGGTATGAAACTATAAAAATAAATAAAATTGTGAAATTTAAAATTAAGTTTTCTAGGGAAGGGTTGGAATTAAAAAGGTGTTTAGATGTTCTAAATCATTTTAGATTCAAAAATATAACAAATCTTGTTGAATGAATAAGATAATTTTTTGTTTTTATTTTTCTTGTTTGTATTTTTGGGTGATTAATATATTTTGGACAAGTGTTTAGTGGAGTGGTATGTACGCTAATCATGGTGATGTGTATTCATGGATTTTCCACCTTTATATTTATTTTTATCACCCTTCCAAACATAAAAAAAACATATTTTTATTGATGATAGCTTTTAATCATTGTTTACATAATAGCATCATTTTATATGTGGTGAATAAAATTAAATTAAAAATCATATTTAAATGATAAGGCACACTAGGATTATTCTATTGTTGTGTTTATTTGTAGAAAATTACAACAAAAAAATGAGGTTCCTTACATAACTCTTTCAAAATCATATAAACGAAACATTATATGAATCACCTTGGATGTGAGCATAGGATCTAAATGGACCATTGGTAGTTTGATAATATAATAGGAAGTAAAAATTTTCAAGTCCTTAATAATGTGTAACTAAAGCCATGTGTAAAATACATAGAAAGGAAATAAACAAGTCTTTATTTTTTGAAAGTATAAGAAAATTTCATGTTAGTTTTTAAAAAAATGAAAAAATAAAAGGCCCAAAAGGTTTTATTCCACAACATGCTTTCTAAATGGTAAATTATAATACTAAATTATGCATATATTTGTGCTTTATAATACTTTAAATTGATAAATAAAATTGATACAACTATTAAAAATTGAAAAAAAACAAAAAAAAAACATTTATGTGGTGCAATACATTATTTTTATTTATGCCATATAAAGATTAAATTCATGTGTGTGTGTGTGTGTTTTATTTGTTAGTCTAAAATATGCTATAGTTCTATTATTGATACAATATCTAATTTAAATTTTAACATCCACATATAAAAAATAAGGGTTTTGGAAGGTGAAATATGTGAAAATATACATCAAAACTCTCCAATCAAAATAATAACATACAAAGAACATTGAAATTTTTAAGTGAACATATATGTCCAAATTTTAACATATATACATTAAAATTTTGACTACTTTTACGTTTTTGTTGGGTGTTACTTTTAAAATATTTTCATTCACTTCAAAAATTTAACATATGTGAAAATTTGACGAGTTGAATTTTGTTTTGACATCAAATACAATAATAACATATAAATCAAAATTTTGACTACTTTTGAGATTAGATACATTTTTAGCAACTTTTTCAAATTTGTTTTGTTTGATATTGGCTATTAGGTCGACTTGAAGGGTGTGGGATGTGATGTTAGGTAATTATGTTTTAATGTGGCATGGATTATCTACACCTTTGATATTATCACTTATGTGATCATTAATTTTGAATGGGATTCACACATGTCATGAAGGCCTTAAGGCTTGTTTAGTTTGGTAGTGATGTGCCATTACATTATCTTTAATCATATTTTAGTAGGCAAGGGGTGAAAAATTTAGCATTGAATTTGGTTTTATTGGACATTATGAGACCCTCCATGTTGTTCCCTCACTTTTTAATCTATTACTACCATTAGGTGATGCATTTTTTCTCAGTCATCACAGAGGAAAGGATGAAATTCAATTTCTAGGTGTAGATAAGAGACATTCTCCATGCCATTAAGGTAATTTTAGGTGTAGACTATCTAAAAATGGAGAAGAGTTCTAATATTAAGTTTGAAGAGGCAATCAAGTTCATAACCAACATGATGGATTTACTTCCAAATAAAATGGAAGTGTTTTTGATGACAAAAACCTTTGTTAAGAAATAACATCGTGGTGGTTTGATCATGGAAAAGGAGACATTTGATGTGGTTTTTCAAAATACCTTCTAATTTTTAGTAGGAAATGTAGGGGTTTGGTTTTCATGGATTATTTTAGGGAATTGGAGTCATGCTTCATCAAGTTGGTTGAATTGGTGGTTAATTTTCCAAGAGAGCTAAAAGGGGGGAACATTTTGAATGGAGCAATGTATTCAATTTGTTTGGGCAGATTTGACCCCTTTGGTAAAATCCAATTATTCCCACCCACTATTTTATCTTAAATGTAATTAATATGTGAATTAATCCTAATTATGATAAGTTGAATATAATTTATAAGGGTGTTTTAAATGAACTTTTAAACAATAGACTAAAAGAAAATGACTGAAATAACAAAATGAAATGATTGCAAACAAGACTAGCTATGTAAATGAAAGGTAAACTTTGTTGTATTTATCCATCTGATTGACTATGTTAACTGGAGTAATATAGAAACAAAAAAATAATAATGAACCTAGAAACTACAAAATTTTTGGTAAAATAGATATAATTTTAGAACCTATGCAAGGTAGGAAAACAAATGAAAAATTAACTTCCTAGATTCTAAGACTAAACTAAAACATCAAATAAAATTATCAAATAAAAAGATACGAAGTAGATAATACTTACAAATGCACCATAATAGAAAATTAAAATCACCTCCTCCATTGTGGAACTTTGATTTGATATTGATTCTTGGTATGTGGATGCTAAATTAAATTCTCCAAGCAAAGGGAATTTCAAAAACATATAGATGCAATGAATTCATTTTAATATTAATGTGCGAGATAATTTTGATAGCTTGATAGTGGATTATGACACTAAAATTCTCTCACTTTCAAGTGAGAAGATTAATAGTTGAAAATAATTTATATTTATTAGATTATGTTAATTATGGACAACTAGATTTGAGTCCTCATCTAAGTGGAAGAGGCCATTTCCTCATGTGTTTGAGAGAAAAGGGAAAAGTTAGTTTGTAGTTGAAAATTCAATATGAATGAGTCAAGGTAGGTTTATGACTCACCAAGATGGTTGAAAGGTTCAATAATGACTCAAAAATTGGTTGAGGAAGTTAAAGAATTGGTTGGATGACTCAACACTTGGTTGAAAAAAGTATTAAAAATGTTTAGTGACTTGAAAATTCTATATTTTAATTAGTTTTATGGAATTATATGTGCATGATTAATTAATTAATTATTTTAAAAAGTGAAGGAAATTATGTTAGTGGAAACTAAAATTGAGAATGGTGGTTGGGTTAGTGTGTTGATATTAATTAAAGTTGATCATGATGCTAAATGTGGTGGAATTTAGGTGTCTACATTTTCCCCTCTTTCAAGAGGGTGTTGTGACTAGAAGAAGCAATGCATTTTCAAATAATAAAGAAAATTATAATGGAAATGGATGTAAAAGGATGTACAAGGTGGCTTTGAATGATTAAATGATCCCCCCTCAAGTGTTCATGCGAGAAGAATAGATGAAGACAAACATTCAAAATGAAGGAAGGTTATATGGAAAATGATGGAGGTAATACTGCCATTAACATAATTATGAATCTCAATAAAATGATTACATGAGTTGAAGTACATTTATAAGTATTTACCATATGTAGATAGTTTTTAGGGAGTCGATTGGAAAAAATAAGATTTCTCATTTACAAGCTTCACACTTGGATTGTGGTTCATGAAGATTGTTACATGGTAGCAGATTTAGGAATGATATATTTAATTAGTAAGCTACAAGACTTAAAAGGATAAATAAATTTTCCAAGGATGAGTAAAAAAGTTATTTAGATTATTTTTCAAACTGAAATAAAGACATTGAGTAATATGATGAATTGGTGGTTTGATTGGAAAAGAAAATGAGGTGACATGGTGGATAATATAAAAAAGCTTAGGGGTGGGGTAAAAAAATGGGATGGGTGAATATATAAGGGTAGGAATCAATTTTAATTTCATTTCTTGAAATTTATTTATGTGATTGGGTTGATTAACTACCTAGCATTAGATTTTACTTTAGATTGTGAGAGGAAATATAGTGTATATTGGTTGATAAGCATCACAATGGGTGAGTTCGAGTGTACCAACATACAGAGGGGAGCATGGATGAAATAAGACATGTTTTTGGTTTCATATTTGGTCATTAGTAGACATAAATACTTAGAGAAAATAAAAAAATGAATCCATCATTTTCCTTATTGTAGAATTGAAGTCAATTTTGATGGTTTCATCATAGAAAAAAACAATTTTGTCAAAGGTTATGATGAGTTCATCATGTTGTATAACTAAATCATTCAAACCTAAAGTGAATTATTTATGTTTTATGATGAATTCATTGTAGATGGTATACAAAACATGAAAGATAAGAAATGTTAGTTTTAAGTGCCTCTTCAAGCTGATAGGATTGAAAATGATTTATTTTGATAGATATGGGACATAAAAATATTAACATTGTGTCATTTTGATGTGTGAAGGAGAGACTTTACATACTTATTATGTGGGAGAGGTGATGTAGAGTGTTGGGTCTGATGATGAGGTTTACAGAGTATAAGGTTGTGAAAGTATAGGTAGTGGGGTTGCCATATCTTGTAGAAATGCTATAGATTTGGGTTGATAGGGCATTTTTGATAGCAATGGTAAAGTGTTGAAAATTTGAGACCAATGCATTCACATGCCTACAAGGGAGATGATAGTGACCTTAGATGATGTATAGAGGATACTACACATCTATATACAAGGTGTGAAGGCTTATTGTAAGATATTTATTAGATTATATCATTAACAAGGGTTTTTGGAGAGGATATCATTACCATAATTAGTTTATAGATAGACTTAGATACATGAAAGGCATTGGAGGAGGAATATAGTTTGACTCTAGTGTTGATGGGTCTTATCAATGGCATAAAACTACCAAACAAGAATGGGAAGTTATTTCTTACTAGGATTTTGGATGTGATTGGGGACATGATAGAGAGTAAGACATTGTTTACATGGGGACCATGTGTATTATCTCACATGTACAAAGAATTACAAAAGGTTTTGTGCAAGGGAGGATCCAACATAGGTTCATCCACACATCTACAAGAGTGGGCATGAGAGCACATAGTAGTTGAGAGGCTAGTTGGTTAGATTAGGGAGAGAGTTGATGAAGAGTCATTTGATTATAGATGACATGCTATTATAGGCATATAGAGGGTTCAATTAGGTGATATAGATTTTTACCAGAGGGCATTTGATGAGTTGGGTCCATTAGACATTACATGGAGGTCATACAGGGAGGTGGATACATAGTGGAGACATGATTCATTGTATATGGATTATATGATGTCACGATGCTAAAATATTGGGAATCATGAGTATGTGATAGAGTGGTATAGGAAACATAGGGTATTGAAAAAAATTGATGTATGATAAGATGTGCCAGTAGGACCACATATTTATGCATGAGAAGTATGAGACAAACCTTAATGGGGGATAAGCATAGATCTAAGGGTAATTGATCATATTTGGGTACATATTCAGACTTTAACATACCAATCTAGGAGGGACATAACTGATGTAGGGGTAAAAAATGCCTATGCAACATGGTGGGAGCAACAATGATCATTGAGGTTAACAAAGCCCTATATGAGACCTATGACATGGAGATGGATATTGCATTCTAAATTTAGAGTGAAACCATAGAGGACATGTTAAAAAGTGAGGAGATAAACTATTATGCAAGTTTAGGGTAATGGAGGATAGACAAGTGGTGGAGATGGTGACAAGGTTAAGGATACATAGGTAGGATAGGTTGGAGGAGGTGGATAAGGACAAGACATTATGATGATAGTGATTGATAGTGATGAGGATAGAGATGGGGAGGATGTGGTGATGATACCAATACTAGAGGGTCCACCAATAAGATGAGGTGGGGTAGGGCCATCAGGGCCAATACAATCAATAGAATATGAGGCCTTACATTAGGATATTAGGGCCAAAGATATTGAGATTATATGATTACAATGGGATGAAGTGGATAGATGTAGTCAAATAAATTCTAAGATAATTAGATTAAAAGTTGAGATTGAGTAGTTGAAAGCAAAGGATATGAGTAGAGAGGAGGGTGTAGTGATTCAAAATGTGGGCACATAGATTCCAAATGATATTCAGCTTGCACAAAGATATAGACAAGAGTGAGAAAAATAATAGATTGAGTTACAAAGATCAAAGGAGATTTTTATTAGAACTAGGTGGATAAAAATATTATTATATGTGATGAGGGATATGGAGTAGGCTACCTACTATATGAGTATCTATGAGCAGGAAGTGCCATAGAGCAATGGGCACTATATTTCAGAGAGTACTCTAATAAGAGGTTAGCATTATCTAGGACTATTTAAATGATATCCTCTAGGTGATATATGGGGTAACACTTTTAGTAAGTCATGGGTCAACCAAGGAGTACATAATAATGGCCTAATCTGAGATCACCCACATATACCCCACTAGAGGGACACAACAAAAGCTAGAGGGTAGATGATAAACATAAAACTTTGATATGCATTTGAGATGAATTGATATATTTATTTTGATAGATGTAGCAGATGGATATATGTATATGGCATTTTGTCTCTTCTACATTTGATATTTGACACATGTTAGTATTTTTATTTTATTATCATGATGGTATGTACAAAATTGATGTGTAAATGTATTTGTGAAAGTGAGTTGGGATAGTAGCTAATTTTTATAGGCTTTGCTTGGAGTTCTAATAAGAATTCCAACATTATGTTCCAACATGGATTGAGAAAAAAATATTTGTATGTTGCACAAGATAATATGCACCAATGGTATGGAAAACCATGATTTTTATTATTTTATACATGTAGGGGCTTATACAGTGACAATTGTAAGAGTTAATGCATAATGACATGAAAGATAATAATACCACCATTTGTAATGCACATAGTGATCTAGACTCAAAAAGTAATAATGAAAACAAGATAACAAAGCATTTAAAACAATGAAACCAAGTCAGGAAAGAAAACAAGGAATTAAAACAATAACTATACAAGCAAGTAAAACACATAATTTGTACAAACAAAAAAGTAAGTAAACCATCAACACAAACAAGTAAACACATGTTTTGTATGGGTAGCTTCTGGTAGAGATTCTATCTATAGATGAGATTGGATTTATTATTCACTATTCCATATATATATGGGGTCAATGGGACCATATATAGTCTAGTCAATAGTTAGGGTTGTTGTATGGAGTAGAGATGGGCCTAAAGAAAGGGAAAATTTACTTTAGATAGGGGGTGGGAAGCAAGTAAATAATTAATACAAATAAGTAAACTAATGTTTTTATTTATTTTTTATTTCCTTGTTTAGAGTAGAATCCATTGTCATATGAGATATTTGACAATGATAACTATATGATGAGTAATAAAATCAAGAGATGAATAGGGTACGTTACTAAGGATAAGAGATTTTGATTATTTTTGTGATTATTTTTGTATTTTTGGGGTTTTTTAGGAATGGTGACTAAATTATATACAAAATGGAAAAATAGTTCTAGACATTTGGAATGAAGAAAGAAGATTTATTATGGATGGTTGTTTTATGATGGATGGGTGAATTATTATCTAAAGATTATATAAAATACATTATCAAAACATGAACTAAGGTGGATCTATGTAATCACCAAGATCAAACCTTCAACTAAAATGTCATAGGTAACATGGATAACTAGAAAATAAGTTATGTACAAGTGGATAATGTATGGATGGATAAATGATATGGGATGCCCCTAAGTAACTATGGTGTTTAATGATTATGTTTTACACATGGAGATATAATATGGTTTTCACCATGGTAACTGTCCAAAGTGCCATAAGAATGGTTTTCACTTTTAGATGGATTATTTTTCCTTCTCTTTTTTTCTATTTTTAAAAATATATATAGTAGCACTAGATTAGTTTAGGCATGGAATAACTTGAGGTTCATGATGTTCATTGGTTCACCAAAATCTTACCCTTTTTATATGGATAGTTTAGAAGCACCCGATCCATATTTGGCAATGACGATGTATGGACATAACTAGTTAGGTTCAAACTTGCCTTTCTTTTTATGATCGACATTGGTGTCCCATTGGTTTTGTTTTATAACAAGGTCTCCAATCTTAAACTCTATAGCTTTGATTTTATTATTATAGATATGATAGAGATGGTTTTGATAGGCTTGTAAATGGTTAAGGGCATTAATATGTTTTTCATCCAAGAGATTGAGTTCATGTAGCCTTGAGATGAGATACAATTCATCATCAATGATATTTTGTAAAGATATACGTAATAATGAAAGATAAATTTTGACATGTAAGATGGACTCAATGTTGTAAACAAGGGAATATGGGGTTTCCCCCATGGGTGTGCAAATGATAATATGATAAGACCACAAAGTAGGGTAAAAGCATAATTGACAACATGCTTAAGTATTTTGAGGATGGTTTTGTTTGATGCCTTTGATTGACCATTGCCTTGGGGATAGTCGGGTGTAGACCAATTGTGCTCAAGGTGGTATTCTTGGAAAATGACCTTGACATATTTTTTTTGTAATACATTTTATTATCTGATATAATGGTAGAAGGAATATTGGAATGCTAAATTATATGGTTCAAAATGAATTTATAACATAGGTTAAAGGAATGTCTTTGACCCATTTAGTAAAGTACTCAATAGTGGTGATTATGTGCTTATGACCCTCATAAGAGTTAGGATTGATTTTTACAATGAGGTATAACCCCCATGTGGAAAAGGGCCATGGAGTGGTAATGGGTTGAAATACTTGTGATGAGATATGTATTAGGTCTCCATGTTTTTGGCATGGGACACATTTCTTACCATATTGGCACGAATCAGTTTCCATCATTGGCTAGTAATATCTGATTCTATGTAATGAACCACTACAACAAAACCTTGAGGCTTTAGTGAAATCTGCCCATTAAGATCATAACATCCCACCACACTTCTGAAGCCTAGACTATGGGCTAGATTTGTACCCATACCATAGGATCCCTACATGTATGAGCCCCAGATGAACACTTCCATGCCAGCGTAGCCACCCGCTCTGTGACTTGAACCTGGGTGGAGGCTCTGATACCACATGTAATGAATTGCTACACCAAAAGCTTGAGGCGTTAGTGAAATCCACCCATTATATCATAACATTCTAAGAATATTCTTATCAAGGACCATTCTAATAGTACAAAAACCACAAATTTTATTATGAACTTATTTAATGACTACGACCACCTCTTCAGAGTTTAAACACCACAATAAAGTTCCATCATAACCCTTATGAAACAATGTATTTCCAAGGATGGTAAAGTGATAATCTCATTGGATGAAGGATTTTTTATGATTTTAGGATAATTTAGGAGGGATAAAATTATCATGAGGGTACATGTATATATCTTGGTACCAAATGGAAGTAGGACCAACAACATCTAAAACCATTTCAAATTTGGAAGTATTATATACTAGACACATCAATTTCTCGACAAAGAATTGACTGTGCCTGACAATTTCATAACCCCTATGAAACAATGTATTTCCAAGGATGGTAAAGTGATAATCTCATTGGATGAAGGAATTTTTATGATTTTAGGATAATTTGGGAGGGATAAAATTATCATGAGGGTACATGTATATATCTTGGTACCAAATGGAAGTAGGACCAACAACATCTAAAACCATTTCAAATTTGGGAGTATTATATGCTAGACACATCAATTTCTCGACAAAGAATTGACTGTGCCTGACAATTTCATAACCCCTATGAAACAATGTATTTCCAAGGATGGTAAAGTGATAATCTCATTGGATGAAGGAATTTTTATGATTTTAGGATAATTTGGGAGGGATAAAATTATCATGAGGGTACATGTATATATCTTGGTACCAAATGGAAGTAGGACCAACAACATCTAAAACCATTTCAAATTTGGGAGTATTATATGCTAGACACATCAATTTCTCGACAAAGAATTGACTGTGCCTGACAATTTCATAACCCCTATGAAACAATGTATTTCCAAGGATGGTAAAGTGATAATCTCATTGGATGAAGGAATTTTTATGATTTTAGGATAATTTGGGAGGGATAAAATTATCATGAGGGTACATGTATATATCTTGGTACCAAATGGAAGTAGGACCAACAACATCTAAAACCATTTCAAATTTGGGAGTATTATATGCTAGACACATCAATTTCTCGACAAAGAATTCACTGTGCCTGACATCTGGGATCATTCTATTATTATGTTTATTTGTTAAAAATTGTAATAAAAAATTAGGTTCCTTACATAACTCTGTAAAAATAATATAAATGAAACATTTTATGAATCCTTTTGGACATAAACATAAGATCTAAAGCGACCATTGCTAGTTTTATAATCTAGTAGGAAGTAGAAAAATTCAAGTCTTTAAGAATTTTTGACTAAGGCCACGTGAAAAATACATAGAAAGGAAATAAATAAGTATTTATTTTTTGGAAGTATAATAAAATTTAATGGTAGTTTAAAAAAAAAATGAAAAACAAAACACTCAAAAGGTTTTGTTCCACAACATGCATACTTTCTAATTGGAAACTATAATACCAAATTATAGATGTATTTATGCCTTACAACATTTTAAGTTGATAGGTAAAAAATGATACAACTATTAAAATATATAAAAATACTTATGTGGTGTAATACTTTGTTTTTCACTATGTTCTATAAACATTAAATTTATTTTTATCAGTCTATATTTATATATAGATCATATCATTTTTACTCATCAATTTAAAGTGTGCTATAGTTCCATTTTTTGCTATAGTATTTAATTTAAAATTTGAAATCCACATATAAAAATCAAGAGTTTTCGAGGGTGAAATTTGTTGAAATGTAAATCAAAACTCTTTAATCAAAGTAGTAGCATAAAAATGACATTGAAATTTTGTTGACTGAGTTTAATGACAAGAAGGAAAATCAACCATATTTACAAGCTAATAAATAATGACTAACCAGAGTTGAAAGCTACAAAGTAAGAAATGAAGGAAATCTAAAATAGAAAGAGAAGAATAAATAAATTTACACCAATTGAGACTATAAAAGATAGATATTATTCAACAAATGGCTTGATTTCTCCTTCTCCTTACATTGGCCTATAAAGGCTTTTACTCTTCTTCTCACATGACTCTACGACTTCTCCTTATGCCTCTTTGACTCATTTTTTCCCTTTCCACTTATATATTAATATTCTCCTTTTTATATAAATAAATTTCACTCCATTTACCATGCTAATTTTTTTGAAGTGAACATATATGTCAAAATTTTGACATATATAAATATAATTTTGGACTACTTTTTCTTATATGTTGGGCATTACTTTCAAAATATTTTCATTCACTTCAATAGTTATGTCTTTAATGAGATTTCAATGAATGACACACACATGATAGTTATGTATTCTTAGCATAGAGTAAATATGCAAAGACTAAAAATAACATCATAGTGAAGGGCACTAAAAATGCTTTCCAATGGTTCTATAAAGGGATCATATAGAGTTAATATATCAAAGTTACGACCTTTTAAAGTTTAGGTGTCTATTTTTTTTCAAAAAACAAAAATCAAAATATAAATTTGGCATAAAAATCACCTATTTTTGTCACTTGTTGCTTAGATGTTTTGATTGTTTTACTTTATCGACATTTTTCCTACTCTGATTTTTTAGAAATTGTATTGGGGAGAATTATATAAACAAAAAAAATCAGCCTTCAATGACACATAGAGATGTCTCACCTAACACATTATTTTTTTTGGGAATTTTATTTATGTTTTCCCTAAATATCTCATTCATACATTTTTATGGTTTAATACAAATACAATCATATGATGTCATGTAGCATTACAAAATTTTAAGTGCCAACCAAATATCCAAATCACTTTGCTTGCCATGTCGGTGTCAAGTCAATTCTAGGGCATAATGAAATCACTTACCACTTGGGAAAAACAAAATATATAGCTACGAATAAAAAAGTCAATTGCAATTTAACCATCATTACAACAATTGACAAAATCCAAGTAAATTAGAGGTGGGGAATTAATCCTTGACCTCCCTAGCCCAAATGCAACTTGTATACTACCAAGTGGGCTAGGCATGCACACACCCTATATGAGGTGTGCTAGAGTTTTGTTAAACCCTTCTTAAAAATTGTGGTGGAGTTTTATGAAATAATTTTTGGAGCTTTAGGGATGGATAAATAAGGGAGTGAAGTTTATAGTTATGAGTTTGCCTTGTAGTTAGAGCATTGATAACTAATTGAGAGCCTCTCTCAAACTTCAAATTGAGAATAC
Source organism: Torreya grandis (assembly GCA_037957365.1). Classification (NCBI taxonomy): domain Eukaryota; kingdom Viridiplantae; phylum Streptophyta; class Pinopsida; order Cupressales; family Taxaceae; genus Torreya; species Torreya grandis. Next base: position 2,849,003 of record JARHVA010000872.1, on the reverse strand, counting down.
CTTGAACTTTGATTAGTTTAAGGCTTATGAAAAGAGATTTAAATTTAGCCTTATTATCAAGATAAGAATGAGGCAATGGTAGAAATAAAAAATATTGATTGACATCAAAGAATGCAATCAATACTTCTTTCATGGATTACATTTCAAAGCACTATCAAGGTAGGAATAATGGAATGACAAGAAAACAATAATTTGGTGTAAACCAAAATTATATTCACATTATTCAAATGAAGAAAGATTATAATATTTATTTACATAAAATGGCTATTCATTTCACCTTTCATGAAGACTATTTAACTTCCTTATGTAGACTATTCATCTACCACTAGAAGACAAAATCTCTCTACAAATAATATCTATGATTGTATAATATTATGTACAATAATATTAAATCCCACTTTTAAATTGTATGGGTTATTGTGAGACCAAGCATGACTCTAAAATTTTATCTTCTAAGCGATTTTATTAAAATGTTTATTGGTTACTCTGCAGTAAGACAATGTAGAAATTTGACACTTCCATCTTTCACATAATGTTCAATCAAATGATTTTTGTTGTTGTTGTGATTGGTTGGGTCATGGGAGATTGAATTCTTTACAATTTGAATTGTATATGTGTTTTCAACCATGAGTGGTGTTGATAAAATTTGTTGCTCTTATAAATATGAAAGAACCCTTTTGAGCTACATTATTTCTCTAATTATCTCTGAAGTTGCCATGTATTAAGTTTATGTTGAAGAAATGGCAGTACTAATTGCTTCTTTGAATTCCAAATGAAAATTTTTGTTCTCACATTCATCATAAAACCCAAAGTAGTTTTGTATGCCATGGAAAATACAACATATCTATAAATCAATCCTATCTCATAGAAGATAAATCCTACTTATACTTTCAATTGTTGATACATTAGATATTTAGGGTCATGACCAAGATGGATCTGATAGACCTATCCAAGTGATCTCTTACCACAATAATATCACTAGGGAGGGTTCCAATGCCTCTAGTCAATAAAAACTATGCAATAAACCTAATTAGGTCATATGTTTTCATATCCACTAAAATAATAAGTAAAGTGAAATATAATCTAGAGTTCATCAAAGCTTGTGGCACAAAGTGGGGATAAAACATGAAAATTAAACATGTATAGAAGATATATACTCACATAAATGTATACATATTCTTAATGTATGGGAGAGAAGTAAAAATTCAAATCTATCTACTCTTACAAAGAAGGAAGAAAGTTAGGAATACTTACCTTTGAAGACGACCCCATTGAGCCTCAATCTCTCCCTTGGCTAAGGTGCTTTGCAAGAGGTGGTTATGGTATGTAATAATGACAAGGATAAATCAGCTCTAGGCTACACAACCTATCAATTCATCTAAAAGACTTCTCCACAAGACAAAATCCATATCTCCAAAGAAAGTATGAAACCATAAGCTATGTTCCTCAAGTAGAATGGTGGATAAGTAGATGCATAATATATATCTCTTCTTATATTAGAAATAATGAAATAGATGTGTTTATATAGGTGGATCTAACCCTAGTCCTTTTTGAAAGTTTAAGCAATATAGTTGGCCCAATCGAATCTATATTGTTAATTGATAAAAATAAGTATCAATTAGAATATGAAGTTGGCCCAATCGACTCTGTATTGTAAATTGTCAAAAAGGATTTTAGGCTTAGGAAGAGCTAATGAAGGTGGAAAATGACTAGAAGAGGGTGAAATAGAGGAGACAAGGCTTAGGGAAATACATAAGAGAAGGTTGTGTTGATATCAAGTGGTTAGACAAATGGTAGGGATGATATAAAGACACAATAATATTATGAAGCACCAATGGTCTAACCACCCCTTTCTCGATGCACCCTTTAAGGTCTACACTTAGATTGAAGCTCGATAGGTTCCTGCAAGAGAGAAAGTGTTAGTAAGTGGAAAAGTTAATAAAAATATTGTGTATATATATGCCCCACTTGAAGCTCATCATGTGTCATGTGAGTGTAATAGGGGATGGTGCTTCAAGAAAGAACATAGAAACACATGAAACCAAGATAACTAAAAATGACATACAAAAAGTAATGCTAAAATGAAATATAAGTAACTAAAAGGACCATATACATACTTTGACTGACCTTTCTATTGAATGACTGCATGTAAATATCCTAGTTTTGATCAAGGAGGATGCAATACCTACATTTAAGAAACCCTAGGGATACAAAAATAACAATAGAATCAATGCGTGCATATGTAGGATGGTTAAAGTAGCAATGAATTACTGAGAAAAAATTGGCAAATTATGATTGTTAAGGAAAGGTTGAACTAAAAGATCAAGTATGTAATTGACAAAATGATGAAAAATAAAGGACAAATGATGGAAAATGAATGTACATACTAAATCATGTTATGAATCATGTAAAACATTAATGATAATTGAAATATCAATGCAAGAAAACTCTAACAAAGATATGCAAAAAAGTGAAAAGTAACCCCATGTAAGATAGGCATGTCTAATCAAACATAAATAAAAACTTGAATGATTAAAAATGAAATGTAAGTCAAGATGTAAGACAAACATTAATAAATCATACATAAATAGAAAAATGTAAGAATGTAAAATGTCATATTTGTGATAAGTGAAGTCTGAAAACAAATCAAATAAGAACATGATGGATAAATGCAAATTAAAAGTTCTAAAGGATGAAAACTCAAACTTAGTGCTTGGTCTAAGATACAATGTAAGAAAACACAAGCACCTAATGACATGACTAGTATTATAATGAGTTGATGTGGTAAAAAAATGGTGTTAGGGTGTTTGTAAGGAAGGTATAGTCTTATCTAATGTCTTACAATGCATTTCACAAACTATAAACTGAGAGGCATAAGCAAGTAAAGGAGATAAAGGATGTGATCAACTAAAAGTGATATCCAAAAAGGGGAATATAAGGAAAAATTTATGTAAATAAGGAATGTGAGGCACCACATAGGTGATGTGAACATCCTTAGAAAGAATGAGGTAGACTAGACAAATGAGAAAGGCTAAGAACTATCAACACTAAGGACTTAGGTCATTTTGACAAATAAAAACAAAGCTTGGGATGATAAGTAAAGTACATATATTAACCCATGAAATATATATACATGAAAATTAAAATGGACGTACCTTCCCATAACATGTTCCCCATTCCTCAAGACCCCTTACATAGCCATCAGTCTACTGCAAAGATTGGGAACTTGTGTAAGAAAGTAGGTGGCACTAGAAGTATATGATATACTGAGACATCTTACCCTAGTCTACTAGCCTAATGCACCCTAATGGACCTCGGATCTATCATGAGGCCAACTATGGAGTTTGATCTTTGATTATGATAGGAGATGTGCCAAATATAGATCATGTCTTTTGGTATGATCTAAATTTTAAAAGTATTTTTGACTTTTGTTTCTTTTATGATTTGGGTTTTAACTCTTTTGACTTTTTCTATTCCTCCTCATCCATATGTATTTGGAGAACCAAACATGAGTGAAATAAGTGAAAAACACAAGAGATATTACACTTGGTCACTAGAGAAAATGACCTAAAGACAAAGGTGCCTAAAGAATCTTAGAATTGCCCACAAGTAAGTGTGCAATCTCAAAATTGATCGATGTGAGCATCAAATGAAAGGAAATAAGGGAAATATGGGGATCATAATAGATCAATTTATGTAATAATTGATACAATGATGAATATGCTCGTAGCTAATCACAAGGAGGTAAAATAGTGTTATGAAAGGGATGGGGCTATGCTATGATAGTCATACCACTAGGGAAGCCATACTAACCTACAAAAAATATAACACAAGCACCAATGAAAGTAATAGTGATCCCAAAAATTGATTTAAAGAAGTTTTAATATGGTAATTTGTGAGGAGAGCCTAGTCCAATCCATGGTCTTACAATGAAAATCACAAGGTGAACACCAATCAGGTGAATGCTAAATAATGAGCGGTAAATAACCATAAAGCTACTAAGGCAAAGAATGACATAAAAAGACAAAAATGAAAGAGATACATAAGAACCAAAATGAAAACACATGCCAAATGTAATGCGTAAGAAAACCAAAGAACCCAAAAGTGATAATGATGCTAGTAAAGTGAAACTAAAATAAGTAAAGTGCATAAAAATAAATAAACATGAGACAAAAAATAACACATAAAATCTATGCTAACATATATATTAAAGATGAGCATGTGAAATACTAGCCTATGTGTCTTGGAATATTTCTTGAAGATGAATCTATTTGTTATTATGCATTATAGAATAAGAGTGGGCATCGTAAGATACACCAATGGGTAAGTAGATGTAGGTATGGGCATTGTAAGATGACCTAAGGTATGAAGGGACATGTGGATGGGCATTTCAAGATGCCCCAACATGTGAGGTGGAGTGAGGTAACATTAAACCATTAAAATGATTTACATTTGGTAGGTGAATTTGGAGATAGGTAAATGTGTTGGTTTGTTATATTTTAAGGATGTTGAATTTGACATAGGATGTCTAGGAGAGGTATGAAGAGGTAAAGGAGGTAAAAAATACCATGTATGATATGATTTGGAGTAGGCATTTGAACTAGGTACTCCTTTGGTTCATGTGACCTAAGAGGTTGAGGTTCAATGGATGCAACAATATGTTTAAAGTTGTTCATGATAGTTATCCTTTCCTTATTGGTGTAGGAATAAGGACAAACTATGGTTTTAAAAACATTGGTGGATGAGGTGTAAGTATGGGTTAATTTTTGTTGTTCATTAGGTAGTTGATGTTGATGTGATTATGATTCTTTAGATTGAATTTACGAGGCTTGAAGATAGTCTTGATATAATTATTTTTTTAGAGTATAAATATTTAAATGTGGACCAAGTAAGGAAGTAGGAACAAATTGATGAAGATCAAAACAAGACTCCTGAGAATCACCTATAATAACATGCAACCAAATTTTTTTATCAATATTGTACCATTTTGGAGGAGGTTTGGAAGGATCAAATCTCATGGGTTTAGAAGGTGGGAATTTATTTTTAAGTTGTTATAGACTCAAGGGAGGTTGGGTTGGGTTAAAATTAGTTGAATTGGATGCTTAATTTTGAGGTTGGGGAGGCTTAGATGAATCAATGATATGAGAAAATGATTGGAAAGGTTATTTAGTAGTTGTTTAAAATGTTTCAAATTGAGTCATAAGAAAGTCTTGCCTTTTTTCTTGGTTTAAGGCTTCTTCTAAAGTTTTAGGGAAAAATATTAAAACTTTTTATGAAAAGGGAGATTGAAGATTAGTAACAAAAAAATTTAAAAAAGTATCATCATTCATGTTATGGTCCACTTTTTGAGCTAGATACTTCCATCATTTGATGAAAGAGTGAGAAGATTCATTAGGAAGTTGCTTGGCATTGATGGAATGGCTAAGGTAATTTTTAAGAAGGTCATCATGTTAGAATTTCTTCACTGAAGAATTAACTAAATCCTATAGTTATGAAATACAATGTTTAGGAAGCTCATTGTACCATTCAAGTGCATTACCAACAAAGGTTTTGGTTAAGAGATTGTTGGTAACAAAGGTGTTAGTTTGGACCCATACCTTATAGAGATTACCAAAAGACTTAAGAAGGATAGTAAGGTCCTTAGTCCCATCATATGTGATAGTTGGAGAAATGTTTCCAATATCTATGGATTTAATGAATGGAGGTGAAGGTTAATTTTAAAGACGTTGAAGAGTTTTATTGTACAAAGTAGGTTGAGGGATGATATTCCCATTAACATCTCTAAGATGAAGGGGGACACAATTATGATTTGGTTGAGACATGATGACTTGAAGTGGTTGACTAGTAATGTGTAATAAATGTTGTTGCATTTGAATCATTTGGTAATGATTAGTTTGCATGATGTTCATTTGTTGAGCTATTTGTGCAAGAATTTGAGTTGTCTCAATTTGTGCATTAGTATTTAAAGTTAGGGTATTAGTGATGTTAGGAGAGGTAATATTAGTGTTAGTGGGAGGATTCCCAACATTGGTATTGAGAGGAATATTACCAAAATTAGTGTTAGTTGTACCAAGTATGGTATAAGAAGAAGGAATCTTGGTAAATCCACCGTTCTTGTTAAGAGTGTAAATGATATTGTCATCAAGGTTTTTGAATAATCATGAATCATTTAGATCATTAGTTGGATTCATTTCAACAATGTTGTCTTGGAAGGTGATAATGCTAGTTACTTTTTTTTTTGGGTGCAACAAAAGGATTATCACCATTTGTGATAAGAGGAGGACTAGGATGAAGTACCTCAACTATATTGCATTGTGTAGTGATTGATTTAGGATTAGGAAAAGATGAAGGAATAAATTGAATAGTTTCATCTGAAGTAATAAAATAAGTGAGGTTATGATCTAAATATTTAATTATGCAATGTTCTTGACTAAGCAAAGGCCAAAAATAGGACATCATTATTAAATAAGATTAGATAACTACACATAGAACAATATCAACCAAGGTGTACATAGTTGATAGGGTTGATTATGTACTATTTAGGTAGAAGGACACAAAATGAAGACATAATCAACCAAACACATAACAAAGTCAGACCATAGGTACTAATTCAATTGGGTTAATGTAGTAATTCTTTGAATTAGGGATTTGAATGAAGACAAAGTCATCCAAAAAGGAACAAGGTCATCCCAGAGGTACTAAGTCAACTAGGTTGAATTAGTACTATAGAGAGAAAATTTTGATTGAATAACAAGAATAAAAAGTTGAATAGGTCGATTGTGTATTGTAGGTAAAAAAGATGAATTAGTTAGTGAGAGATTGTGTCAACACAGATGATAGTGTTATAAAAATAGGAAATATTATTTCTAAGCATATGAAAGTAAACATACAAACAATTAGATAAATTTAGTTGGTCTAATTAGAGCACACAATACAAATCTTTCACCAATGCTTGCTAGTGCAAGTTTTGCAATATAAAATACAATGATTAGAGAGAAAATAATGAATTTAAATTAAAAGTTAGGTAAGTGGTCATTCCTAAGTATTGTTAAGTTATAATAAAGTTTGTAATTCATGTGATAGAGAGTTGGTTGTAATAAGGAACTAAAAATCAATCTAAGGTTGGTTTCAGGATGTTTAGGATGAAAGGGATCTATGTTGGTAATGGTACTAGCTTAGTATTGGGGCCTACACCTTCACTTCACAATCCCATAATGATAAGGATGTCAAGTGATTTTTCAATATATACCATTAACCATGTATTTATACTTTTCTAGAAAATCAAGTCGGCTTCCCCCTTGGTGATGAAATCCAAGTAGGTAGGCCTTGAGAAGATAAGTGTTTAAATGTGTTTTTAATGTTATGTGATTTGGTAGTGTGTGTAAAAGAGTATAATAGTGTAATTAAAATGGTAATTTAAAAAACCACCTATTTAGATTATGTGAGTTACTCTAACAATGACAATAGCTGAAAAGGAAATGTGAATTAATTACTAGAAAATAACTATTAATTCTTTGATTGAAAATAGTACATAGTTGGTTTAGATGACACTGTATGCAAATAGTACAGAACATAGTCAATTAGTTTGATACTATTTTGTAGAATCAAGGTCTTTAAGAATAGATTCAAATAGGTCAAATATATATCTTAGATAAAAGATAGACTACAGAACTAAATCAACTAGGTCAACTTAGTTGTAGGGTTGTAGTTTTGAAGACTGCTAACTTGTGAAAAGTAAAATTGAAGAAAGTACTGAAATGATAGAGAGGGGAAAGAGAGGAACCTTGGTGGGATTGAATATGGTTAAGATTAAAAATTTTATGCTGAATTTCCTTAATTTATACTTTTAAATTCAGTAAATTGAGTCAACTAGTTTGACCAAGTTTTACAAAACCCTGTGTGTTGAATAAGAATAAAGAATAGGGTCAACCTATATGACAATGTTTATTGAATTTTATATTGGTAGAAAGAATAACATGAAAAATTTGACCTATTTGAATCTATATGCTAATGTAGAAATAAATAAGAGTATTGTGTCAACTTGTTTAATCCAATAAGTTATAGCTAATGAAGACTTGCATAAATAGGACAAAGTCATTTGGAGTGATTATGGGTTAAAATTGGGTGCATAAAGTTGGAAATATACTAATTGGTTTAATACATATGATTTATAAATCAATCCTAGCTCAAAGAAGATAAATCATACTCTCACTTTCAATTTTTGATACATTAGATATTCGAGGTCATGATCAACATGGATATTTTAGACTTAAAAAAGGGATATCTTACCATAATAATATCATTAGGGTGGGTTTCAAAGCCTCTAGTAAAGCAAAAATATGCAATAACCCTAACTAGGTCTTATGTTTTCATATTCACTAAACTAATAATAATTAAAGTAAAATTTAATCTAGTTCTCACCAAAGCTTATGGCACAAAGTGGGGATAATAAACATGAAAATCAAACATGCACATAAGACATATACTCACATCAATGCATACATAATCCTAATGCATGAGAGAGAAGTACAAATTCAAATCTATCTACTTTTACAAAGGAGGAACAAAGTTAGGAATACTTGTCTTTGAAAATGAATCTTATGAGCCTCAATATCTCCCTTGGCCAAGGTGATTCTCAAGAGGTTTTTGTGGTATGTAAGGATGACAAGGATAAATCAGCTCTAGGATACACAACCCATCAATTCATCTAAAATACTTCTCCATAAGACAAGATTTATATCTCAAAAGAAAGTATGAAACCCTAAGCTATGCTCCTTAATTAGAATGGTGGATAAGTAGATGCACAATATATATCTCTTCTTATATTAGAAATGATGAAATAGATGTATTTTTATATATGGATCTAACCCTAGTACTTTCTAAAAGTTTAAGTGATAGAGTTATCCCAATTGACTCTATATTATTAATTGATAAAAATAAGTATCAATTAGAATATGAATTCAACCCAGTCAACTCTGTATTGTAAACTGTCAGAAAGGATTTTAGGCTTAGGAAGGGATAATGAAGGTGGAAAATAACTAGAAGAGGCTGAAAGAGAGAAGACAAAGCTTAGGAAAGTACATAGGAGAAGGTTGCATTGATAACAAGTGGTTAGAAAAATGATATGAATGATATAATTTCAAAATAATCTTGTAAGGTATCAATGATTTTCCCACCCCTTTCCAAGTACACCCTTTAAGGCATACACTTAGAGAGATTGAAACTCGACAGGTTCTTGTAAGAGAGAAAGTGTTAGTAAGTGGTAAAGTTAAGAAAAATATTGTGTGTATACAATTTTTCCATTTTTAAAATCACCAACATAATCATAATTTGAATATCTGGCTAATTTTAAGTCTCATGGCTTGAAATATTTGAGCCCAATATTTTGTGTCCCTTTTGAATATCGAAGGACTATTTTTTATACTACCTAGTGAATTTCTCTACATTGTATGAATCTAGAAAGAACATAAAAATTAAAATAAATATTGGTCTACTTATGGTCACCAAATGAAAATTCTAATGAGATGGTTTTATTTAGTGACATCTACCAAATTAGTGGTATCTTATGATGCAAATTTTAGATTTGTTCCATGGGCATACTAAGAGGCTTACAATCTATTTTTTTTTAAAGAATTTAAATAATATATTTATATTGAATGATGAAAATATAATTTGATTTTTGAATCCCTTTAATACCTAAATATTAATGAAGATAACCTAGATCTATCATTTCAAAGCCTTTCATCAATTATGATTTGATTTTTTTAGTGTATCTCTCATTATTTTATGTGATGAGCAAATAATCCACATCCACCACTAGAAATACAACTGTTTTTAAAAATGATTTACATCTTCAAACTCAAAATATTTGAAATTCATGTTCAAGAGGTGTTGAATGAGTTTTTTTGTATCATTATCTTGGGGACTGTTTCAAACCATACAATGAGTTTTATAGCTTGCATACTTTGTGCCTATGGCCATCTACAAAAAAACCTTTTGGTTGAATTATATACAATATTTATTTGATATCATTATTCATATATATGTTTTTTACATCCATTTAGTGAACTTTCCCTCCATTTTGAGCTACCAAAGCCAACAAAGTTCAAATGCTAGTCCATTTTGCTATTGGAGAAAATGTTTTATTGTAGTCTATTCCTTATTTTTGAACAAATCCTTCATGGCAAACATTGATTTATGTTTGTCAAGTAATCCATATGATTTATATTTATTTTGAAATACCCACTTTCAACCAATGGGTTTACAATTGATTGGAGGATCAACCATTTCTAAAGTCACATTTTTGACTAATGAATTATACTCACTCTTCAATGATTTTCTCCATGCATCAAGATTTTTTAGCTTGTTTGAAGGAAGTAAGTTTAGAGTAAGAAATAATGATGAATTATTTTTTTGGAGGGTCTTCCAATGTAAGATTTTATATTTGAACTTTAAATTCATCTAGGAACTTGTATGATTGTTGTGTGGTTGTATGTGCACTTTGAGTACTTGATTTTCCAACCTCATCAGGTCTATCATATTTCAATGTCTATTCTAATTTTGATAGCTTTTATAAGTAGCTTGAGGAATCACTGGTGCCTCATTTTCTTAATTTTAATATCCTTAATTTTCTTACATCGGACCACTTTATGATATAGTTTCACTTTCTTCCACATGGGGAATGTCATTTTAAATAACATGAGGCAATGGAGATTCAACTATTTCCCAATTATAACCCCCTTCACTATTTGGAACCTCCAAATTAATTCTTTGGAACATCCATATTAATTCTTTGAAAACATCAAATTAAGTATATTTCTCAAGTTGATTCAATTGTTGACTGATTCTTTTTGTGTCCTTTGTAGTTTCACAAAAAAGTCTCTTACAATGAGATTTTTTTTTATTTTGAATATCCCAAAAGAAGGCATTTATAATTCCTATTGTCCAGTTTATTCCTTTTCTCCTTGGGAATCAATACTTAGTAACTAGGTCCAAAAAATTGAAGATGTCACACTAAAGGGAGATAATCACACCAAAATTTATATGGAGTCTTATTTTTTAGGGCTATTGATAGTGACCTATTATAGAGATACACTCTTGTTTGATATGCTTCTGCTTAGAAATCTAGATTTACTCCTTCAAAATATAACATTACTTGAACCACGGTCATCATAGTTCTATTCATCTGCTCAACTACTCTATTTTGTTGAGGAGTGTAAGTGAATATGAGATGATGGTTGATACCATTTTATAAGAGATAGGTTTCAAACATCTTTGATGTGAATTCACCACCATTGTCTATCTTGAATGTGTTAATGAGAGATTGAGCTTTATTATAAACCATTATTCAAAATTTTTGAAGGCTTCTAATTTTTTATTCAAAAAAAAAATCCAATTCATTATTTTATAGTGATCAATGAACAACATGAAGTAATTTTTAACATCATCATAAATAATTGATAGATAATGTAAATCAGAGTAACAAACTATAATTTCATGTCATATTTCCATTCTAACCTTTAAAATGGTTATCTTTCATGTTTGGCCAATATGTAGGCTTCACACTTTTCAATATTCTTAGGTAGTGTTGGCAAGCCTAAAACACCATTATTTTGCATTATGTGAATGCAATCATAGTGAGTATATGCCCAAATATGACATGATAATGAATATTTGTTGTCATTCCTTCTTCAATGAGATGAGTATTTTTTTTTGGATTTGAATTCTCACACTTAGAGTTTTAGAAATGTTTTTTCTTCATATCTAATCAAAACAATTATACTATCACATTTTATTGTGACCTTCACTTCTCCATAATTTAGTAGAATGAGTGGCCTTGTTATCGAATGAGTAGTAAATACAAGTTTATTTTCAATTGAGAAAGATATAACTAATTTCATATAACATGAACTTTGGAAGACATGGTGACTTAACTCGAATTGAACCTTTGCCTTGAGCTTGAAGACTTGTTTCATTTGCCAAAATTACTAGACCATAAATTTCTTCATGAAACTACTCAAAGAAGTATTTTTGGAAATCAATATGTTGCATGACACCAATGTCTAAAAGCCAAGCATTATCTAAGGTTGAACTCACTGAGGCATTATATATTTCATTTGAGATGGAAAACACATATTCACTTAAAATTGAGCTGAATTTGGTTCTAATTTTTCTTGTTTTTCTTTTCCACTTTTTATTTACTATTGTCTTCAATTTTATCCTATGATGTTTTGCATACATTGGTCTCATGACTCCCTTTTATTTCACAATATCTACAAAAAAAATCTTGTCTGCCATTTTATTTTTCTTGATGTTGAGTATTGTTTTTTCCAAATTTTACAATTCACCCTTTATTTTTACTTTTTCCTTCATCATTTATTGCATTCTTTAAATAATTACAATTTTGATTAGCATATCAAATTCTTTCTCCTGTGGACTCAACCTTTCTTACAAATGTTTATCAGTGATCAAAACTGAGAGTCTTCAACATATTGTTTGCTTTCAAAAAATTCAACTAGGTTGAATACGTAGGGAAAATATCTTTTAATAATGTAGTCATGTATATATCAGTATTTACACTTAAAAAATTAACATCATGTTTGATAACACGGATTTTTGAAGCCAAATTCATGACATCATAAATTTTCAACTCAAGATTAAATAATATAAACTATAATTAATTGAACTTCAATTCAGAGTGAGAATCATATAAATATTTTAATTTGTAAATTGTTTCCCATAGAGTGCTGCACCCTTGTATGTGATGAAAAATTTCACCATGAACTGAGGCCCACATCATGGCCAAACTTTTGAATTATTCTACTTAAATTATGGTATTTCCTTTATTTCCTTTGGTTAAACAAGTTGTTTATCTATGTTACATATGTCAAACCACAAGTCATTAAAGATGAGAGTGTTTAATACCTTTCTTGATCTTTATAACAAAGTGTCCTTTCTAGTTAGTATTGTGCCAATAATAATTTTGATTCAATACATGTTTATTAATGGGATGGATTAGTTACTTATCACTCCAAAAGTTTCCTTTTTTTATATACCACTAGCAATATTCCAAACCTATCTATATGCTCACCTTTTATATATACCTAGTGGTACATAAAAAAAGATTGTCCTTTATATATACCTAGTAGTACATGAAAGAGACATTAAAGTAATGGAGATCAAAATGACATATGGTACAGATGTAGTACATAAAAAATATTTCATCTATCTATGACACCCACTCATAAATAAATCCTTGTACATAGGTGTAATAACCCTATACACTCAAAGTATTGTTGCTTTTGGAATTTAAGTGTAGTGATAGTTATGAATGGGTAACGAAGAGAGTGACAATTTTTTTTTTCTTATTTCTCCGTAGGGATTTATAGGAAAGATGCCACAATCCATTTTTGTAACTATATTAGGGTATACTGTAGTAGTTTGACCATGATAATATTATTTTTTTAAAAAAATTAAGTAATCATTAATATCAAACATTACAATTTGTTGTGTTTGCACAATTTAATTTATTTATTAAAATTTGTTTTATTTTAAAAAAGAATTGCTTTTGGTAATGTTTTAGTTTACAAATCAATACCTTTACTAATTATTTATTATATTTATTATTTTAATAAGTCAAAATTAATAAGAAATATCCAATTTTAAAAAATTCCTTTAATAATGTTTATGATTTTACTTGAAAGAAAAAAAAGTTTAAAGTTAATTAAACTTATTTGTTGGATTTTACTCCTTCCACATGACTTTTAATTTCAAATGGCATCATAGTCATACCAAATTTGGTTGAGACTAGCTTGACACACCATGAATATGTGAAAAATGCATAGTCCGTAAACAAAATATGGCCTCCAATGAAATGTAGTCCAATGTGGTCAAATATAGTGAAATTAAGACAAGGGGAAGTCCAAAATAAATTGAAACAAGTGTCGTGGAGTGGCCTAAGTACTTGATGGCTGGAGTTGGCAGAGATGTTGTAGTTGACATTATAAAATGTAATTTCATTATATTTACATGAGAGTGATTACCTGAGATTTGGTTCTACATGCACATGAAAATTTTGAGATCAGATAATTAAGAACTAGAAGCACTTAGGAGAATAAACAAGGTTACAGATCTATAAGGCTAGAATAGTAGCTAGAGAAGTAAAAACATGAGGAAATGTTAAGTAAAACTTAGATAGGGCAATGTAAAGGCTAATAAATTTGAATAAGTGAACTAAAATCATTTTAGCTACCATGATTATATATGGGCAATGTATGAATGGTGTTGAAGAGCAAGTGCAAGTCATTTATTGTAATTTATCACCGCAACAAAGAGGATAACCATAACTCTGAATATTTACATAGGTAATTGAATTCCCAAAGATGGTGGAAAATTTAATTGTAAATATGATTTTATTAGATGATATATCTATGAAGCAACATACAAAATCCTCGCAATAATCTCATTTGCAATTGAAGCTCCACTCCCACATATTAGAGGGTATTAATTGTGTAAAATATTGGACTATGTTGAAAATTTTATATGAAATATCTAATGAACTTAGGTTACCATTATTCAAAAACATGTTATCAAATATAACAATGTTAGGAAGTGTTTAGAAGATGAAATAACTTATAAATGAGTCACTAGCAAATAGAAAAACAATTGAGAATAAAGAGATTATTACTATCTTATTGATTAATATTCCTAAAATTTATAGTAATTTTTTAACTTTGTTCAAGAAAACCTAAGCATTGAAAAAAAATTGTGGAAAATAATAAAATTTCATAAAGAAGAAAAATGTTCTTAAAGAAACATCATAAGGTGAAGATAAATTGATGTTGTAGTAGTAGACAAACAGGTCAAAGACAAGGATGTAATTATGTTGATGGTAATGAAACTAAAATACAATGTCTTTCTAGGACCATAAAAAAATAACATGCAACATCTTAATGTGTTTACTATCTTCATTCCATGTGATCAAGACATCATGGTACTACATAATGTTCTCCTTGCTAAGGTGATGAAGGAACTGAGTTCCAATCCAAATAATAGTCAACCATATAATCTAAGAAGTCAACATCCCCTGGACCCAAGATTGGAGATAAAGAATGATAAATGAGAACCTCCCAAAGGGAGTCAACCTAAGGCTCTAATGGTACAACTAGGATTTCAAATAAGAGTAAAGGTGGTACCTGTAGGTTAGAGTAATCCTATCATGATTAATCCATAGAGTGCTTGACCTAACAGTAGAAATTTTCCATAAATGAAACAAAAATCACAAGTTATACCTACTCGAGTAAAGATGCCCCTAAAAAATGATGGTACTATGCCATCTAGAATGTAGATATCACCTACCACAAAAAGCAGTGAGGTATGACCATCTCATTAGTTTAGTTTTGACTATTTATAAGAAATAGGAAAATTTGTGATTCTTATGCCAACTACTAAGTTGTTAAAAATATTGGGGTATAAATAAGGGATTTTTAGATATTAGGGGATGGGAAAACTCATATATTATAGATGGAAAGTGACCTAAAAAATCCCTTTCAAGAAAACATAGTTATCAAACTTGAACAAGAAAAGGAGGAAC
Source organism: Torreya grandis (assembly GCA_037957365.1). Taxonomy (NCBI): domain Eukaryota; kingdom Viridiplantae; phylum Streptophyta; class Pinopsida; order Cupressales; family Taxaceae; genus Torreya; species Torreya grandis. The sequence goes on along the minus strand of JARHVA010000872.1, from coordinate 2,833,411 downwards.
TTCACTATATGTATTTAGGAACTAAAAAAGAACCAAATTCAATGGATGCTCTTGCACTTTACATTAATTTCATCATCAATAGGTTCATATAACATAATTAGATGTTTGATCATAGAGAATCCACCAATATAATACTATTTATAAAGTAATGCATGAACTTAGATTGCATATTATAGTTGATTTCATCATAACAAATAGGAACCTAACTATAGTTTAGAGAACCCCAAAAAAATCAAATGTGAGCCAAATAACAAACTACCATAAATTCAAAATGGGTCATAGTAATTCCATGTTTTCTTACATAGTGTGAGTAGCCTACACCATGTATTTATGTACATATGCCACTATGACACATTTTGAAACTTTGCTTGAAGCATTGTGCATTCTTTATTTTCACCCCTCTTTCACCTTCCCCATAATTTTTTCACTAGAGTGCTTCAAATTTTTAAAAATGGAGGAAAATATAGATAATTAATGTAGAACATGAATTGATTAAAAAATAACAACAACAACAATGGCTATGAAGATTGGTGGGATTCATAGATCCAAGATATGGAAGGAACAACTTCAAAGAATGATTATAATTATAGATAGAGTTGGTGCAATATATGCTCTAGTTCAAGCATGGAACAATGGATATATTCCTTCTATTTGGTTTTCCTTACATGTTTCATAAATTAGGCATGATCCCATTTCACCACTACCTAGTTACAACACCTAGATTTCTATCTTTAAGTTTATTGTACCTGAAGGTTTAGTACATCAATATGATAATAATGATTCTAAAGGTGCTCATGCTTTGATCCCTATCAGAAATAATTCTATGGTCACTCATGCTTTGCCACCTCAAGGAATGGTGAAGGTTGATGTAAAGAAGAAGACTAGTTCAGACATGGATAATGTTCTACATGTTGTGAATAGTAAAAGTGTACAGAAAACCTCATAGTGTCAGTGAAGCCTCATGCTTGCAAAATGTTTATTTTGACACAAGTTTCTGATTTGCCTCATTATCATTACAAAATTAAACTAAACATTGGTGAGGAGACCTAGAAACCTTGTAAATAAACACACGTCTCATCTCACCCCATTGGAGGCATCTGAGTAACATCATTTTCTAACAAACTTCATACAGAGGTTGAGGTTGAGATATGAGTACCCACCGTTACAACACACACCCATCCAAATAACATTAATAAGTTTATATGAAATCCCATGGTGATGGTATAATGTTTGATCAGACAAATAAACAAGATAGTGGTAAGCCCTTATTTATAGTAGAAGATGCATGTCTTACTCACTAATACCACTACCTCTCAACTATAAATTGATCATTAATTTGGTTGGGAGTGGTTAATACAAATAAATAATTCACATTTCCTACCCTAAAGACAATTTAATTATGAAACAATATATAATGATGGGTGTGAGTGGGAGCCCTCCCCAAATGCATTGGATATTTCCATTACCCCTCTTTGGATTACATAACAGGAATGGGCTAAGGCCTAAGCTTGATGCCATGGTTGAAACATCTACCAAAAATATTAGATAATTGTATATTGTGGATAAAAGATAGGGATGATGATAATATGCATAAAGCAATGGATATGTGCTAATAAAAACTCTACTTATTTTGTTGGAAGAGCCAAACACTTGGTCAGGCTACAATGTTTTAAGGGTTAGTTTGGAAAGTGATGCTAGAACTTATCTAGGATGAAATGACCTAAAATTATTATAACCATTGGTATTGCCATTACCATTTCCATTATCATGCCTATGTTCATAGTTATAATTAATATGCATACCATTTCCATGAAACAGAGTGGGCTAAAAAAATGGTCCAATGCACACTACTTCAAAGCATATTTCAAAATAAAAATTGAAAAAGGATTTGTATGCATTGTGTTTCTAGATTTCATAAACCCTATTCACTATTCTTGCAGACAAAAAATGAAAAATAATCTAAGATTAAGAAATACCCAACCAAAATGAAATAAATAAAGGCATTAATAGTTTTTGTTCAAGTAAGTAAATAGATGTTTATGGCATGGCATTCAGGGATTAACTAATTTTTATGAGGCTTTGAAACTATATTACATGTCCTCCATCTCCCTGCCCTAAACAACACCTACATCCATGCAGTTGCCAAAGGCATTCAAAGGAATATAAATGACATAAATCTCCCTGATCAGCTACATAATAGGGAAACTATTTGAGCTTTATCATTAATGAATAAATGAATACAATACTAATACCTACCACAAAAATTTGGTGCATGGCCTCAATTTTTGGAGAAACATGTGATCTCATTAGCTATGGGTAGCAAGCAGCTTGATATATTCACTGAAGGTGAAAATAAGAGCACCCATCAGATACTTAAAAACACTTCTTTATTGCTGTCATGTAGGTCTAAAATAAAAAGAACACCAGTTAATTGGTTGAAACTCATTTGAATGTAACAAAACACAATCCCATTAAAATGCCCCATGTTATCTTTGATACTTCCAATGTAGCCACTTAATTGATGAAGCACCACTTTTGATAAAGATGCCTCAGAAGAATTCCCACACAATAATTATTGGTATAAAATATGGTCAAACAAACCACTTGAGTCATAAAAATACCATTCTTAGCAATAATGTGAAGGCCAGAGTCAGACTTTAATGCCTACTGAAGCACTGTTGACCATTTTTTGCCCAACAGGCCAAAAATCAGTCCCCTTCTTCCCTTGCTATTCAGAGCTAGTCAATTTTAGGTTACATAAGTTCATTAGCCTTGGTTCATGAACTGGTTCAATGCCTCAGCTTGGTTTAATCACTAAGTTTAACACTTCACTGGTTCAATCGGCACTTGGTTCAACCACTTGAGTTCATCGAGCTTCAGGTTCAAATGGCTTTATTTCATTTGGTGGGTTTAACATTTTAAGTTCAATGCTTTAGTTCAATTATTGGTTCAATGTGAAGTAAGAAGCTTGATGCGCACCATTAAACTATTGAACTGGATTAATGAGTGGTTCAAAGCAAATGGTTCATAGCGAATGGTTTAACTGCCTTGGTTTAATCGGCTCAGTGCACAATGTTGAACCATTGAACCAATTTCAGTTCAATGGGTTGGTTCAACTAGGCACCCCCAAAGCCAAAGGGTAGGTACCCTTACAGAGGGCAGTCCAGGTTCAATAAGCCCTTGCGGAGGGTAGGGAGTGCTTTAAAGAGGCCACGAGGAAACACTTTAGACCTTTCAAAATTTTGTAAAGACAAAGTCCCGAATTCCTTCAGACAAAAAGTCTGAAGGAATTTGGGAGGAGGTTGCAGACCAAAGAACTCGAAGGATTGGTGGGTGACCGAGACAAATTCTCATAGACTTTTGTCTGCAGGAAAATTGTCCACGAAAAATCCCAAAGCATAAAAGCCATAGAGAGGGGCCGAAGGAAGAGTCCGACCAAACAAGGCAAGAAACTTATGGGAAAAAAACCCATAGAAAGGACTCGATGACATTTTGCCAAGGACGGTGATGTCCTAAAAGCCATCATTTTCAAGGAGACAAACTAGTTGTTGGGTGATGGCTGCATGAACATCAAATTTAAAATAGTGGAGTAGCCATTTGCTTTTTAACTGTTTGAGTGCCAACCATGGAAGGAGCCCAAGGAATGTAGCGACCTGCCAAAAGATCACCCTTGAGGGCTGAAAGAGCAAGAAGAAGACAAGGAGTAGAAAAGACAAAGCATCCAAGTGGCAAAGAGAAGGTGAGTTATTGCCAGACGAGCAATGTAACCTATTTTCTCCAGTTGGCATTAATGAGGGGACAAACTATAGTTTATTTGTAGAAAAGAGGCGTAGCCATGTTCTTACATTAATGCTTGAATGCAAAGTCAATTTTAGTGATTGTACAACATGGTTCCAACAGGCCTCTTCTAGAAGAATGACATCAGTAATAGTGGCTTCCTCTTCCCAAGGCTCAAAATGCACATGGGCCACTTACAGAAAAGGGTACCAAAATCTTTCCTAAGAAGCACCAAGTTCTCTTCCTCCTATATATTGTAAAAATTCTCTTTGGAGAAGGATCGACTCTTAGCCTTAAGGCAAAACTCTACCCAAAAATCTCTTGGGATTGTAAGGCAGAGCTGCCAGAAGTTTACCTTGAATCAAAACATAGCATTTTTACCTCCATTCTAAGTTTTGCATCTTTAGTATGTGTCTATGCCTTGATTCTGTGTTAAGTCATTTTCTTAATGCTTTTGTAGAATGATTTCAACATGTCTGGTGCATCTTTTGAGTTTCCTTTTACAGGTCTGTCAGAAGTGTCCCTAGAGGAGAATAGGTGAAGTGGATAGGCTACTACAGTGTGTCTCAGAGTGCCTCTAGTAGTTATTTCATCCCTGTATCTCCACGGACCCCTGACCCACTGATGTAGAAGGTTTTCTCATGTCAGATGAATGTATGGGAGCTGGTTCTTGGTGGAAAGTGTATGTTCAGGCAGAGTAGATCACACTTTTCTGGTGGATAACCTTTTCATTTTTAGGCTTAGGTTCTATTTTCAGCATCTCTCTCTCTCCCTTTTCATCCCCCCCTTTTTCATTTTATTTCTTAGCAGTAGAAGAAACCAGGGCCTAAAAGATACATCAGAGGGAGCTAGCCCTTATCTAGAGACTCTCCCCTCTAGCTTCACCGGTCCCATAGGCGAGAGGGGAGTTTCCATTGTTACATGTGGAAGGCAAGAGCTTGGCCTCCTACCCCAAGTGCAATTCCATGACGTGAATAGTTTTTGGCACGCTCGATGGGACCAACTAGGACAAGTTGTGTCCAAAGAGTTGAAGAATTTTTGGTGTGTTCTTCAACTAACTAGCCTTTAGAGGCTTTTACATCAATACTAATGGCGAATTTGAGTTGAATCAATTGGTTAAGCAGCCTGGTGCCATCAGAAAACACTTTTATATGTATAATTCCTTTGCACAAAATCATGGGTCTTGTATTCATTCATATGACTATGATCAAGCTCAATATTTTTAGAGAATCACCTCAAGAAGCTCTCCTAGTTGCCCTAAAATGATAAGGGAAGTGGCCCTGGAATTTGAGAAGTAGACGATGGAGATTGATAGAATGGAGGAGCAGTAAGGATATCAGTAGGAGCTAATGTACAAAGAGGCATGTTTGTTCAGGCAAGCTGAGGCCTTGCAATCCATGGAGGAGGAGGTAGTAAAATGGAGGAATCCATTCATTCAAGGTAGTCAGCCTTGTGCACCCCCTCCCATCCTAAAGAAAGCCCCCTCTTGTAAACCAAATCCTTTTTATCAGATAACACTTGCTCACTCCAGTTCATCTGATGCATCTGCTCTCAATCCTATGTGTCTGGCTTTCCAACATCAGAGGGCATTAGAGCAACCCCCATGGAGATCAATATTCTCAATTCCTTATATTGTAAATCTCCCATTGGAGGGAATACCATGAGCCAGCACATCTCTCTTCTAGAGAATCTTTCGGTGCATCAACAGTCTCTTCCTAGCTTTCCTTAACCTTCCCAAGTTTTTCAACATGATGTGCAGATTCTAAATTGGAGGAAGGAATGCCAGGAACCAGCCTAGAGCCTTAAAGAGGATGATGCTAGTGACCTCCAAGAAAGACTCTTTCAAGATAATTTAGCCAAGAAAATTGAAGATTTAGAGGCTAGGATGAGACTGCTTCATGAAAGAGAGTTTGAACTTCCAAACCTTGTGGAAAAGCCCCAGGACCTTGGAGAAAACACAGTTGCTACCTATTCAAAGGAGTAAAATTCCAATTTTGAGATCCTAAACTGGGGGAAAATGGTAGAATCATGGGGTAGGAAGGGGGAGAAGTAAGATTTTTATCAAAACCTTAAAGAAGATGAGGCTGCTCCTACTCATGATGATGCTAGTGACCTCCAAGAAAGGTTCTTCCAAGAGGATCTAGCCAGGAGAATTATAGAGTTGGAATCTAAAGAGAGATTCCTCAGCCAGTGTGTGATGGATAGTTCAGACCCAACAACACATTCCATATCTAAACACACCCCATCCATACATTTCTAAGAGAGATATAAGGCCATACCTGATATTGATGAAGTGCTAGCCAAGTGGAAGGAGGAGAATCATTTGATTCTAGCTCAAGGACTGCCTCCTCTTCCACATGTTTTTCCCACTTCACCCCTTCTCAAGGAGGAACCTGTTCTATAGGAGGTGAGTGAGGAGAAGAATATCCAAGCTGCAGTTTCCCAAAGGGCTATCATGAGTGACAAAAAAGGTAGAATCATCATGGAGGCTCCTTGTGAAGACCTCATTAGCAATGGAGAAGACACAGGGCATGCATATATGCAGATGTTCTAGTAATACGAGGAAGAACATAAGCATGGTGAGCTCTCTTCCCCTTTGTTTGATGAACTTCCTTGTTGGTTTGATGAGGAGGACGACTACGCTAGAGATCCTGAGTTGGAGGGGATCAGGAGGATACTTTTGAACATCTAGAGATCCTAATCATCAAGGAGGAAAAGGAGAGGTTTGTCTTCCTGGAGGAATTCCTTGAAGAAGAAAGCTTTAAATAAAGAGGTGATGTTTTGTGGGATGAGCAATCATTTTGTGATTCCATTTCAGACATCACAATAGTCACCCTTCTTCAAGATGGCCAAGAGGGAGTAGAGGATGAGTCTGACAGAGTCTGCAATGAAGCAGAAGGAAATGGGTCAGACCATGATGCATTGCAAGGGCGCTGTACATATCAAAGGGCTTGTGGTGATGAGCTAGTAGCCATTGATTTCTTGGTGAAGAGGACCAGTATGAGGGACCAAAATTCAACAAGATTCTAAGGACAATCAAAGTACATATATGTCAAAAGCATGTTCGATTATGATCCACTCAGATACAAGCCAAGCAAGGTGACAGGCAAGAGGAGCAGGTCACCAAAGCCTTTTCTCATTCAGCCACTTGTATGGCACCATAAGTTCCCTAGCTAAGAAGGGGACTTAAGAAATTTTCCCTTTGATCTAGGAGGGAGGTGACAATACCTGGTTAGCTATATATAGTAGTTTGTTTTTAGTTTCTTTTCCTATTTTCCCTAAGTGCAGTTTACACAGGTAGTGTTTTTAGCCTTGTGTGTTTCCCTTTACGTGTGGGGTAAAAAGTTTCATGTTTGATTCTTGGATATTTGGGGCTATTGCTAATCTTTGTTCAAGCTGCATTTTGACTTTGTGCCCAATGGACTACAAGGCAACTGGTCCTTAACCATAGCAGGCATGCTTCCCCTGGGAGTCACCAATTTGTTGACCATTTTTTGCCCAATAGGCCAAAAATCGGTCCCCTTCTTCCCTTGCTATTCAAAGCCAGTCGATTTTAGGTTGCATAAGTTCATTGGCCTTGGTTCATGAACTAATTCAATGCTTCGACTTGGTTTAATCACTAAGTTCAACACTTTGTTGGTTCAATCGGCACTTAGTTCAACCACTTGAGTTCATCGAGCTTCAGGTTCAAACAACTTTAGTTCATTCAGTGCATTCAACATTAAGTTTAATGCTTTGGTTCAATCATCGGTTCAATGTGAAGTAAGAAGCTTAGCACGCATCATTGAACCATTGAACCGGTTCAACGAGTGGTTCAAAGCAAATGGTTCAAAGTGAATGGTTCAACCGCCTTGGTTCAATCAGCTCGGCACACAACATTGAACCATTGAACCAATTTTGGTTTAATGGGTTGGTTCAATGAAGTGACCCCAAAGTTGAAGGGTAGGTACCCTTACGGAGGGTAGTCCAAGTTTAATAAGCCCTTGCAGAGGGTAGGGAGCGCTTCAAAGAGGCCACGAGGAAACACTTTAGACCTTTTAGAATTTTGTAAAGAAAAAGTCCCAAATTCCTTCAGACTTTTTGTCTGAAGGAATTCCTTCAGACAAAAAGTTTGAAGGAATTCAAGAGGAGGTTGTAGACTGAAGAACCCGAAGGATTAGCAGGTGACTGGGACAAATTCTCACAGAATTTTATTCGCAGGAAAATTGTCTGCAAAAAAGCCTGAGGCATAAAAGCCACAGAAAGGGGCCAAAGGAAGAGCCTGACCAATCAAGGCAAGAAACTCATGGGAAAAAAGCCCGTAGAAAGGACCTGATGACATTTTTCCAAGGATGATGATGTCTCAAAAGTCATCATTTTCAAGGAGATGAACTAGCTATTGGGTGATGGCGGCACGAACATCAAATTTAACACAGTGGAGTAGCCGTTTGTTTTTTAACTATTTGAGCGCCAACCATGGAAGGAGCCTAAGGAATGTAGTGATCCACTAGAAGATCACCCTTAAGGGCTGAAAGAGCAAGAAGAAGATAAGGAGCAGAAAAGACAAAGCATCCAAGTGGCAAAGAGAAGGCGAGTTATTACCAAATGAGCGGTGCAGCCTATTTTCTTTAGTTGGCATTGATGAGGGGATAAACTTTAGTCTGTTTGTAGAAAAGAGGCACAACCATGTTCTTACATTAATGCTTGAATGCCAAAGTCAATTTCGGCAATTGTACAGCATGGTTCCAGCAGGCCTCTTCTAAAAGAATGACATCAGTAACAGTGGCTTCCTCTTCCTAAGGCTCAAAACGCACATGGGCCACTTGCAGAAAAGGGTGCCAAAATATTTCCCAAGAAGCACCAAGTTATCTTCCTCCTTCTATATATTGTAAAAAATCTATTTGGAGAAGGATCAACTTTTAGCTTTAAGGCAAAACTCTGCCCAAAAATCTCTTGGGCTTGTAAGGCAGAGCTGCCAGAATTTTACCTTGAATCAAAACATAGCATTTTTACCTCCATTCTGATTTTTGCATCTTTAGTATGTGTCTATGCCTTGATTCTGTGTTAAGTCATTTTCTTAATGCTTTTGTAGAATGATTTCAACATGTCTGGTGCATCTTTTGAGTTTCCTTTTACAGGTCTGTTAGAAGTGTCCCTAGAGGAGAATAGGTGAAGTGGATAGGCTACTGTAGTGTGTCTCAGAATGCCTCTAGTAGTTATTTCCTCCTTGTATCTCCATGGACCCCTGACCCACTGATGTAGAAGGTTTTCTCATGTCAGATGAAGTGTATGGGAGCTGGTTCTTGGTGGAAAGTGTATGTTCGAGCGGAGTAGATCACACTTTTCTGGTGTATCACCTTTTCATTTTTAGGTTTAGGTTCTATTTTTAGCATCTCTCTCTCCCTTTTCATCCCCCCATTTTTTCATTTTATTTGTTAGCAGTAGGAGAAACTAGGGCCTAAAAGATTCATCAGAGGGAGCTAGCCCTTATCTAGAGACTCTCCCCTCCAGCTTCACTGGTCCCATAGGTGAGAGGGGAGTTTCCATTGTTGCATGTGAAAGGCAGGAGCTCAGCGTCCTGCCTCAGGTGCAAATCCATGGCGTCAACAAGCACCACATCTGATATTTAGATTAATTCAGTGAAAAACAAGGAGGAATGGAATAAAATTGAATTTGTAATGAATTCTATTAGAAGAAAAAAACTTTTCAATAAAGGATGATGAATGGAGGAAAATAATTAATTCCAAGCCCTATGATTTGATATTTATTAGGTTAGGAATAATGAAATGACAAGAAATTAATAATTTAGTACAAATAAAAAATATATTTATTTTATAAATAAATATTATAATATTTAAAGTTATAAAATAGTTAATTATTTTACCTTTTATGAATGCTAATCAACTTCTTTTAGACTATTCATCTACCCCTATGAGACAAAATCTCCTTACAAATATAAATACTTAAAATTATCTAATATTATGTACTATCAAAATTAAATTTAACCCAAACTAACTAAAAAACTTTATAATTAATCACTTGTATGTTAAACCTTTGTAATCTAATCTCTTAAATTAAGACATAGACACAAATCTTAATATTTTTAAAGTTAATATAAATTGATTTTCAGTGTTGCCACTCAAGTGATTCACTTAAAATCAAGCTTCAACATAGATGTAATTTATGATAAAAATTACATGCCATGAATTAAGTAGATGAGTAACAATTACAAACAAAGATATAAGATTCACCAAGAGAAACATAATGTGGGGAACTCCAGTAATTTTGGATTGTAGTTTCTTATCTCAACCAAAAGAAATGAAGACAATTTCAAGATAATTGTTCTCAGTGACTTAAAATAATGTGGACTAGTACATCATTATTAAAATGTTCTCATAAACTTGTTTTAATATGGAACTTTCTTTGAGAAACATCATCCTTGTATATTTTTAAAAAAATCATAACATTATAGGTTTAACATAAATATATGAAGCATATTTATGCTTTTATATGATCGTTCAAATGATGTAAGAGACTTAAAATATTATATCTTATTCATTTTAGAAATGTATATTTCTATGGCTTCTCATTTCAAATGGTTGATTTATATGTTGTTTTTGGTTTAGTTATTTATTTGATCTTCATTAAATTCTTTTTTTGATCTTCATAGAGTTCTTCATTTAATCTCACCATCCTTATTGTAATCCTTGTCATAAAACCCTAATTAAATTAGAAGTACCTTCACATGAGATAAGTAATCCTCATTCCTTTAAAATTATAATGAATCATACTTACTCAATTCTTTTTTCAAACTATGAACCATCGATGAATCAATTTGCCCGAATAATTTATTTAGTCCATTGAAATATCCTTTGGGTTCGTTGATCCTTTTGATATGAAAATTAAGTTTAGGATTAATGTGGGTCATCATGATCCCAATAACCCAATCTTTCCAATTGAAATATTTATCCTTCTCCTCAAAATATCTTATTCCTTAATGTGATCTCAATGAACAACACACATAATAGTTATGTCTTCTTAACAAAGAGGAAATGTGCAAGCCTAAAAATAAAATCATAGTGATGGATATAAAATGCTATCCAATAGTTCCATAAAGGGCCCAAATAGAGTCCATATGATGAAGTTATGACCTTTTAAAGTTTAGGTGTCTATTCTTTTTTCAAAAAATAAAATTTAAAATATAAATTTATCACAAAAAACACCTATTTTTGTTACTTATTGCTCAAATGTGTTGATTGTTCTACTTTGTTAACATTCAATTTTTAGGGAATTTATTTTATTTATTCCTAAAATTACTCATTCATACATTTGTATGGTTACATATGGATCCAATCACATGATGTCATGTGGCATTGTAAAATGTTAAATGCCAACTAGAAATCCAAATCATTTTACTTGCCATAAGGCATTATTTGCTAGTTTTTCAATAAGGGATAGAGAAAAGATTGGAATGATCATATTTTCTCTTTCTTAGTCTACTATCATTCCAGCCATTGATAAAAATCTAAGCAAATTCAAGGTGGGGGATCAATACTTGAGCTCTCTAGCCCAGGCAGCTTATGTGTTAGGCACACACACACTCTATATGAGGTGTGCTAGAATTTTTTAAAACCCTTATTAAAAAATTGTGGTGGATTATTTGGTCCTTATGAAATACACTCCATGTGACTATACCCTTCTGTTCATCTCTCAAATCCATATACTATAGTACCTAATTTAGTAACATGATCCCTTGTTGGCACTTACTCATTGGGCCTATGAAATCTTTTGGGATGAATTTAAAGGGAACAACAAAAGAATGTTTTGATGAAAAAAGACCCTATAATTTTTTTTGCAAAGAATCCAAAATATAACTATTTATAAAAAAATATTATATCAAATATAAGACTTTATTTAGAAACATAATTCTCCTATTTAGACAAAAAATTGTGTTGGGAAAGCTCAACAAACCTTATTATTTTCAATGCATTCATATAGTCTTTAAATTCTACAAGAAATTTAAATTTAAAATTAGAATATTTATTTTGCCTAAAATTTTTGTTGATTCTTTTTTTCTTTTCAAATTTTTTTTCTTTTATAAAATAAATTATGATAAACTTAGTCACTTCTTTGTACACTCTCAGTACTAAAAAGGAAAAAAATGTTTTCACACTTCAAAACCTAAGGTCTAATACTATTTTAGATTGTACAAATAAGACCATAACTAAACAATAGTAAAATACTTTATAATAGAAGAGAATACAACATTATATATGTGGTAGTTTCAAAAAAATAATTTGAAAATAATAATTGAACAAATAATAAAATGAATGAATAAATGAGATGGTTGAATAAATGAAAGCTATTGGCTTTATATACACCTAGATCAATATGTGAAAAAAAGGTTAGGATACACAATGTAAGGCACTGACCTATAGATTGTAATTATATTTATAATGTATATACTACACTATGCAAAGTATAGAACACAAGGTATCAATTGTACAGAGCATATTTAAACACAAGTTTTATTGAGTCAAAGGGACTAGCAAAAATGGGTTTTACATTTGAACTCAAAAATTATAATTACATTTATAAAGTATCTGCTACACTATGCAACATATATAACACAAGGTATTAAAGTTACACATAACCTAATTAAAAAAAAGCATCAGTGGTTCAAAAAAATACAAAAATAGATTTTGCATTCTAAAAATATCAACCAAAATCACTAAATACTCTATGTTAATTGTATGCATGGAACAAATTGAATTAAAAATTACAGAATGCCTCATGCAAATGATACATGTTTGAGTAGAATATTTACAAATCTAAATATTTTAGTTGAATATTGGTTGATAATAGATAGAGCCCTCCACTGTCAGACATATCTCAATTTTGGTCATGTTGATTATAGGTCTTTTATTCCATCTTACCTTGTTTTTTTGTGCCATGATTGTTAGATTTTTTGTGTCCACATTAGTGGCTTGCTAGAAAATAAGGTCCTCATTTTAATTAAAGAGGCCTATTTAGATACAAGCAATCTAATATATTTTCATTTGAGGAATATAGTGATATCATTGCACACCATATGACACTTGCAAGAAAACCAACTAGATATCACATCTTTAGCTTTCTTTTGATTGTATTGAAGAATTGTTATTGAACACTTATACTTAAAGAAGGATATTTGCATTAGTGAAAGAACATGTAATATTTGTACTCATTGCATTTGCATCTCATATCATAGGGATAAGAGATGAGATTATCATATACACATTTGATTATTGACATGCATGAGTATTGATTTCTAACATGTCACAAAGTAAGGGTTAACTAAGACATGCCCTTGCATACAAAACCTAAATTTTAATATCTTTCTAGGATATCTGGGCACAAATTAGGATTTAGAAAAGGAGAATATATGTCAAAAAAATTGCACTCCAATTCACTAATACATGAGAGATTTGTATAAAGCAGACACAAACAAAGGGGTTTGTGAAGTTTCAAACTTGTTAGATCAGTGCAACCATTATCAGAAAAAGACTCTCACAATTGAGGTAGATTGTTAGAATTAGAACAATATGATTTTATCAATGTCTATTGGGTTAATTTGATCTGGTTGCTTTAGTTTATCATGATTATATTTTTATATTATCTTTTATGTATTGCTTTTGTACTTTCTTATCAACATTTCTAGCCTCTCTCAAAGTTTAAGTGAGTCATAAATTAAGTATGTACCTACAAACCTTCTTGAAATTATCAATCACTTTAGATACCTATTATTCTATACCCCTTATTATTCTAGGTAGATTTTATTTAATGTATATTACTCTATTTAGGTTAGATTTGTCTATATCACCTTATATTGTGGTTGGTGTAGTGGTTTGAACGCTTTGTGCCCTCCATGATAAAACACTATTGAACTCCCTTTAGGAAAATTAATAAATGCACAATTAACCATTACACTTATTTAATTGTAACCACGCTTATGAAAAAATTAAATGTACATATTCTAAAGTGAGGGGTCCCTTCACAACTTGTTCATTAATTTATTTTTAATTATGTGACAAAATTAGCACCCACTAATTTTTTCCACCCATTCCCCGAGTTTTTGTGAAGCACCAAGGGCCACTATCACCTAATTTCCACTCACATTGTTACTATGCCTTTTGTGAGCTGCCATTAGAACTACCTCCAACCCAAAATATATTTCCTGAACAATGGAGATTTGGATATTATTTTAGAATTAACGTACATTAGTTCTACCAATTTGGTTTAAAAAATATAATTTTATGTTTAGTATGAAATTTTATGGAAGAATATAAAAAGAGCAAAACAAAATGGTGAAGAATTAACAGGTGTTAATTATCCACCATTTAAATTGTTTATAATTGACATCTGGCATTATATTTAAGTTGGATGATTCCTCTCTTAGGTGACACTTAGTTGAATCAAACAATGTGTTATCGCATTAGCGATAACTCGCTAAGACCAAAACTTCATATGAACTCCGAATCAAGTGTTTTTTTTAGAGTTGTAGGAATCAATTTCTTTCAAGTTTGGCTAGTTTTTTTGTAGGTGATGCCTCACCATTTTTATATGTTTCTGGGACCTTGACTTTGACAAGCCATATCTTGGTCATATGGTGGTATTTTTAAATGATTTTTTTATCATGTTAATTATTTTGAGAGTTTCATAATGGTATATATGGTTTTCACAGATTTGGCATGGTGTCCCTATTATTCACAATCTTTCAAATGCCATATAGACTGATCATGCTTTAATATGTAATAAATTTAGTGTACAAAATAATTTATTGATATTTTTTCAAACTATGTATTTTTCTAAGAGGAACATAGTCGTGTAGAATTATTCATGGTTTAATGTCATTTACTATTGTTTTTAATATATTAATATCAATACTTGTATATACTACATCTCACCTACTCAAATAATACCATGAGAAACACATGTGTAACATGCACACACAAACCTTTAACATAGGTAAATAAACATGATATGTATCCATCAACAAAGATAAAGGCAAATAAATTTTTGATTTTAATATTTTTCAATGTTTTTGTATTTTTATGATTTTCTCGATGAAGGAAATCACACAAAGAGGGAGCCAAGGGAGTAAGTAATAAAAATTAATGAGAGCTCAATCAAGCAACAAAAGAAGCCAACATAAAAGATTAAGAGAAAATGAGGAAGATAAACATGAAAACTAAGGATCAAGAATCCAAAGCAAAGAAGAAGAGGGAGATTCTAAATTACCTAAAAATCCCCTTAGAAATTAGAATATATGATAGGGCATAAGGCTTATATATATGTTATCATCATTGGGAATTATGTGAAAGTGCCTCGAATGAGAGAAACAATCAAGGGGAAAGGGTTAGGACAACATAAAAAGTAACACAAACCAAGGGATATAAGAATGTCATTACAAACCATGGTAATAGGATATATATAAATCCTAAAAGAGGCATGAGGTAAAGTGCAATCTTAAGGTACATGGAATGCATCTTACATATAAGAAATCATAAAAAAGAAACTATATACAAAAGGATGTATTGATGAAGTGTATGGTATAGGCTAGTAAGGCTATCAAATTATTCCATCTAACCATAAATTTAGGGGGTCAGATGCACAATGTAAGTATAAAAAATGTGATCATGATATGTATCATACCTTGAATCATCCTTGTGATGGGCTAGAGGAGTCACCTTAACCTCTTGAAAAGAAGGACATGTATTAGTTCAATTATGTTATATAACTAAACTTTTTTTAAATGCTTTGGAATGAACACATGAAAGAGTTGGTATAAAATATTGTGATGTGTATGAGAAGGGACCGAGACTCTTGGTGGTGTAACTGTAGAAGGTAAAACTCTAAGAATTGTAATTTTAGGAACTGCAACTCAAGGAAATAAATCTATAGATGTAATAAATGTAGGAGGTGTAACTCTAGAATATGTGACATGAGGTTATATGATTTTATGTTTTGGAATCACTTTAGGTATTATCTCATGCTTTTATTGTTGGATGGGTAACTCATAAGGCATGGTGTGAATAGTAAATACTTTATTATCATGCACAAATTTGAGACACTAGTGTGATGTGGAAGAGAGTGCTCTCATTTTATTTATCCTTGGACATATTTATTTAACTCTAAAATTGAAGCTATGTATCAATAAAACCATTCCATAATTACTAGCTATTAAATAAGCCATGTTGTAAGTGAAATTGCCAACCAAAAACTGTACTGAATAGCTTCACAACCAAAAACACATGCTTTCTGGTCTTTGTTTGTGTATCTATATATATATATATATATATATATATATATATATATATATATGCAACATGAAGTTACAAAAATAATTATTTTTATACACTTGTGGATAATTCTTTATTAATAAATAAGGCTTAAAATAAGCCCATTTCAAGATAACTTGCATGACAAGTTATTTCAAGAAAAACATAACGTAAAAACTAAATAAATGATTTTAATTGACAATTATGTAATATATACTTAGACTTATAAAATTAGACTCTAAGTCGACTTAAAGGAGACTAAAGGGTAAGTTCATGGAGTTGGGGGACAATTCCATGGACATTTACTATAATGTGTATACGTTATGAACATTATGTGTATTCATAATGTCCATAATGTGTATGCATTATTTAAAATTAGGATAAAAAACACCAAACCTAAATTTTATAATGCATACATGTTTTTTATAGTGAAAGGAATGCATACATGTTATAATATGTATGCTTTTTATATGGAGAAATGAACGTGTATGCATTATCTACAATTTGACAAAAAATGTACAAAAGATATATTGAAAGTGGTAGATAGTCTAGTAAAAAATGGTTTACTAAAATAAATGTTAAATATAATTTTACATTTACACTAACAGATGGACTAAAATAAATAGGCAAGAAATCAAGTAAAGGGTAGGATGAAATGACATTACTTACATATAAAGATTAGGATTTGGGCATCTAATAATCCCAATCCCAAAGTTGATAATCCAAATTTATATCTATATAGATGGGGGTGATTGGATACTAGTTGAAAATTCTAATCCAAACCCCATAGTTGACCATATATCATAGTATACCCATACTAGACCAGATTGTTAGATAGATAGGCAGTCACCAATCCGATAGAGTGTGTTCTAATTTGGTAGATGATAGAGTGTTTTCCCAATCCAACTTGATGTATACCCAATATAATATATACACAAATTTATATATAAATGGAATGAAGGGAATATGCCTTAATACAATGTATTGATGAGGGGCTAGTTAGAGCTTAGGCATGGCCCGATGGGACCTAAAGGCCAAACTAGGGCCTTGCCATACTCTGAGTATTCCTCGATCCTTAATATAGTATATCAAAACATAGTGTAGGAATGGGGGCCCTACCATAGATATATAAGTGGAACCATTCCAAAGGCCTTACGTTAATCTCAAACTTTCCCTACCCATTAAGGCAATGAAATCTTTCCCTACCTATTTCATCCATGCTAAGGAGTAAGGAAAGGGAAGCTTGCCTTTTTGATATCTAAATTTATTTAACCTAATAACATATCAAGGGAATATTTTATTTTCAATGGATAGCAAGGGAGAAAGGCACAAATATAAAGGGAATTTTTACTTCCTAGTATATAGCTTTACTTTGCTTCTAGATTAAGGCATGGCTATCAAGGGAAGTTTACTTTCTAATAGATAGATTTATTCTTACCCTACCTACTTAGCTATACCCTACTCAATAAGACAAGGGAAGTTTAACTCTTGATATATAGCTTTGTCCTTATAATACCTATATTCTTTTTCTAGAATAGATTCTTAGTTATCAAGGGAAGCTTGTTTCTCGATCTATATCTTTCATATATTCTTTCCATATCTACTTAGATATGCCCTATATACTTAGATTCTATTATTGGTAAGGGAAGCTTGCTTCCCTATAGATAGAATGAGAAATTAAGTTTTGAATCATGTTATGTATGTAATATATTTAAATACCATTGAGTATACCCTACCTACTTTACCTACTTGAGTATGCCCTATCTAAATACCAGAGCCATATCTTGATCTTGACTATGCCTTAACTAAATTATTTATTTAAGTATTCCCTAACTACCTACCCTTTTTTCCCTACATACCTAATTGTACTTGAGTATGCCCTACCTACCTATCCTTATTTCTATACCTACTTGAGTATTCTCTACCCGATAAAATACCCAAGCCATATATTGATCTTGAATACTGGTATCTAATCCTAACTGTTTATATCTTACCTAACCATATCTTTAATACCTAATACCTAATTGAATACCCAAGGCATATACTGAAAAGAGGGAGGAATTCTAAACTATTTAGAGAAAGGAATGACTAGGGACGATTGGCCAATCTCATATGCTGTGTTTGAATTTGTAGGATCCCCATCCCCATCCACCTCTAGATAAAGGAAAGGAAAGAAAAGGGGAGGGAGAGTTTCCAATCGATAATATTCTATTATTTAAGTCATAAGAGTACAGGTGCCCCTATCTATATATGGGTATAATAAAAAGAAAAGTACTTGATGAAATTTACCTCCCCCATTAGGGAATTTATGTTATGGGACCACACATCTCATATA